>CAEMYA010000175.1:0-40658 GCA_903131615.1 Diplodus sargus | reverse complement strand
AAATAATAGTCAGGCGTTTCAATTGTTTCAATCACTTAACAGACCAGGCGGCAGTTTGGTACAGGTGTTTAATTCCTTCCTCACAAAAATCCGGGATGAAAATGTCACAAACTTACTCAGCTTCTCTGTGAATTATCTGGAATCCTTCTGGGTAATAGTTGTCTTCTGCAGGTGAAGTTGTTGCAGTGGAGGAAACATTCAGCCGACCAGCGCTCACAGATAACTCCTCATCTCTGCTGTCACTCACGGTGGCGGACATTTGTTTCTCCATCGCCCTGATCATTTTGCAGACACTCTCTCGTGGCGTGCCCGTTTGCTGATAACTCATTCCCACATGTTCTCAGGCTCCTCGGTGACCTTCTTCCTCCCTCCAGCAGGCAGCCTGGCCCTGCTGCTGTCCTCCTCGGACAGACGCTGACGCTCACTTTGATTTGTTCGCCTACTCTCACTCGCTTCTGGTCGACAGAGAAACATCTAGCGGCTGCTAGCAAAAGTAAACAACTCTTCCGCGTTTTCTGTTTTGGGGTACCGCGACGTAACGTTAGATTACCTGGCTACCGTAATAACTGGAGTTTCCGTCCGTGCGCAACTTTTTTCTCTCCCATTCAAATCGGGGACATTTTCGGGGACAGTTTTAACCGGGGACAGGGCGGCCTAATCGGGGACTGTCCTCGGAAATCCGGGACATCTGGTCACCCTAGTGTAGCAGCATGTGTGTCATCATTGATATAGAGGTGCCACATGTTCTACTCTGGATCATTTACTGTTTCTGAATATATTGAGTTTCTGCAGTGAACATTAGAAATGCAACCACTGAATGATTTAAGTGAACTGATTCCAAGTGATCGATATAAAATCCTGTAAGTGAGTATGTACATTTACAGTTGCAGGTGGATCCCAGAACGTCACGTATTCTACAATCCAACTTAAACATGTTGGGAAGAAGGGTGAGTTCTCTAAATACAGGAAGTAAATAGAAATATCTCCAGTGTAAAAAGTATTGTATTCTTTGTTTTCTGTATGGATTCATGTGATTGTCTTCACAGGGAAACAACAAACACCAGAGGAGACATCAGTTTACTCTGATGTGAGGACCAGAGCTGCAGGTACAGTCAGTTACAACAGTCATGTTCAAAGTTTGGGTTGAAATGTTGTGTATCATTTTACTGGAGGTCATTATTTGTTGTTATTAGTTGTTAATCTTTTGTTATCCCTTGGCTAAGTATTAAAACCTACCACGAGGTGTCACCAGAGTTGTACATCTCACACATTTCTCTGGCCCTTCACACTTTGGGGTTTTTCTAAGTTTGACTTTTCATCAACAAATCCTGAGATCTGCCCTCTGTTTCAGACGACAACCTGCTGTATGCCCAAGTCGTCCACCACAATAAAGGCAAGAAGAAGAAAGGTCAGTAAAGTCTGCATCCACCTGCTGTCGTTATCATCCAACATGTTAGTCTTGGTTTAGATGTTTGTTATTACTTATTGTTTTTAGGCCTCATATTTCTTTTAAGTGATGTATTGTTTATTATATGCATTACTTAAGAACAATTTGTTTTACGTGAACCCTGACAATGTCCATGTCTTCTCTCCATTGATAGGAAGATCAGCTCCTGCAGCAGCAGATGAAACTGTTTATTCTGAATTCAAACCGTGATCATCTCTCGGAAATAATGCTGCTGTATAACATCCAGACTGTAGTGACATCGTCCACAGCTGATCAAATGGATAAAAGCCAGAATAACATGTCAGCAAGCATCTTTACATATTGAATAACCCAGTACCTTTGTTTGTTGTGTTGTTCTTCCAAGCCTGTGAGGAGAGAGGAGAGGAGGAAGAGGAAACTGGTTGACAGCATTTCATTCGACTGCTGTAGAAATATGAGACATGTTCAGTATTCTGTGCAGTTTATTTGTTGGCAGATTATGTGAAATAATGGCTTAATATGGATTTTAACTACTGAAGCAATATCCCTATCTTCACGCACTTCTTTGTTACTTTTCATTTTTACCATGTCGTCGTCAGCTTTTGTTTTTAAGTTTTGATGGAAACATTGAATGCAAGTCTGATGAAAGATGTTTGAGCTTGTGTCGCAGGGTTCCAGCTTTAAAGTCAGCGTCTTTGTTCAGTGTTAGATTCAGGATAGATGTCAACACTTTGGATAGAAGTAATAATCTGCTATCAAACAACATCCTGCATGTACAGTTCGTATGTTGTTTCTGTCCTTTTTAAACTGAGAGGTATTCTGTGTGTCGTTTTACCTCAAAGGATCTTATATTTGTCATATTTTAAAATATTTTAAATATTTTATACATCAATAAACAGATTTTTTTCCAGCAGTAAACTGTCAGTTGTGTTTTTCATTCAGCCAAATTGCCTCAGAGCCCTTTAGCAACTATCGTGTCCCTTCATGTCAGAGTGTGTCTTAAAGTTTTTATCTTCATCCAAACATCCTGGTGAGTCAGATCAGGAAACTTCAAGATATCTGTGTAACTTGTACACATGTACAATATGTAACTGGAGGATTTAGACAAGTTTGATCAACAACTCAAGGAGACCGTTAAGAGTGATAAGAGTCAGGGGGTTAAAAACAGTAAAAACAGACGCGTGTGATTGGACGACACAGATCAGACGATCTCTCTCTAGCAGTCTGACATGTGGAGGTTACTCTCGTACATCTTCGAGGAATGTCTCAGGAAGTAGGACTGAGCAACAGAGACGAGATTCCCCTCAAAACACACCGGCAGGCTGCTGTGACGTCACACGCTCAGGTGATTTTTCAAAGGTGGTAAAACGCTCCTTGTTTGGTCAGCAATGTGCGCGTGGTTCAGGTGTAGAGGCCGTGCTTCCTGCCTCTGTGTATCAGCTGCTGTGATTAAAACACATCTATCAAAACCAACACCAGCTTCTCTGTCTCGTGCTTACTACGTGATGACGTCAGGAGCCAAACCCGCCCCCATCCTCACACACTGCTCACTACTCTGCTGATCACCGGAGTCATTTGTTCTTCAGACAGAAGAATCACAACACGGAGGATGACTCTCGACCTGTGGTTCTTATTTCCATGTGAGTAACAACAATGTTTCATTCTAGGGGACTAGAACCTTTTTAAACTGGGGGGAGTGTCACAGGGTGGCTGCGTCTGGTGGTGGGACCAGCGGAGGGGGGCGCTGTTTTCATTTGATTCCACAGGGTTTGGCACCATAGAGTGCTGCCCCAGAAGGGAACAGGAGGTTTCAGGTGTGCGGTTGGTGGAACAGAGGAGGAGGCGGTGCCTATAAAGGTGAAAAGGAGCAGGATACGGGGAGACATGACAGGGACGAGAGAACCACAGAGAGGTGTGTGGCGGGACAACAGTGAAGCGGAGCATGGCAGCGTGGCAGCGCAACACACGGCGTGCCATGGCGGAGACGAGAGCGAGCAGAGCTGCGAAACAGGCCACAGACGGTGTTGGTCGACTAGATACAGGGGAGATGCACCGCGGGAAACGTGGAGGGGTAGAAGTGAGCTTCACCCCTCCTTCGAGCTAAGTACCATTTTTATTCCACTCCCCTCATCTTAACTGTCTTGACTGAATAGCTGATGGAAGAAACTCCTTGATTTTATTTATTTTAATTGAACTTAATTTGCATGCTGTATGATTTTGATTTATTTTGTGCTTTATCCATTTCCATTTGTTGCATGCACATTGTGATTTTTTAATTATTGCCTCAGGGGTTTTCGCCAGACGCAAAAACAGAATATTGACAGCATTCTTTGTACGTGGTATTTGGAGGTGACGGACGACTGGACACTATACCGAGACGTCAAACTGTAGGAACCGCTCTTCTACCTCCAGCTCACCAATCGCCACAGTGGACTCCTTTGCTGATTGTGTTTTAATAACAGCTGCTTAAGCATTGCATTTTATAATATCTTAGCCTACATGAGCTTGTTGTGTGTTAAATAAAGAGACAATCACCATTCTCCACTCCTAACTCCTGCGTGTTGTTGTCGTGGCCAGTGGCTCCCCAGTAAAGACCTCTTTTAATTTATTTATTTATTTATCTATCTATTCATATTTGAACAGCCACACACCCCTGTGACACTGGTGTTAAAGACAAAGGTCAGCAGAGGGCGCACTGCACTTTGAAGTTATTCTATTAAGTGGATTTTGTTTTCCACAAGTAAGTCTCAAACAGCTGTCAGGCTTCCTACTAACAATAAGAAATGACATCAAGAATACGTCATAACACATCCAGGAAACACAAGACCATTACATCTAATCATGTCATAAACTCCCCAACATCTAAATTTATTCATTTGTGTGTTGTTGTTGTATGATTATACTGTGTAGGCCTGTACATCCTGTATATGAGCTTCATACTCTCTAAACTGGATTTAATATGAAATGAGCTCAGAACTTTTATTTAGTGTCAATTTTATATAATAATTTGAAACAATTCTACATTAAAATGTTTAAAATAACCTTTTTCATATACTTTGTTGAGTTGCGTGCTAATATTATCTTAAATGTTTCAAACAATGTTCAAACTAGCCTAGTTTGACCCCATTTCATTTAGTCTCCTGACTTTTATTTTCAAACTACCTCTGGTGCCAATTTAGTAAAAAACATAAAGTGTAAATTTGATATAAAACAGTTCCACAGTATGAAGCATCATGTTGAGACACGAAGATAACTGACTTTTCGAACTAAAGTCACTCCAGTTATATTCCTTTTGTTCCCTCTAAATCTATGAGGCACACTGCTGACAGCTTATTGATGGAACAAGTTTATTGACCAACCACCTCTTGAAAATACATTTTTATATATAAAAACATGAAATACAGAGACTTTCAAGCATGTTTAAAATGACAGAAGAAGCTTGTCTGTTAACAGGATGTGTTTTTCAAATAAAATACATTAAATGTTATAAATGTTTAACTCTTTTTAATCAGAAGCTACAAAAGAAGCTGACTTTAAAGTGGCACTATCAACTCGTACTGAGTGTCCGCACATAATATTTGTTCTCTGCAACAACAAACCACAACAAAGGTGTCAGAACATACTGGACGCAAACAAAACATTTCAATGATTATATGCGATTATATTTTCAATGAGCTGCTGTTAGATTAATTTTACAGAATACACAGTGAAAACAGTGAAGCTGTCAAAGTACAGATGGAGTTTTTCATGTTGTCCGTTCTGTTGGGTTTAGTTTATACAGATTTCTTTATTGAGCTGAAAGACACAGAAAGTTAACAAAAAGAATCAGGTTGATGTCACAATCAACATGTTTTATCACATTTCACTGTCCTTTCTCTCCCTCCACTCTCTTTCTCTCCTTCCTTCCCTCTCTTCCCCTCTCTCTTTCCCTTCCTACCTGTTTCTCACTCCCTATCTTTCCTCCATCTTTCCCACTGCCCCATTTCTCTCCCACGACCCCTCTCATCTCTCTTTCTCCACCCTCTCCCTCCACCGACCCCTCTCTTGTTGTCTCCTCCCTCCCTCCTCCCCATCTCTCTTCTCCATATCCTCCTCTCTCTCCTTCTCTCTTCCCTCTCGTTTCCACCGTTCTCTTTCTCTCCCTAACCTGTCCCTCTGTTTCTAAAGAATCACTCTCTCTGTTTTTACGATCAATCAAAGAATATGTGTGATTACTGGATTAATTTAAAGGATTGATCAGTGATTCACTGACAGTTAATAGTCTTATTCTAGTATTTCTAACAGCTCCATAGTGAATAAAAGGTATAAACTGTACCATGTTCAGCTTCTTGACGGCCTCTGACTGTGTCATAGAGACAAACATCACCTACAGAGAAATGTAATCAAGACAAGGTTATTTTAATCCTTTTAACTGTAAAAGTTAGTGAATCCTGTGAGACCTCAGATTTGTTGGCTCATTTAAAATGTGCATGAGGCATCAGCAACATGGTGCCCCACAAGAGGCATCCCCATAGTGGTGCCCCGTGTGAGGCAGTGTACTTTTTGCAATCATCCATGAATGTGCAATATTATTTCGGGATTATTTGGCCAGTGCTGAAATTTGAGATTCACATGCTGAACCCTTTAGCGAAAACTGTTAGTCTATTTAATCCCACTAGTCAGTGTTTCCTCTACATTCATTTAGGAGTTGCGGCCCGCAATTCTAGTCCTAGTAGCCTCCTCCTTTTTTTTTTTTTTGTCACCGCTGCATGTCTCCACCTTCACAGCAGAGTCCTGCACTGGGTCGGATACTCTCGAGTAAGGTTAACTACAGATAACTATCTTGTTCAGTATCTACTCTTTGCACCTCATCTGCACCTCGATGACGGACCACAGTGTGTTTTAAATCAGGTGACAGAATAACAACAGTCTCAGTAGGCTACAGATCAGTGGTCGCTGTTGCCGGTGTGTTTTTAAAATTAGCGGGTTAGATTCTTGTATCAGACGTCGCGCTCGAGTGCTAGTGGAAAAGAAAAAAAACTGAGTGTCTCAGTCCGCTGGGCTTATAAATAATCAACACTGATGATCATTCAGGACATCTGCGCCGTAACGTGCGGGGCCCTGTGTCTTGGGTGGTGGGGGGTGATGGCAGCGACGACGACACAGCAGAACGATACTGTGTAGGAGCTGTCCATGGTTACTTGACCAAAAGTCTCTTGAAGTAGGCTATCAAACAAAGACAACTATGGACTGAGGAAGTTTGAATAGGGGGTTAGATACAGAAGTTATCGTGACGTGAACCGTAGCCTATGTTGTGGTAAAGAAAAAAACGGGAGAAAAAAAAATATTCGGTGGAAGGGGGGGGGGGGGCGCTCCACCACTCCTTAAAAATCCTAGTGGAAACGCTGCTAGTCTGCTACAGGAGTAGACGTTGATTTGTACTTACAAACAATTGCACTATGATGAGAATTGATTTATCAATCAAATTCATAGCCCATTTGATTAACCTAAATCTTTTAAGTTGTTAACTGCCACTTTGAGCCATTTGCTATTGCCGCTATCGATTCAAGTTGAAAGTGCTCTTTCATGTGTTTGAGGCATACTTACTTTCAAGGCGATGATGCACCAAGCTTAGAAGAGAGCACTACCTTCACGTCTTTGTTTGTGAATAACCTTCACACATGTGTATGCACTCAAATTGCAATTACGATGTGGCAAGAGAATCACCCACTGAATGAGATAAGGAAGATCACACAGGTGATATGGGAAACTTGTCACTTCGAACTACATGGGTAAGACACCTGAGCTGCCTGCTCAAACACAGCAGCATCTCAGAAATCGCCTGCCTCAAAACGTCGCCTTCCTAACAGACCAAAGGGGGGGTGACAAAAGGAAGCATAGGGACTCCGAGCGTAGCCGCCATGTCCACCAACGCGACATGCAGACAAAAGGAGTTGTAGAAGGCCAACTGCCGAAATCTTGGCCGAGAATTATGACCAGCCAGCAAACTGCTCAGATGATGTCCACAACTTCTCTGACCACAGTTCAGTGCACAGTCATAATCCCTGAGACAGTGACAGTGCCTCAGAATTCTTTTCTGCACCCAGCTACTCAGAGCGTTGCAGCCCTGAGCCACAGTTTAAGCAAAACTTAAACTCAAAGAGCCGCAGAGTTAGTTAATAAATATCCCTAATAATCATTAAATATTATTGATAGCCAAATTTAACCTAAAGCTCCCTTTTAATGTTGCATAAACACCACTTAATTGTGCCTCGTGTAATGCAGGCCCAACAGAACAAAATTTGATTTACTGATCTTCTGTTGGTGTGGTCACTTTGGGTCTTTGGATACAAAGTTTCTGTCAAGTGTTTCACAGTTTATATGGTTACATGCACTGCCCCTTTAGAAACCTTGAGTCTGGAAATTATTTGATGCTCATGCTCACACTTTCTGATTATTTGCAGGTTCACGTGACAGTAGTAAAGATTTTCAATCATCTCACACTTTTGGACCCCACTGCATAAGTATATAAGATTAGATTTATAATATTAGTTTAACTGCTTACCGTGGAGGAAAGCGTAGTAATGATCATTCTCTTGGTCCACATTATCTGCGTTGGTGCTCTCAGACTGGACTGGTTTACAACACGTATCAGATACAGAACATTTAAATAGGAACATAAAGATGTGTTAATGTTACGTTCAACATGAGATGAGAGAGTGTTGCACCTACCCGATGAAGCCTGAATCTGTGAAAGAGACACTTAGATTGCAACTGAGTCTAAAATATGTCATTTCAGACAAATAAATATGCACAAGGATTGTCAATGAGTCATTTACACTTACTGTTGGAGCTATTTAATTCTTTGTTTGTTATTGATAATGTTTGATTGGTATAGTTTTATTTTGATTTAATTTGTGTCATCATTTTCTATTACAAGTGATTTGAGGTAAACATTATTGTTTTGTTTAGGTTATTTTGGTTTTTGTTTTCTTTGTAAATTGGGTCGCACTGGGCACCGGAGGTGGAGGACCAGAATGCACCTGGGTGGGCACATGTTTTTTTTCAACAGCGCAAGAGAGGCATATAAGAAACAGGATGTGTCTGTTATATTGTTTTTGCTTGATTGTTTTGGGAAAAATAAATCATCAGGAAGAGACTAAGAGCTTTGAATGGACAGTATGACTTCATGCCAGCATACGATTCACCTTTATGGTGCCGAAGTGGCCCTCTTTGATTTTGATAAGTTTTAGTTCAATTGATTTTCGGACAAATGGCCACTAAAGTTACATCAAATTGTCTTATTCTAGTTGTTGTAGCCAATTTTGATGTGTGAATATGTTATGTTGCGTATGTTTTTGGTGAGTCATGTAAATAGCAGTGATTGCTCGTCCACCTGTGCACCAGGGGGCATAGACAAGGAATCACGGTGGTGACATAGTCTATATAGGGGAGTCACCGTTGAACAGGTGGAGAGGAATTAGGATCATGGAGGCCACACACTTCACCGTTCATTTGCGTGTTCGTCCCAGATGTTTTCTGACATATCATAACGTTAGTCTTTTCCATATTTACACGTTGTTTTCAGTTCAGTGATTCAACACAGCCAGTTTTCTGTAAATATTTTTTCTCTGCCTAACATGAACAGTGAAACGCATACGTCATGGCAGACCTCATTTTTGCACAATGACAAAGGTATAAACTGTACCATGTTCAGCTTCTTGACGGCCTCTGATTCTTTCATAGAGACAAACATCACCTACAGAGAAATTAAAACCAGCCAAGGTTAGTTTACAAAATGTATTAAACAAAAATAAAATATAATATGTAAAAAATAAAGATTAGTTTGACTGCTTACCATGGAGAAGAGCAGAGTAATGATCATTCTCGAGGTCCACAAAATCTGCGTTAGTGCGCTCAAACTGGACTGGTCTACAACACGTACCAGATACAGAACATGTAAACAGATTCATAAAAATGTGTTGATGTCACGTTCAACATGAGATGAGAGAGTGTTGCACCTACCTGACGAAGCCTGAATCTGTGAAAGAGACATTTGTTGTAATATGTGTACCTCTGTCTAAAATATGTCATTTCAGACAAATAAATATGCTCAAGGATTGTCAATAAGTCATTTACAGTTAAATTAAATTGTCTCATGCTGCTATTTCTAACAGCTCCATGGTGAATAAAAGGTATAAACTGTACCATGTTCAGCTTCTTGAGGGCCTCTGATTGTGTCATAGAGACAAACATCACCTGCAGAGAAATAAATATCAAGCAAAGGTTAGTTTACAATACTTAATAAACAAACTAAGATTTCATTTGATTTCTTAAAATATAATATGTAACAAATAAAGATTAGTTTAACTGCTTACCGTGCTGAAGAGCGGAGTAATGATCATTCTCGTAGTCCACACGATCTGCATTGGTGCTCTCAGACTGGACTGGTCTACAACACGTATCAGATACAGAACATTTAAATAGGAAGATAAAAATGTGTTGATGTTACGTTCAACATGAGATGAGAGAGTGTTGCACCTACCTGACGAAGCATGAATCTGTGAAAGAGACACTTGTTGTTAGATGGTTGTTGTAGTGCTGTTCTCCCTCATGAGGTGAGAGTATGTGTGTGTATTTGAATAACTAAAGAACATGTAGTAACAGAAGAAGAAGGTCTCACCCTTGGACTCTCTGTAGCAAAGCAAAACGAGCAGAGGAATAACAAGAACGATTCCACAACCCAGCCCAACAATCAACAGTACAGGAAATGAAGAGCTGTCAGGCCTGGATACCGCTGGAATAAATAGGAAAACAATATTCGTCTGAATTTATTTCTCAGTCAAAAACAGTTTACAAGAAAATGCAGCGATTGCGTTAATCCCACTCACCCTGAACTGACATCCAGCTCTGTGCTGACTCTCGTCCTGAGTGTTGACACTTGTAGAATCCTTCATCTGACTTTGACACTGCAGAGATATTTAACTCCCATCTGCTGTCACTTTGAATGACTTTCTCATTGTGATAGAAAAACACAATGGAGTCAAATGTTTGACTTCTTAATTTGCAGCTCAGACTAACAGAATGTCCATCAGTCACAGGACGGGCCGGGCTCAGCAGGATCATATCTCCACCTGTTAAACAGTCAAAGAATGCACTAAATTAAAATAACCATGTGATTAAATACTCAACTACGTTTATCAAGTGAAAACCATTGATTACTGGAGAGATGATGAAGAAGATCGTTGCAGAAGGGCAGAACTCTTAACATGTCAGTGTGCTGTCCTCCTTAACACACAACGGGATGTTTGAAATAATAAGTCAAAGAAAAACATAATGTAATGAAATCATACCCTGTACAGTGATATTGACTGCGTTGCTGGACTCTACTGATCTAGACTCACACCAGTACACTTTATCACTGGTCCTGTCAGTGTTTATGTTGCATGTTGATCCATTCATTGTCCCCCAGGTGGAGCAGTCTGACCGGTATCTGCCCTCAGGTGATGACCTCATCACTCTCCACTCAGTAGAGTTTCCCTCACAGCTCAGTGAGACAGAGTCAGAGGCGAAGTGTTGAGCGCTGTCAGGACTCACTGTGAGAGATGCTGATGAGTGAATATCTGAAGAACAACATGTGATAAGAGGTCAAACAGAGCACAGAGATCTTCAGATAGAAAATGCCTCCATTCAAATAGTCCTTAGCTTTGATTTCATTGCAACAAGATTCAGTATTTTGGTAAAATTAGGATTTCTACTTTGACCTCTTGCTACAATTTTAAGTATATTCTAAAATGATAAAACTTGTAACCGAGTTCAGTATTTTGGTAAGAAAAACAAAAAACAAAAAAAAGATACTGTTTCTTCATCATAATTTAGAAACAAAATGAACAGAGCTGATATAAAATCTGTTTCTTAAGAGATAGAAACAAACAGACCTGCAGACCAGACAAACCCAGGGTCACTGTACACAGAGTAATACTCTGGATCTCCTCTTCCGGCTCTGCACCTATATTGTGTTGTGTGCGTCTGTCCATGAACAATGTAGGAATCCTGTTCAGTCCCAATGCTGCTGCCAGGTAGCTGCTCATCTCTGTAGTCTGATGGATTAGGAACCATTTTATACCAGTAGAACCTCCACCCTGCAGATGGATCTTTAACTCTGCAGTTCAGAGTTACTGAGGCTGCAGCACTCAGCCATGATGGAGACACAGTGAGGACAGGCCGGGGTTCTGTTGGAAAATTATTTTCTAGATTAAAACATGTATTGATAGTGGATCAGATACATTCTGCACAATCAGTACATATTGAAGATTTACTTTGAAAAGATATATGAGCAAAAACAGCCTTTTAATGAGCTGTATAATCTTCACTTTGAAAGAAATGTGATGTGACTTACTGTCTGATACTGTCAGTTTGATGGGATCACTCCAGTCTGTTGAAGAATGCTGCGTATGTTTCTTTCTGCCCTTACACCTGTAGTCTCCACTGTGGGATTCAGTCACAGATGTAATACTGTGTTCATTTTGATCTGAAGGTTTTTCTGAGCTGGTTGTTCTCCATTCATGCTCCCACTCAGTGTCTCCTCCATCTGTGATCTCACATCTGAGAGTGATCCTCTCTCCAACGTATACTTCAGTCCAGTTTGGCTGAAGAGTCACAACAGCCTTGTTTGGACCTGTTCATGTTCAAGAATTCACAGAAAGGAAACAAAAATAGAGAAAAGTTAAATCCACCTCAAACAATTAAAACCTTTTTCAATCAATTAATACAACATGTAGAAATGTGCTATTGAGGCACATTTCTTGATATGGTGAACTTTCTGGAGAATCGAGTCAAGCTCTTGTCTCATCCCCTCTTTGGTGATATTTCAGAGCCACGTCCAAGCACATTAACAAAGCCTGTTAACAGGAGCAAGCTGGGAACCAGGAGCAACATCAAACGAAGCAGCTTTGCAACAACCATTGCAGCTACCAACCACGCTGCACCTCATATGTCCACAGTGCACAAGATGTAGTCACAAGTCAGAAGTCATCAAAAAGTCTGTCCTTATTGTAGAAACCTACATCTATTATCCAAAGGCTCAAAAGTGAAGAAAATTCATCAAAGGAATAAAACTGAGTTTCTTAGAGATACAGTAATCTGTTAAGGATGTTTGAAGGTTGGCCACATGAGCAAGGAATGCAGAATGAGTCTGTCATGTGATAAAAGCAATCTTAAGTACCCAACTATTCTGCATATTCATAATAAAGACAAAGGTAGCAAACCTCAAGAAACACCTGTGAGCACTTCTCTCTCTGCAAGCAGGTGGTTGTGGTGGGGCCGGAGACCAAGACTGTACTCTTTCCGTCATTTCTGTACAGCAGTCTTTTGCACCACCAGTTGCATGAAGAAGTTGAATTTACAGGTCATGAAGACTCGACAACAACTTTTATGTCGACGATTGTTTGAAATCCCTGCCCACAGAAGAGGATACACTGTCAGTGGTTGTTGATCTTGCTCACATTTGTGCAAAGGGATTTCAGCTGGTAAAGTGGGCCAGCAATAGTCAAAAGATGTTGTCATCTATTCTGGAGGTAAAGCGGTCCAAAACAACCAGGCAGCTGCAGTTGGAACAGGACACCTTGGTGTACTGAGAGTGACACTTTCACATTCAAGGCTACAGTGGAAAAGAGACCACATACCAGAAGAGGTATTCTTTCAATTGCTAGTTCCATCTATGACCCATTAGCATTTTTGTCAACACTCACCTTGTTGCCAAAGATGATGTTGCAAAAAATGTGGCTAATGGACCTGGAGAAAGTGGTGGAGTTTAAGGTGGATCGCTGCATCAAACCAAAAGACTTTGGAGAAACAATACATGCACAGTTACATCACTTTGCAGAAGCTAGCTACCATGGTTATGGCACAGTGTCCTACCTGAGGTTGGAGAACCAGAATAAAGAGATACATATTCAATTTATGTTGGGAAAAGCTAGAGTTGCACCATTATAACAAACAACAATTCCTCACATTGAACTTACTGCTGCTGTGCTTGCAGTTAAAAATGACAACATGCTCAGGAAAGAACTGCCATTGCATTTGGAGGAGCCCTGCTTCTGGATTGACAGTCAGACTGTGCTAAAGTACATCAATAATGATACCAAAAGATTCCACACCTTTGTGGCAAATAGAGTAGCCTTTATAAGAGAAGCAACAAATGTGGTTCAGTGGAGGTATGTCAGCTCAAAGAGCAATCCTGCTGACGAAGCATCCAGAGGTCTGTCTTTGGACAACTTCCTTGCATGTAAAACGTGGAGTGAGGGTCCAGACTTTCTAAGAAAGCCAGAAGTAGATTGGCCACAACCTGTTGCTCCACAGCCCATTTCGAAAGAGGATCCAGAGGTCAAAAGGGACCTAAGGGCAAACGCCATCATCTCTGGTTCTGAGGATGCCACTACAAAACTTATTTATCACTTTTCTGGGTGGACTAAGCTCAAGACATTAGACTCAAAACTATTCTCCTGGAGCTAAAGAGAAAAAGGAAGGAGATAGTTAAGTCTATTGCTAGCTCACCCATGCAATCATTTGAAGAAGACATGAGAAAGACCAGAGATGCTATCGAAGGTCAACCACTTTGTGGGAGTGACCTCTCCAGAGTAGAATCTGCCATTATTGGCTTCAGTCAGCGGGCAGCATTCATGGAAGATATCACTTCATTGGGGAGTGGAGGATCAGGTGTAAAGAAAACTAGTTATACCTACAGGCTGGATCCTGTGTTGCAGGATGGTTTGTTGAGAGTGGGTGGAAGACTCAGTAGGTCAGCTGAAACATCCTGCAATACTGTCCAAAGGTCATCATATATCTAATCTCATTCTGCGATATGTTCATCAACAACTTGGCCATGCTGGGAGAAATAACATGCTCTCAACTTTGCGACGAAAGTACTGGATCAAGAATGCTAACTCTCCCAAACAAAAAATAATATTTGAATGTGTGGTTTGTCGACAGTATCGAGGACAGCCAAGTGAGCAGAAAATGGTTGACATGACAATGGAGAGAATTATTCCAGACCTGGTCGTTTCACCAGTGTAGGAGTGGACTACTTCGGGCCCATTGAGGTCAAGAGAGGAGATGCTATGATCAAAAGGTATGGTGTAGTATTCAACTGCATGGCAAGCAGAGCCGTACATTTGGAGATTGCCATACAAAGATTTGTGTGTTGCAGAGGTCAAGTGTCCAGTTTGAGGTCAGACAATGACACAAACTTTGTTGGAGCAGAGCGAGAGTTAAGAGAAGCCTTAGCTGCCATAGACCACAGCAAGATTCAAGGCGCTTTCCTGCAGAGGGGCACTGATTGGATCTTCAACATCCCTTCCGCATCCCATCATGGCGATGTGTGGGAGCGACTCATCAGGATGGTTAGAAAGGTCTTTTTTCTGTCATGCGACAGCAATCTTTGAATGATAAAAGCCTGCATACTATTCTGTGCGAAGTGGAGGCTATTCTCAATGACCACCCCCTAACCAAAATTTCTGATGATGTCAATGATTTGGAAGCTCTCACTCCAAATCATATCCTTTTGCTCAAAGGTAAGCCCTCTCTTGCTCCTGGCCTCTTTCAAGAGGATGATGTTTACATCAAGAGAAGATGGAGGCAGGTTTAATATCTTTCAGATCTGTTTTGGAAGAGGTGGATAAGGGAATACTTGCCATTACTGCAGGAATGGCAAAAGTGGACGAAGCCTCTGAGAAGTTTCATGATTGGAGACTTGTTGCTGTCATGAATTAACCCGCTCCTGGTGGATCATGGATTACGGGAAGAGTAACAAAGACTTACCCGGACAAGAAAGGATTTGTATGTGCAGTAGGGTCGAAGATAAAGACAGGGCATTTGGATCTGCCCATATCTAAGCTCCTCTTGCTTCCAGCAGTGTAAAGGTCATGACCCCATATTGAGTCACGCGTGATGGAGGATCTTGACTCAGAAGAAAGAAGACAGAAGATTAGATTGTTTTGTGACTCCTTTTTTGCTTGATATAATTGTTCTATCATCACAATTAGGGGCCGGTGTGTAGGAGCCACGTCTGTTTATTCGTCTGTCTTTTGGGTTTCGTCAGGTCTCCAAGGGTGGCAGTATAGTAGGGGTGTGCATTGGCACTGCCCTTACAATTCGATTCGATTACGATTCACCAGGTAATGATTTGATTCAATTCGATTTTACGATGCATTGCGATGCATCAAATTCTACTGCACAAAACAAGGCAAATTTTTCATCAGTCATGAGGCAATACAAGCCGTCAGATATTGAACAACAGATTTTATTGGCTGCTATGTGCTCCTGTTTCCCCAGGTGTTCCCCTCTGTTAATCCAAACCCACGGACAGTTTATAATCATATGGATGCTGTTATAATGTGTAGTGATTGAGATCCTGACCCACCAAACATCCTGGAAAGTGACGGAGTTAAGTTTTTCACGCTAAACTACATAATTATACATAATCACCATCAGTAAACAGGACACTGTCTGACTCTGTCACTCGTGGGGACGGACGCTGTTTTCTGGGGGAAAGTTCCCTGAAGTCTCGGTCGGGAGGGCTGACGGTCGCTGTGATTTATTTTCGTCACAAACACTCGGTGAGTTAAAGTTTTTTGCCTTAGAGACGCCGTTTTTTGAGCAGAAATGTGAGGAAGAGTCGGGAGGACAGACAGGAGGACGGACTCTTCTCTACGTACAGCTGTGTATTTGTTTTCCTCATATAAGTTGCCAAAGACAGTTACAGTTACTACGTTACTTTTGTTTGGTCCTGTAACGTTGCTTTGTGGGACATTTCTCTGTATTTAGTTGAGTGAAGGACCTGTGTAGTTATCAGACTGTCAGACCGACACGCCCTCGCTCCGCGCCTCCGGATTATCCGTTCACACTTTTGGCGGCTCTCCAATAATGCGGCCCTGATACCTTCAGAGGCGGATCAGCGCCGGAGTGAAATTTCCCCCCTCTCCGCATCTGAAACTTTCACACAGAGGAGGAGGCGGAGAATTGGCGCAGGATCCCCGCATGCAAACGGCAGTGTGAAAGGGGCTACTGTTGTTGTTATGCTAGCTAGTGCTGCCGCTTAGTATGTAGCTACAGGCTGCGCATATCATTGCAACGTTGTTCCGGAAATACCTCCAGAAGTAATTGAAACTTCACAACTTTATTGCTAGGGATGGGAATCGAGAACCGGTTCCGACTCAGAACCGGTTCCAACTGAGCAATTCCATCGGAATTGTATGCCTCTGGCGTTATCAATTCTTCTTAACGATTCTCTCATTTCGCTGCCTGCTCAAGGAAATTTTGCGTCGCGGTACGCTTGCGTCACACTCTCTGGCGACTCAGACCTTGAACCGCGAGGCAGCATCATGGAGATGAAGAAGCGATCTATTCTGCCGTGTGTAATCAGTGCAATCAACCTGGATGCGAGAGGAAGCAAGCATAAATATCGCCGCTTCTCAGCTAGCCACGAGACTGTGCCACTAACTGTGAAGGCTGCACACCTGAACATTGGCTCCATGGACTCACCTTTCCCTCGATCAGCTGTTAGCCCTGTCATCAGCTGTTAGCCCCCGTCGATCAACTGTTAGCCTAGCAACGCTAACTTTCAAACCGATGTACTCAATACTCTGTGGGCTGTCCATTGTTGCTCCGCTGGTTCTCCCTCCACCACAACCTCGGGGTTATTCACCGCCGGGCTCCTTTGTCGCTCTCCTCTGCTGCTGTGGTCTCCCCCGGCTGCGGCGATGTTGGATGGGACCTCCAGACGCAAGTCTGTTTAGAAGAATGGTGCTATTCCCTCCGTGAGGACTGGCAGGCGCTCCATTTGTTGTTTGTTTTGTTTGTTTCATTTTGTTAAATGTCCTTGGGTACCCTGAAAGGCGCTATATAAATTAAATATATAATTAATAATGCTGTGATATCGGTTAGGGCGCCTGCGTTGCTGCTGGTCAAACAAGCTCCACTGAGACCTGCGTTGACGACCGTAATGTCGACATTAAATATCCTGCATTAGCTCCCTGTCGCCTTGCAACTGCAAGCAGGATGCAGTTTTTTATTCTATGTTTAAGTTGAACATGTTTATGTTCACAGTCTTGTACAGGCATAATTTTGGGAAAAAATAAAATGGTTGCTTTTGTTGCAGAAGATGGTGTAGAACTCCTTTTTTGCCACTTAATTAACTACTCAGGAATCATTATGAGAATTGATAAGGAATTGAATCGATAGGCAGAATCGACAATGGCATTGATATCGACAAAACGTATCAATTCCCATCCCTATTTATTGTCCACTCAAGGCTAGAAAATAACCAGTGACATGATCAATTATGGCATGTTGCCGCATCGATGCTGAATCGTGCATGCCCCGCATTGCGATGCATCGCCGAATCGCTTTTTGTTGACACCACTACAGTATAGCGTTTTCTTTATCGTCATGGATTTAGGTAATGTGGGCAGCATGGGGTGGAGGATCATGCGGTTTTTACCACTCGCTCGCCTGGCTCACTCACTCACCTCACATGTTTTGTTGTACCTTTTTTGTCTATTAAATGGGAACACCACCCGAACATGGACAAGTGCATGGACAGTTGTTTGTTGAGCGCGTCAAAAACAGTCTCCCACTCCCATGCAGAGTGACTACAGGAGGGTAGGATAGTCTCGATACAACAAATATCTATATTCTGTTTCCATAATAAAAGTCAAGCTCACTGATTTTGTTGATGGTGACTGAATCACTGTACTCCGTGTTGTAAACTGGCTCTCCTCTTCCTCCTCTGCACCTGTAGACTCCTCCCTCTGAAACTTTGATTGGTCCAGCTGAGAGTTGAGAGGTCAGAGGTTCAGAGGTTTTCTCTCCATTGTACCAGAAGTATTTCCAACCAGATGATGATGGGTTCACAGAGCAGGTCAAGGTCACACTGCCCCCTACAGGAATGTCTCTGTCATCAGCCCTCAGTTCAGCCTTTGGTCTGTTTGCTGTTTGATTTAGAACAAAGACATAAAAAACTGAAATGAATGTCACTGTGATTAAGTTCAGGTTATATAGTGTAGCACGCACAGGTCAGAAATACTTTAACTGTAAATTAATATTAACACTGAATTATTTTATAAATACTGGAAACATTTTACTTTAAATTTGGTCAAGAATGTCTCTTACATGTCATGTCTCTCTTTTAAGTATTGAAGAGCCAAGTTGAACACTTTCACTGTGGTATTATTTGATGAAAGACAAATGTTAAATTATCAATTATCAGTTGCCTCTTATCCTTAACAGGGTCACAGGGTGATTATCCAGCTTACATTTGATGAGAGCGAGGTTACATCCTGGACAGACAGTCAGTCCATCACAGAGTGAACTCATAACACAGACTTCTGTCTCCCACAGTGTCGTCACTTTGGGTCTGTCTGAACGTGCTATGGATACAACTGATCAACTAGGAAATATTTGTTTAGATTTCTTTCCTAGTCAAAAACAAACAGTTTACAAGAAAATGCACCAATTGTTTTAATCCTACTCACCCTGAACTGACATCCAGCTCTGTGCTGACTCTCGTCCTGAGTGTTGACACTTGTAGAATCCTTCATCTGACTTTGACACTGCAGACATATTTAACTCCCATCTGCTGTCACTTTGAATGACTTTCTCATTGTGATAGAAAAACACAATGGAGTCAAATGTTTGATTTATTAATTTGCAGCTCAGACTAACAGAATGTCCTTCAGTCACAGGATGGGCAGGGCTCAGCAGGATCATATCTCCACCTGTTAAACAGTCAAAGAATACCAGGTTTCAGTCAGAGATCAGCTGGTTGAGGAACTTGAGAATGAGCTGATGTAGAGAGATGAGAAAAGACATACTGGGATTTTTTCTTTTACATTGTTGTTACTGATTTAACAGTGATCATAAAATCTGACGTTTCATCTTCATACACCTTGTGTGTCTAATGTTCAAGAACCCTTTCAGTTGGCTGAATCTCACAGCTAAATATCACTAAATCCTTCACACTGGACTTTAAATGGTGATCATGGACCTAAAAACTGAAGAACACAACAGCCACAAATCTATATTCTATATTTATACATGGTTAAAATCACAGTGTGATTAAATACTCAACTATGTTCATTAAGTGGAAACCATTAATTACTGCAGAGATGATGAAGCAGAGTGTTGGGCAGAACTCTTAACATGTCAGTGTGCTGTCCTCCTCAACACACAACGGGATGTTTGAAGTAATAAGTCAAAGAAAAACATAATGTAATGAAATCATACCCTGTACAGTGATGTTGACTGCGTTGCTGAACTCTCCTGATCCAGACTCACACCAGTACACTGCATCACTGGTCCAGTCAGTGTCTATGTTGCATGTTGATCCAGTCATTGTCCCCCAGTAGGAGCAGTCTAACCAGTATCTGTCCTCAGGTGATGACCTCTTCACTCCCCACTGAGTAGAGTTTCCCTCACAGCTCAGTGAGACAGAGTCAGAGGTGAAGTGTTGAGCTCTGTCAGGACTCACTGTGAGAGATGCTGATGATTGAATATCTGAAAAACAACATGTGATAAGAGGTCAAACAGAGCACAGAGATCTTCAGATAGAAAATGCCTCCATTCAAATAGTCCTTAGCTTTGATTTTATTGCAACAAGGTTCAGTATTTTGGTAAAATTAGGATTTCTACTTTGACCTCTTGCTACAATTTTAAGTATATTCTAAAATGATAGACAACCATGTGACTCCAGCTGCAGTAAGCAGAAGAAGAGCTTCAGTATCCAGACTAAAAGTACTTTTTGTAAATCAAAGCAGAGTTTTAGCCAATATATCATATCTGTCTTTTTGTGTGTTATGTTAAAGAGTGAGGACAGAAGGAAACAAGTACTCATCAAAATAACAAAACTGGAAAGAGTTATATACTGTAACACAAACTCTGTGGACAAATATGAAAAAATGTGGTGTTCTTTTCTATCTGCTATGGTTTGAGTGATAGTGACGTGGATTGGGATTGGGAGTAACGTCAGTCATATATGAAATTTGGTCTCTGCCAAAGGTAGACCACACTGTGTGTATTTGGGACTTACCAGCCCTGTCTAATTGTTTCACTATGTGAAGGTGTAGGATACTGTATCAATGTATTATGAGGGGAAGCTACGATGCTCACTTTGATATGTCTTTGTGTTTTGTTTTTTTTTGTTTTTTTTTTAAAGGTATTTATTTACAAGAGCTTTTCATTTTTACTATGTATGTACTTAACCGACTGTTTTCTTTTTTTCTTTATTTTCTTCTCTTTCTTTGCTTTTATGGGAGGTGGGTGGGTGGATATGAGATTGAGAATGTTTGGGAAATGATAAACTGTTGAGGCGAGGAAGGTATCTATTTATCTATTTACTATCTGAATGAATTTGGAGATGTATAAGATACTCCCTGTTCTCAATTTGTTCTGTTACTTTTTTTTTCTTTTCAAAATTAAATGTATATCCCCATCAAAAAAAAAAAAATTAATAAAAAAGATATGATAAAAAAAGGAGGAAACAAGTAAATTCCACCCAGTAAGGTGGAAAGTATGAAGTTTAGCTTGAGACTGGAGAAGGAAAGAGGGATACCACAGTAAATTAATTTCCTTCTTTTTTTCCCAAGATACTCTTTGTTTATTATTATTTAGATACAAGACGAACAGAGCTGATGTAACATCTGTTTAAGAGATAGAAACAAACTGACCTGCAGACCAGACAAACTTAGGTTTACTGTCATAAGTGGAATACTCTGGATCTCCTCTTCCAGCTCTGCACCTATATCCTGTTGTGTGTGTCTGTCCATGAACAATGTAGGAATCCTGTTCAGTCCCACTGCTGCTGTCAGGTAGCTGCTCATCTCTGTAGGAATCGTCTGACGGAACCAACTCATACCAGTAGAACTTCCATCCTGCAGGTGGATCTTCAACACTGCAGTTCAGAGTTACTGAGGCTCCAGCACTCAGCCATGATGGAGACACAGTGAGGACAGGCCGGGGTTCTGTTGGAAAATGATTTTTTAGATTAAAGAACATGTATTGATAGTGGATCAGATACATTACAATCAGTACATACCGAAGATTTAGAACAAATTTATGAACAAAAACAGCCTTTTAATGAGCTGTATAATCTTCACTTTAAAATAAATGTGATGTGACTTACTGCCTGATACTGTCAGTTTGATGGGATCACTCCAATCTGTTGAAGAATGCTGCGGATGTTTCTTTCTGCCCTTACACCTGTAGTCTCCACTGTGGGATTCAGTCACAGATGTAATACTGTATTTATTTTGATCTGAAGGTTTTTCTGAGCTGGTTGTTCTCCATTCATACTCAATGTTTCCTCCATCTTTGATCTCACATCTGAGAGTGATCCTCTCTCCAATGTACACTTCAGTCCAGTTTGGCTGCAGAGTCACAACAGCCTTGTTTGGAACTGTTCATGTTCAAGAATTCACAGAAAGGAAACAAAAATGGAGAAAATTTAAATCTACATCAAACATATGATGTTTTTCAATCAATTAATACAACATATATCTTTATTCTGTTTCCAATACAAAAGTCAAACTCACTGATTTTGTTGATAGTGACTGAATCACTGTACTCTGTGTAATTAACTGGCTCTCCTCTTCCTCCTCTGCACCAGTAGACTCCTCCCTCTGAGACTCTGATTGGTCCAGCTGAGAGTTGAGAGGTCAGAGGTTCAGAGGTTTTCTCTCCTCTGTACCAGAAGTATTTCCAACCAGATGATGATGGGTTCACAGAGCAGGTCAAGGTCACACTGCCCCCTACAGGAATGTTTCTGTCATCAGCCCTCAGTTCAGCCTTTGGTCTGTTTGCTGTTCGATTTAGAACAAAGACAGAAACAAGGAAATTAATGTAGCTGTGATTAAGTCCAGTTTATACAGTGCAGCCCACACAGGTCAGAAATACTTGAACAGTTAATATTAACACTAAATTATTTTATAAATACTGGAAACATATTAGTTTAAACTTGGTCAAGAACCTCTCTTACATGTCATGTCTCTCTTTTCCGGGTTTCTCCATTTAATTATTAAGTTTCACTACTGAAAGTTACATCTGTGAAGGCAAAACCTTGTTTAAGTGTTGAAGAGCCAAGTCAAACATTTTCACTGTGGTTTTAATTGATGAAAGACAACTGTTAAATGATCAATTATCAGTGGCCTCAACTATGGGGGGGACAAGATGGCATTGTAGAGTAAGCATTGTTGCTGAGTGAGCTCCAGTGGCATTTGTCAGTTTATATTTCTACTGTACATATTTGAACGGTGAAAAGTGTTGAATTTTGAACGGGAAGTGTCTTAACATGAGCCTGGACAGTTATTTTTCAAAAGTTTCGGACAACATGCCCAGAAACATGAAAAATCCGTCGAAGAAAACCCCTGCTAATGCTGACAATGAGGGGGAGCTAAGTGCCTCACCTGAGATACCGAACGTGGATGTTAACTCCGGCTCTATGGAACCAGGTATTGTTCAAGCCCTGGACAGAATAACTGATAACCTTACTTAAAGTAATCAACACCAAGATTTTCACTGTCCTGGCCCGAGAGAGTGAAGCGGAGAAATGGATTGCTGATGTGGAGGCCGCGGCGACATCATCAGAGGCGAAGTTAGCATCTCTCGAGAAACAAGTGCATGACATGCGGGAACACATCGACGATCTCGACAACCGAGGTCACAGGTGCAACATATGTATAGTTGGTTTACCCAAAGGCTCAGAAGGCTCGGATTCAGTGAAATTCTTCGAAAAGTGGATCCCTGAGTACTTCCAGATCGATACAAAGGCAGGACTGCTGAATCTTGATCGGGCATACCGGTCCTTAGTACTAAAACCCGGCGCCGGTCAATGTCCCAGGCCGCTGATAGTTAAGTTTCATAACTTCACGGATAAACAATGCGTGATGGAGGCAGCTCGTCGGCTGGCATCCCTCCAGTCTAACCAGGACGACCCCACAAACAAGGAACCCAGGATCACCTTCTTTAATGACTATACAGCTGAGGTGGTCCAGGGGTGAAAAGCTTTTAATGACATAAAGGCGTGGCTGAGGAAGATGAACATGGCCTACGCCTTACTGTACCCGGCTACTCTGAAGGTGACGGTGAACGAGACTCAGAGGAGATTTGACATCCCGAAAGAAGCCGCTTCGCTTCTACATTCACTGGAGCAGAGGCGTGAGGACACTGCTTCCCAGTGATATGTCTGTAAGTATGTGGCTTTATGTCACCTGATTTCATTCATACAAATTACGTGAGTATGATCTGATGGCTCCGTATCTGCACATATATGTGCATATGACGATATATGTTTATGCATTTGGGTACATTTTGTTCATGCACCAAGTTATGGCCACCATGAGCAAACTTAAGTTTTTGTTTATTCTATGTGTGGGTGTCAGGGAAGAGCAGGGTGCAGCCTCATTCATTTATTATTGACAGATCTGTTTCTTTTTATTATGAGGCTTGTGCAGAGAGAGCGGTGTGGAAGAGGTTTAAAATGCCTTGCAGGTTAAGTGGCAGGGACAGCACCCATCCTATTTTTGCTTTTTTGTATAATAGTTCCAGTTCAAATTTGTTTTTCTCCCAGCTCAGTGACTGTTTTTATTGTATTGTGCAGTTTCAGATTTGTGCTCTTGGTGAGTTATGTATTTACATAGAGGGTCAACTTAAACTGTACGGCAAGTAATAAGCTACGCTTGTGTACATGGAATGTAGGAGGGGTCCACAGTCCTATTAAAAGAAGAACAATGCTCACCTTTCTGAAAAAAGAACACAATGATATTGCACTTTTGCAAAAAAACACATTTGGGTGATGTAGAACACCTGAAATTACGGAAGGGTGGGGTTGAACAGGTATTTTTCTACTCACTTACTTCAATATGTAGAGGAGTGGCAATTCTTGTGAGAAAGAATCTTCCTTTTTCAATTATAGAATGTGTTAAAAACAAACAAGGTATGTTATTATCAAGGGGATCTCACTAGGTATGGTTATTTCCAAGCTGAATATCTATTACCCTACTGCTCACCCGTCAGATTTCTCTGAGATTCACTCAGATATTTCCATAGTGGGTGAAGATTTAAATTGTATGCTGAATCCCCTTATTAACAGACTCCCCCACAAAGCCTCACCTCGTTCTTCACAAGCTAAGTCACTCAATTCTGTATGTGAAGATTAAGGATTTGCTGATGTATGGAGGACAATTCATCCTTTGGATAAAGAATACACTTTTTTCTGCACCCCCTAAGTACTAAGATTGACAACTTTTTTTTTTACCTTGGCTCTCCTTATATTCAGTTTTATCTTGTGTAATAAGTAGTATTGTCATTTCAGACCATGCCAGTGTGGTGCTGGATCTCTCTCTTGAGGGTATAGGAAACAGAGTAAAATACTAGAGACTGAACACAATTATTTTACCACACCTTCGTATCCTATTTTAATACTGAGTTTAGATATTTTCTTTCTATTAACTCTCAGTCAACCGATAACCCTGCCCTCCTATGGGAAACTATTAAGGTGTAAACTAGAGGGATTTTTATTTCATTTTCAGCCTGCAAGCAGTGGAAGTAATTGGAAGCAAAATGTGTTAATGACTGAGCTTAAAACTAAAGAAAGGGCCTATGTTGATTCTCCAACTCCTGGTTTATTGCGAGAAATATCGGCAGTCAGATCGACCTTAGATAACCACCTTATGTCACACCAGGGTGAGGGCTGTCTCGTCCTGGGTTTTTTGTCTAATGAATTTCATGTTTTATTTTGTAAAGTAACTCTCCTCTTGTTTCAGGTCACTGGCCCTTCCTCTTGTGTCATCGGTCTGATGCCTCTCCTGATCCCTGATTGTTTCCACCTATTTGCCATTACCCTCATGTGTCTTATAGTCCGCGTCTCCCTTTGTCCTGTGCCAGAGTATTTCGTTCATTTGTGTACCTCCAGTTTTCAACCATAGTCCTGGTCTTGTTTCATGCCAAGAGTACCCACATCTGTATTCTTTGATTCCTTATTTCCTCTTAAGAAGAATGATTTTCTGTTGTCATTTTTTCAGCTAATTTGAAGCTCAGTTTTAGTTTTTGTAGCCTTGTTTTTTCCCTCTGTCAGAGTGGTTTTTGTTTCATAGTCTTTTCAGCCCAGTTGTAGCGTAGTATACGTTTATTAGCCTTTGCATTTTCCTCCTTTGGAGGGTTTTTGTTGTTAAGTTTTCATAGTCATTCCTCATAAGAGTAGAGTAGATTTCAGCCTTTTTCTTTGCCTCCCTTGGGAGTGATTTTCTGTTTATTTCTTTTTTGTTTTGTGAATTTTTCGTGTTTTGTTTTTGTGTTGTTTTCTCCTTCTCTGTTTGTTCTGAAGAGATTGTTTATAGCCTGGTTGATTTGTCACTCTCGCTTAAGAGTTAAGAAGTGAATTTCAGAATAAAAGCCTGCCTGAACTGTTCTCAATTCTGCATCCGAGTCCTCATTTAGTCCAGGCTTGGCACCTCACACAAGATGAGGATACCAAACTTAAATTTACTAGGGAAAGATTTTATGAACATGGGAAATTTTTTGGCATACCTTACCAAAAAAGATCAGAATCACAAGCTATTGCAGCCATGTGTGATGCTCAGAATAATTGCATATATGACAATAAGTCTATAAATAACACTTTTAAAGAATTTTATTGTAGACCGTATGCATCTGCATATGACGCATTTGAATTAATGGAAGATTTCTTTTCTTGGCTTACTTTGACTACTATATCAACAGAACAGCAAACCAATCTTAATGCCCCCATTTCCAGAGAGGAAGTATTGAATTTTATAAAAACCTTACAAAATGGAAAAGCCCCTGGGCCTGGTGGGTTTGGTAGTGAATGTTATAAAGAATTTTGTGATTTATTAGCAGACCCATTGCTTGATATGTTTAACCATTCTTTTTTGCATAATAGATTACCTCAGACTCTAAGAGAAGCAAATATTTCTCTCATTCTGAAAAAGGGGAAGTGCGCAGAGTCTTGTTCCTCATGTAGACCGATAGCTCTTCTTAATGTGGACCGGAAGATACTTTCAAAAATCCTAGCTACTCTTCTTGAAGACCTTCTGCCTAAAATTATAAAAGAAGATCAAACTGGTTTTTATAAAAGGTTGTAACTCCTGTGACAATGTCAGGCGCCTGCTCAATGTAATTCAGGCTTTCCAGCAAAGAAATAGTGATGGTCTGGTGCTTTCTCTAGATGCTGAGAAAGCATGTGACCAGGTAGAATGGGTTTATTTATTTTATACTTTAAATAAATTTTAGTTTCCATCGAACCGCTGGCAGAAGCCATAAGGATGGCATCTGCTGTACAGGGTCTGCTAGTTGATTATGAGCACAAGATTAGTCTGTATGCAGATGATGTTTTGATATTTATTTCCAGAGACGTTGATACAAGCTTTACTTAACATTATTGATTTATTTAGCTAATTTTCTGAGTATAATGAAGCCATGCCACTTGGGAGCCTTAATTCAATACCAGCTGCCTTCTTTTCCCTTTAAGTGGTCTCTGGCAGGTTTTGTATACTTAGATATATTCATAAAACCTAAATTTAAGCAAATGTATAAAGCAAATGTTGTTCCCCTTGTTCAAGAAGGTGAGGCAGGATTTGGAGCGATGGAATTCTCTGCCTGTCTCCAGGCTGGGACGTATATCCTTGGTTAAAATGAATATATTGTCTTGATTGTTGCTTGATATTTTCAAATAGGGTGATGAAAAACCTGACTGGCTGGATAGGTTCCTTCATATGGAGCATGCAGACCAAAACTTAAGATGGCTACATTACAGCTTCCAGGTTCTGTAGGGGGTCTAGACTTGCCAAATGTCAGAACATATCAGTTGTGTACTCATATGAGGTATATTTATGATTGGGTCGTAAATAACTCAAGCTCTATTTGGTTGGAATTGAAGCTTACCTTTTGAAGTATCCACTAACGGACCTAATGTTCTTTAAGAAATTCAAGAATATCAGTTGTAATAACCCGGTTACACTTAATAAACTTTTTTCACCCCTATTGCGAATAATCCATTATAGCAATTATACACAGCATGCACATATCCCCCAACCGCAGGCATCACTTCAATACTACTCTCTCACCCATGTGCCTTAAATGCAAAATAGAAATTGGTACCCTAACCCATTGTTTTTGGTCATATTTGAAACTGCAAATGTATTGATCTAATGTGTTATCTGAAATACAAAATATATTGGGCTTAGAACTGGAGATGGACCCTGTGTCTCTCATACTGGGCCTCCCAAGCTGACCCTTAACATCCAAACATAATAAGAGGTTGTATTGTATTCTTAACAATGCAGCGAGGAAGAATATTTTATTGCAGTGGATTAATGAAAAAGTACCAACTGTTAAAGGCTGGCAAAGAGTGGTGTTTGATCTAGTGCCATTAGAGTACCTTACATATATATTAAATTCAAAAACAGACTCTATAAAGTGTGGGAACCCTGTTTGAAATATGTAAAGCGTGATGTCTCTAATATCATTCTGCAGGGATTTTCTTCACTGCTCATACAGCACATTATTACTGTAACCCCAAGTATTATTTATATGGATCTGAGCTGGTGTTTTGTGATTGATTTGTTTGTCTTGTTTTCTTTACTTGTTGTTTGTTTTGATTTTTATTTCTGTGAACCATATTGTGTAACCATCCTTTACTTGTAAAAGTGAAAAGTTAATAAAAATGTTGGTTTTTTTTAATTTTTTTTTTTACAAATGTTAGGTGAAAACCATTAATTACTGCAGAGATGATGAAGCAGAGTGTTGGGCAGAACCCTTAACTTGTCAGTGTGTTGTCCTCCTCAACACACAACGGGATGTTTGAAGTAATAAGTCAAAGAAAAACACAATGTTATGAAATCATACCCTGTACAGTGATGTTGACTGCGTTGCTGGACTCTCCTGATCTAGACTCACACCAGTAGACTTTATCACTGGGCCTGTCAGTGTTTATGTTGCATGTTGATCCATTCATTGTCCCCCAGCTGGAGCAGTATGACCAGTGCCTGCCCTCAGGTGATGACCTCATCACTCTCCACTCCGTAGAGTTTCCCTCACAGCTCAGTGAGACAGAGTCAGAGGTGAAGTGTTGAGCTCTGTCAGGACTCACTGTGAGAGATGCTGATGAGTTAATATCTGAAAAACAACATGTGATAAGAGGTCAAACAGAGCACAGAGATCTTCAGATATAAAATGCCCCCATTCAAATAGTCCTTAGCTTTGTTTTTATTGCAACAAAGTTCAGTATTCTGGTCAAATGAATTATTTCTACTTTGACCTCTTGCCACAATTTTGAGAACATATGAAAATGATAGACAACCAAGTAAAAACAGCTACTGTGAGCAGAAGAAGAGATTAAGTATCCAGACTAAAAGCAGTTTTTGTAAATGAGATCAGAGTTTTAGCCAATATATCATATCTGTCTTGTTGTGTGTTGTTTTAAAGAGGTAGGACAGAAGGAAACAAGTAAATTCCACCCAGTAAGGTGGAAAGCATGAAGTTCAGCTTAATGCTAGCAAGAGAGACAAGATCATAAGACCAGTAAATTAAGGTTCTTTATTTCAAGATACTGTTCATCATCATTTAGAAACAAGATGAACAGAGCTGATATAACATCTGTTTCTTAAGAGGTAGACACAAACTGACCTGCAGACCAGACAAACTTAGAATTACTGTACTCAGAGTAATACACCGGATCTCCTCTTCCAGCTCTGCACCTATATCCTGTTGTGTGTGTCTGTCCATGAACAACGTAGGAATCATGTTCAGTCCCACTGCTGCTGCCAGGTAGCTGCTCAGCTCTGTAGAAGAAGGTGCCTGATGGATTAGGAACAGTTTTATACCAGTAGAACCTCCATCCTGCAGATGAATCTTTAACTCTGCAGTTCAGGGTTACTGAGGCTCCAGCACTCAGCCATGATGGAGACACCACGAGGACAGGTCGGTGTCCTGTTAGAAAATGAATTTTAAACGAAAACATGTCTTGATAGTGGATCAGATACATTCTGCACACTCAGTACATACTGAAGATTCACCTTAAACATATACATGAACAAAAATAGCCTTTTAATGAGCTGGATAATCTTCACTTTGAAAGAAATGTGATGCGACTTACTGCCTGATACTGTCAGTTTGATGGGAGATTTTTTTTCTTCTGGTTTTATAAGTTATGTGTGTAAGACTGCACAAATATTAATGATAGAAATTCAGCGTCTCTTTCTGTAATACTCATTTTGACCACCAGAGGCAGAAGTGCACCACTACTCAAAGGTTTTAAATTCACACATCATACATTCACAGTCCAAAACATGATTATATCAACATGGCTCAATAATAAGTTATACTGCTGCTGCTGAACTCGGTGACAGTAACAATAACTTTACAGAGCTGCTGGATACAGTTAAGAGTGATTTTATCACTCATACATAGAGAATATAGAGAAATAAAGTTTAAAGACGTACAAAAATTATGCCAAAGAGCATTGAAACTGTTCTGGAGGTTTGTAGATTATGACTACTTTGATTATATCAGACACTTTAGTTTGGTTAATAATTTGTCATCATCTGTTTGTGAAGCATTTGACAACTTGTGACTGTTGCGGTCATAGCGAGAAACACAGCATGTGGCAGCAAACACACCACGTCACGGCCCACAATGACTGAGTGAGTGACAGACTGTTGTAAGTGACTGTATCGCACAACTATACACAGTGTTGGGCCAGCATAATAATAACAAAAAAAGAATAATAATAATAATAATAATAATAATTGCATGATTATCTTATTTCACTATTACTTATCCTCTCCGTCCTCTATTAATGTACCAGCCCTGCTCTAATTGTTTCTTTGATCCTGATTGCAGTGAAGGCTTGTTGAGGCAAAAAACTCATCTGGACTCTAGTTTTTGGAAGTCACGTGTTTGTTGGACATACAAAACCAAACAGACATTCTGCACTTCCCCATGAATAGTGAGGTTTATTGTTTTGTTATTTGATGTTTAACCTGTGAACAAGTGGACTCTTTTTTAGTAAAACTCACCTGAGAGGCATATTTGTGACTTGTGTGTATCATTGCTCTATAAAAGCAAGGAATCTCTGTCTGTCTGTGTGTCTGTGTGTCTGTGTATGTGTGCCTCAAATCTCTCTACAGATCAGGATCAGACTGACCTGAGATTTTCAACATGGCTGCTGCGTGGTTTAAGGGTGTGCAACGTTGGATTTGTTTGGACTACAATGATACGGTTAATTAACTATTTCATAAAGTATTTACCAATTCCCCTAGCATTGTCAACCATAGCCACCATAGCCACGTGCGCACCAGAGCCAATCACCACAGAGCTCACCCCCACGACAGACGCACTAGTGCGTCTAAAGCGGATTCATACCTGCAGCGGCACGAGCTGGAGCGGGATTTTACCGGCAATTTGGTCCCGTTTTGTGCGTCTAAACTGACAGTTGTGGATTAATGAGACTGAACGAGTCCGAGTCCGAGTCTGTTCGGGTCTGTCCATTTTTAAAACACATCTTAAAACCCATTTTTATTCCTTGGCTTTCAACCCAGCGTGAGACTCTGCTCTTGTTTTAGTGTTTTATTGTTTTTATTGCTTTTATTGTTTTTATTGTTTTAACATTTTTATTGTTTTATTGTTTTGTTTTTTTTTTCTATTCTTTGTTTCCTATGTTTTATGTTTCATGTTCTATTCCTTTAATGTACAGCACTTTGTTCCAGCTACGGCTGCTTAAAGCGCTTTATAAATAAAGTTGAGTTGAGTTGAGTTGAGAGGAGATCCTGATACGCGAGGAGAACAAACAGGAATCAGAATCTATGGATGTTCGTGTGTATCTAGCTGCTAGCCCACCTCCACCTCCTGAGTCGACGGACATGCCGGCACGTCCAAAACCGGACTTACAATAAACGGTAAAAACAGGCTTTTGTCACGAAAGGGTCTGCAAGCAGAAAGTGTTGGCAAGCTAAGGTTTTGTGTGTTAAGTGTGTAGCGGAGTCTGTTTTTTGTGTTGTGAGTCAAAATAATGAGGAGACTGCTGAATGTTGAGCAGGCAGTGCAGATCTTCATGCCTGAGCCTCAGGCATTGCCTGCATTTACATGTAAATAGTTACATATAACTTTGTAAATTTCAAAAACTCATGCACAAATGTAGCAAACAACAATTTATATTTACATTATAAGTAACAAAAATGGTTCGTTAAACATATTTGTGGGTTTTACAGTAAAAAATCTAACTTTTTCCTACACAGATTTTATGTTTTTTTTTAATTTTAGGTCCATTGTGTTAATACAGTATGTCAAAAAGAAAAAATAACTGTACAGTCATACATGATGTTGTGCTGAAAGTAATAACACCAAACAAGACAAGGTAAATACTCTTTAAGGTGAAATACAATGGTAAAATCAAAAGTAGTCAAAAACAGCCAATTATATCCCTGACGTCCCACCTTCAAACACAGCCTCATTTGGCCATCCATGAAAAAAGCTACTTAACCTCCCACTTTTCTACAGGAATACAGACTTCCTATGGGCAATGCACTAGTTCTGTTATAATTTAGGATTAGATTTAATATTTCCATTTCTAACAAAGCAGTTTGAAATGCTGTTTCTACACAGCTTCAGTGAACCAAACTAAAGTAGCTTTACAGTCACTAAACTTCACAAATCACAAATTCCAGAGTGAAGTCAGTGGCATCATGCAGAGCTACACTTTCTAAGAAGCTTCCATTAACAGCTGAGCACCAATCCAGTCATTTCATAATGTGCACTGAGTAAAATGACACATATATGGAAAATCAAGGGTGATCAAGAGTGATACAGTAGGTGACATATAGGACAAACATAATCAGTAAATATAAAAAAGATAACTAGTCACCTTCAGCATGTCCGTACAGGAGTGTATTCAGCACTAAAATAAAGATTAAAACTTCATTAGACCAGAATAAAATACAAAAAAAGCTGGACCTCCAGCTGGAGATCAGTGACAACTATTGTTTATCAATCAACAGTATCACACAATTCAGAGATGATACAAAGCTACAGAGCTACAGTGGTGGGAAACACATTTAAAAACCTTTTCAATATATAAAGGCCTGGTAAATAAGCAATACATATAATTCCACAGCTATATACATAATACCTAAGACAGGGTTTCTGCAGGTTTGAACAGTCAAATGTAAGACTTTTTAAGACCTTTTTAAGGCCATGTTGAACTAAATTTAAGACCTACACAAAGTACGAAAAAAGTAAGGAAAAGTGCGGTCCCAGAATTACTTAAAAATAACCAGCTCTTTACATCCAGATCTGTTGCCAAAATGTTTAGCAACGGTGTTCAAAATCCAAACCACCTCAGCTTTCAAGATTGGGGTTGAGCCAAGGATGGTTTGAATGTTGCTTGAATGTGAGACGGCAGAGGCAGCGCAGAATTCGGGTCGAGCAGAACTGGATAAACTTGGACTGGGAACTGGTGACAAAGGCGTACAAAAGTGTGTGATAGTGTGCCTTAGCTTAAGACTTTTAGAAGCTAACTGGTGTTTTTCTGGTTGTTTTTGTGACACCAGCACTTTCACACCAAGTGTGCCCAAGTTGAGGGTGCTCTTGCAGAGCGCACACTGCGCTTCAAATTCATTATGAGGTACGGCTTTTAACCAACTGAATTCTGGTTGTTCAAACCAACACTTGTTAAATTTACACTTTCCCATAGTTGTAGCAGATTGCACTATCAAAGTCTTTCCGGTACTGGCGAAGTGTGTGGTGATAAATTCTGACCAGGCTGTTGGCAAAATGCCACTTACATTTCTGGTTATTTCAGAAAGAAGAACAACACACGGAACTAACTGTGAATCTCACCAACATATTTCCCCAGAACAAAACAAAAAAAGGTGTCAATGAAAGTGATAAATGAACATACATATTTAAGACCTAACTAAATGTAATTTAAGACCTATATGCAAAATACGGACGTATTTAAAACTATTTAAGGCCTAAAATTGAGATTGTCAAATTTTAGACTTTTTAAGACTTTTTCAGACCCTACAGCTACAGAACTACATGGGTGGGAAACACATTTAAAAACCTCTTCAATATATAAAGGCCTGGTAAATAAACAATACATGTAATTCCACAGCTATATACATAATACCTGTGATCATATACTGTACATGCATTGTCCAGGTAAGTGTGCAAAAATTAGTGCGAAAGCAACCAGTTGAGTAATAAACATATAACATAAACATAATCCTCCAATCTGAACCAAGACAAACAGCAACAAAGTTCATATCTACACAACTACTACACTGATATAAATACTGACAATCACATAGAAAGTCAAAGATGTACTCACAGAATAACCCGAGCACACGGAGCAGAGCGTGACCCATCTTCACATCCAGCACCGACACTGTCACTCTGTTTCTGATCAAACTTCTTACTTTGTATTGATTAAAATACTGCAGAGACAAAAGAGAAGTTACATTTCTTAGAAATGTGAGAACAGAGTTTATCATCAGCTTCTTCTTCAGAGTGTCTCTGACTCTGTTCTTACTTCCCCTTCACACGAAGCTCAAACCACTGGAGAGGTGCTGACTACGGCATATTTTGCCATGTTTATATTTTCTGTCCACTGAAAATAAATCTCCCTCACAAAGGTTTGTTCCTCATCTTTATCTCACATCCAGCAAACATAAAATCATTGGATCTAATCATATTATATCAGAATGAAATTGTATTGTTATTCTATCCAACAGTTTTTGCATACACAGTCCTGGTATTTTGTTTTTTGTTTGACTTAAGAAAATCAAGATTTTTCAAAGAAGTTTTCAAAGTGTTGTTTTATTCAGTTAAATAATTAAATTTGAAAAATAGAAAAGATCGTCAGTCGGGTGTCTTCAGATATTTATCTAAAAAGGCAGAGTTTTATGTGAGCTATCAATGTTTCACAACTTTTAACCTGTAAGATGTGACCTGTCCTGTGAGTTGCAGCCTGATGAGATGGAGTAAAGATATCTGTAAACTGAGATGACTTTGTTTTTGCCTAATGTTTCTATAGTGACTCCAGATACAAATAGGATGAAGGGAAATAAAATCACATGAACACAACACTAAAATAAACAGCAGCGTTTAGCTTTAGATGAGCTGGCGACTCGTTCAGGGTGTACCCTGCCTTTGCCCAGAGAGATAACTGGGATTGGCTTCAGTAACCCCCGCGACCCCTTGAAAAAGGGGGATAAAGGGGTCACATCCCCGTGACCCTCTAGGATAAAGCAGCAGATAACGAGATGAGATAAGATGAGATGAGTTGAGATGAGAACTGCAGCGTGTCTTAAAGTGAGAAGAACACGTGAAGCCAGTTCTCACATAATGATGTGATGCTGTGATGCAAGAATTACACAATGCCATCATTCACACCTCATAAGTTTTTTTTTCTCTTGTGGTAGAAGTTGAGTCGAGTAAAGCAGGGTGACATTTTCAGCTAGAAAAGTTAGCTAAACTTAGGTATTCATCTCCTGGATTTACCACTTTGTCTAATATGAGATAATAATAGTTCTCCACTAGTCTGCACACCTCAACACACCGTCAGGCCAAGTGACAAAAGTTTCTTTCTGTAATACTCATTGTGACCACAAGAGGCTCACCTGCACCACTACTCATACACTGAATAAGATGAAAAGCATCCATGGTCCTTTCCTTGAACCGGCACCTTACCGTGGTGGAGGGGTTTGAGCACCCGAATGATCTTAGGAGCTATGTTGTCCGGGGCTTAATGCCCCTGGTAGGGTCTCCCAAGGCAAACAGGTCCTATGTGACGGGTCAGACCAAAAGCGGTTCCAAAGCCCCTTGTGAAAGAGTTAAGAACCAGGAAGCGTACGTCGCCCGGAATGACATCACCGGGGCCCCACCCTGGAGCCAGGCCTAGGGTTGGGGCTCGCAGGCAAGCGCCTGGTGGAGTTCTTTGCCCACAGGACCCGGCCGGGCTGCGAACATTAATCTGAATGGACCATGTTCTCCACTTCCATTGTTGACGTGGTTGTTCGTAGCCATGGCTGTAAGATCTCCGGTGCCTGTCGTGATGGCAATCCCCAAACCCAGTGGTGGACGTCGGAAGTAAGCGATGCTGTCAAGCTGAAGAAGGAGCCCTATTGTCCCCAGTCGGGGACAGTGCCTCTGGACTGGCATACTGGGGTGGTGGTCCCCCTATTCAAAAAGGGAGAATGGAGGGTGTGTTTCAATTATCGGGGGATCACACTCCTCAGCATCCCTGGGAAAGTCTATTCCAGGGTACTGGAGAGGAGAATTCGGCCGATAGTCGAACCTCAGATTCAGGAGGAACAATGGTGGCTTGCTCCCTCCAGGTTGGAGGAGAGTTCCTGCCTCAAGTGGAGGAGTTTAAGTATCTTGGGGTCTTGTTCACAAGTGAGGGAAGGATGGAGTGTGAGATTGACCGGTCGGATCAGTGCAGCGGCCGCAGTATTGCGTAGTAACACTATGACCATTAACTATTGCTTAACAACAAAATGCTCATATATCAGAATACGAATAATAATACGTATGAGGTCATAAAATGTAAATCCTTGATGTGACTTGCTGATAATACCCACAACTCCAGCTGTGACACTGAGGGCAGACTGGTGCCATGTTCGACATATTCCTCACCAGAAGAAACATGACGTATATAACTTGTTAACATATAATAGATGCAGGTTGTGTTTGGAGTGCAGAGGGAAATGAAAACTCCACTGGGGCACCATGGATGCTTTTCATCTTATTCAGTATATGAGTAGTGGTGCAGGTGAGCCTCTTGTGATCATAATGAGTATTACAGAAAGAAACACTTGTCACTTGGCCTGATGGTGTGTTGAGGTGTGCAGAGTAGTGGAGAGCTATTATTATCTCATATTAGACAAAATAGTGAATCAAGGAGAGTAATGTCTACATTTTTCAGACCAGCGTTCATTGACTATAACAGTAAGTCCTGACGGTGCAGCACTGAGCTGTACAGGTAGTCTTCTTCTTCTTAAAGGATGGTAACACAGTGTACCAGTGTGAGGTTACCAGGTAGCAATGATAAGGACATGTGATTTAAGTTAATACAGAGACAGGTCAATGAAACGTCTTCAACTTTATTATAAATGAACACTATCAGGTGGATGAGTCGGTCAGTCAGTGTACTTGATAGACCCCAGTCACTGTGCAGGTGAAATAAAAGCTTCTTCCACAGATCACCACAGGGGGCGCCAAACCACACTAACTGATACCAACACAATGCATGTGCTCCTTTTCACCTCTGAGACGAGGGCGGCTGTAGTTGAGTCCCAGGACGCCAAGTCAAGGTTACCTGAGAGCCTCATTCTCATAAAGTTGTTGTACTCTCTAAGTAATTGTGATCTGATGTTAAACTTTTCATGTTCTTTGACTATTTTGCAGCTGAAAATGTCACCCTGCTTTACTCGACTCAACTTCTACCACAAGAGAGAAAAACAAATATAACACTTCTGAGGTGTGAATGATGTCACTGTCTAATTCTTGTGATCACAACATCACGTCATTATGTGTGAAACCAAAGTGAAAACATATTTCAATCATGCTGATGAGAACTAGCTTCTAGTGTTCTTCTCACGCTAAAACACGCTGCAGTTTATTTTAGTATTTTGTTCGTGATATTTTATTTCCCCTCATGCTGATCCTATTTGAAATCTGGAGTCATTGTAGTAACATGAGGCAAAAACAAAGTCATCTCAGTTTACAGATATCTTTACTCCATCTTATCAGGTTGCAGTTTACAGGACAGGTCACGTCTTACAGATTAAAAGTTGTGAAACATTGATAGCTAACATAAAAGTCTGCTTTTTTAGATTAATATCTGAAGACTCCTGACTGACAATCTTTTCTAATTTGTCAAATGTAATTATTTACCGATTAAAAAACACACAAATTCTTTATTTTCTAAAGTAAAAAAAAGAAAAAAAATACAGGCTCTGTGGATGCACAACTTGGACGGCATAACACATACAGATTAGCTAACAATATTAAGTTATTGTGATGTAATATGTTTAAATCTAATTATCCTATGTTGTTGGATGCGAGATAATGATGAGGAACAAACCTTTGTGAGGGAGATGAGCTTATCATTGGATCATATTCAGTGGACAGGAAATGTAAACATGTCTAAGTCTGCTGCGGTCAACACCTCCAGTGGTTTGAGCTTCGTGTGAAGCGTAAGTAAGAACAGAGAAGTGTAAAACACAACGCCAAATCAGAAAACACAACAACAAATCATATTACACAACTGGCTGATGGTGTCTCCAGCAGTAGAAAAAGTACACTCTGACGAGTGGATGATGCTTGCACACAGAGATACCTTCATTAATTACAAAGTTAGCGTTGCATACCGGAATCCGGTGGTGGAGACTTTGAATCAGGCCGCTCGGGCTATGTAACGTCCACAGGCAGACCTGAATGCTGAGAGGAGGATGGCTGCGGTCCGCTCTTCTTGCAGTCAAACACGGAGCAAAATTCTGTGGCATTTTTTAACCAGTTCGACGACACACACAAATACAATTCTCAACACAGATACACGTGAACCCTGTCTGTGGGCGTAACCACAAAATGTCTCTGGTAACCACGTACGTATTTTTCCTGCATGCAGGAATCACGTGTAACGTTACAGCCATTCACCAGCAGCATTATTAGATCTTGATCACGTGATTAACCTCTGGGGACCAATACTTGGCACCAAAAGACGAGGCATATTTTGATACTCGGTACGACCGAAGCATTTTGGTCAGTGCCATAAAACAACCAAAGTTCGGTACCCAGGCCTAACTTTAACACTGTTCTCCTCAGTAAGAAGGTTCTGCATGTAAAAGAAACATTTGGCCATCTGGCTAAGTTGACTCTGGTTAATCAGCAGTCAGGTTAGTTTAGATTTATCACTAGAGTCGGCTACATTGTGAGTGATGGTGTCAATGGTTATCTGTGTTATGAGTTCACTCTGTGATGGACTGACAGTCTATTCAGGATGTAACCTTGCTCTTATCAAATGTGAGCTGGATAATCACACTGTGACCCTGCAAAGGATAAGAGGCTAATAATTGATAATTTAACATTTGTCCTTCATCAATTAAAACCACAGTGAAAGTGTTCAACGTGGCTCTTCAACACTTAAACAAGGTTTGGCCTTCACAAATGTAACATTCAGTAGTGCAACTTGAAACTTAAATAAAGAAATCCAGAAAAGAGAGACATGACATGTAAGAGACGTTCTGGACCAAGTTTAAGTAAATATATAATATTATAAAATAATTCAGTGTTTCAGTGTTTTTTCTGACCTGAGTGGGCTGCACTATATAAACTGGACTTAATCACAGTGACATTAATTTCCTTGTTTATGCCTTTGTTCTAAATCAAACAACAAAAGGACCAAAGGCTGAACTGAGGGCTGATGACAGAGACATTCCCGTAGGGGGCAGTGTGACCCTGACCTGCTCTGTGAACCCATCATCATCTGGTTGGAAATACTTCTGGTACAGAGGAGAGAAAACCTCTGAACCTCTGACCTCTCAACTCTCAGCTGGACCAATCAGAGTCTCAGAGGGAGGAGTCTACTGGTGCAGAGGAGGAAGAGGAGAGCCAGTTAACTACACAGAGTACAGTGATTCAGTCACTATCAACAAAATCAGTGAGTTTGACCTTTGTATTGGAAACAGAATAAAGATATATGTTGTATTAAATGATTGAAAAACATTGTATGTTTGATGTGGATTTAACTTTTCTTCATATGTGTTTCCTTTCTGTGAATTCTTGAACATGAACATGAAGGCTGTTGTGACTCTGCAGCCAAACTGGACTGAAGTATACAAAAGAGAGAGGTTCGCTCTCAGATGTGAGATCACAGATGGAGGAGACACTGAGTGGGAGTATGAATGGAGAACAACCAGCTCAGAAAAACCTTCAAATCAAAATGAACACAGAATAAGATTAGCTACTGAATCCCACAGTGGAGACTACAGGTGTAAGGGCAGAAAGAAACATACGCAGCATTCTTCAACAGATTGGAGTGATCCCATCAAACTGACAGTATCAGACAGTAAGTCACATCACATTTCTTTCAAAGTGAGGATTTTACAGCTCGTTAAAAGTCTGTTTTTGTTCATGCATTAATTTAAAGTACATCTTCAGTATGTACTGATTGTGCAGAATGTATCTGATCCACTATCAAGACATGTTTTCTTTTTAAAAATCATTTTCCAACAGAACCCTGGCCGGACCTCACTGTGTCTCCATCATGGCTGAGTGCTGGAGCCTCAGTAACTCTGAACTGCAGTGTTGAAGATCCAACAGCAGGATGAAGGTTCTACTGGTATAAAATTATTCCTCATCCATCAGGCAACTTCTTCTACAGAGATGAGCCACTACCTGGCAGCAGTAGTGGGACTGAACAGGATTCCTACATTGTTCATGGACAGACACACACAGCAGAATATAGGTGCAGAGCTGGAAGAGGAGATCCAGTGTATTTGACTTATTACAGTGAACCTAAGTTTGTCTTGTCTGCAGGTCAGTGCATTTCTCTTAAGAGACAGATGTTATATCAGCTCTGTTCATCTTGTTTCTAAAAAACGATCAACAAATAGTATCTTAAAGGTCCCATAATATATAGTTTTTCATCAATTTCACCAGCTGTCAGAAGTCCAACAACACTGTATTTGAAATGTATTGCCCCAAACCCATCCGTCGTCCTGAATTTCAGCTGTCTAAAAGTTGCTCTACTGAGCTCTACTGAGCTCTACTGAGAGCAGGTTGTTTCTGTGCCTGCACCTTCAAATGCTAATGAGCTCCGTCTGTCAACGCCTGCCTTGCCTGCTACACGCCCCTCTCAGGAAGAGAATGCCGTTTATGCTAGCAGTAGCATGCGCTAATGTTTACGGTGGATGTAACGCTATGGCTCGCCGAGATGCTGTCGTTCAACCATACCAGTTTGACCCAGAATCGGACCCAGAAGGAAAGTCTCCTGAAGAAATACAGACTCTGCGGCTGCAGCAGGAATGGTTAGTGTGTCTGAATTTGATACTTAGTTTGTTCGTATGTGTTGTTACAGTTACTACCATGTAGCTAATGCTCGCTAATGCTAAAGGTAAAATATAGTTCTTCTGCAACTGTAATTACTATCAAAACATGGCGGCGCTTAGCTGTGGTTCGGGTG
>CAEMYA010000174.1:1828583-1845860 GCA_903131615.1 Diplodus sargus | reverse complement strand
ATTCCATTCAGTATTTACAGCTTAAGCACAATTTATAACAGCAAACACCATCAAGTGCAACTTTTCAGGGACAACAAGGGATTGAATGTTTTCTTTTATTATTAAGGTCTTAACATTTACAACTATATACAAAATGACAGCATAAAACATATGATTAACTATTAACAAAAACAATTATTAAAACAGTTAGAGATGATGGACAGTAACAGGCTGAGCAGGAGTCCCTGCAGTGCTGCTGGGCTGGATGGTGTCAGTGGGACATCATCTGGGTCGGTACTCAGGGTGTTTGGGGGTCCAGTCTCCTCTGTCCACCACATCCTCCATCAACTGGGTCTGCAGGTCTGACCCAATCGACGGTTGCAATGTCACTAAGAATGTTTTAAGAAAGAGGCAAGAATTATGATTTCATACTCTAATAATAATAATAATCATAATAAATTACAACAAAACGATCTACCAAACACTTTAAATAGGAATAATGCCTTTAAAATCATAATAAAACCCTAAGTGGCGATCAGCAGTTTATATGTCAGCATTAACGTAATGTATCAGTATGTTAATGAGCCCAAACTGTTAGCTAGCTAATAATGATAATATTGATAACATTATGTGGGTTCAATAACAGGTTCACCTCTCCACGGTCCTCTCAGCCGGAGATAAACCAGCCGCTTCTCCTCTTCCTCAACATGGAGGAGGATTAAAAAGAAAATCAGGAATTACTGCAGCTCAAACAGATCTGACAGTCAAACTTAACTCTTCTTGTCATTTTTGCGGACCTGGGCTGCATAAATAGTGACGTACGGGTAGGGGCGGGATCATCTCGCAACCAGGAAATCCTGCGAAGGGTAGACTGTCCAATTTCACAACAGGCTGACGCTGCCTGCAGGTCTCTCTGAAGGACCCTGCCTTTGCTGGCGGCGAAGGATGGGTCCTTGAAGGATGCTGCCCCTGAATTTGGACACAGCCTGTGTCTTCCCTGCGCTCCTTGTCTGCTCATTGCCTGTGTCTGTTTCTGCCACTGTTAATGTCATGTCCTTCCAGAGCTCCCCCCGTTTCCAGCCTCCCCATGGGATGTGTTCTTTGGATATAGATTTCTGGTTTTCTGATGTTTGATTTGAACATTGCTTTTTATTTGCACTTTGTCTAGCGTTTATTGCCTGAGTTGCGACTTTGCTTTTTGTCTGTCTTTTGGCACCTGGCTTCCTTGGTTTTTGTATCATTCAGCTTTTGTTAAATAAAAGCTCACCTATATCCTCGCCTCCTGTCTGAATAACTGCATCTGGGTCCACCTCCTATGTCCTTAGTTTTTCCCCTTTAATCCCGCTGTGACAAATATATTATGTGAAACTATCCTGTGATCTTCCAGGCATTGTTACCAAATAAAAATGAAAGTGTGAAAAATGAGTTTGTGTCATTGTCTTCTATCTTCAAAGGGCTGAAGAAATAGTTACTTCGGCACATGCAAAGGACAACCTCCCTCCTTGCCCAGACATGCTTCAACACCTCATCTTCCTCTGCTCCACCATCCGCATCCTCCTCTGCTCCACCATCCACATCCCGCTCATCCTCCTCTGCACCACCCTCTACATCCCTATCTGTGCTGTCTCCCCACCAGTCATCTACCTCTTTGCCTCCATCCCCCTATTTGGTATCCTCATCTACAGCAATACCCTCTCTGCTGCCATCTGTGTGGACCTCATGCCAGGACAGTTAGACCCAAAGCCTAACATTCAGGGTAACCTTGCCCATTTCTTTGGGCCCTATGGGGTTATTTCTGGAGGGTGGAAAGGGTCCTGCAAAAGAAAGCGTAACGTCCCTTGGACCCATACCTTTGTGTGCCTCCCTGAACCAGGTGCTGAGGTAGTTCCCAATCCCCAAGAGGCAAATTTCTTTGCTGAATGTGGAATTGGGAGAAAGACAATTACCTTCACCAACAACATAGGGGACCATGAACATCTTAGCGATGTACTGTATGCAAAAAGCGACCGCAGCAAAAAATTGAATGGAATCCCCATTCCACCATCAGGATATTCCATTGAATACCTGCGGTGCCATATTGACATCAAGAGGGCCCCGCTGTACATAATACCACTACAGCGATCGCTCACCCTGCATCTGCCTGTGGTGGAGGTATACACAATTCCCTTTTAGTGGATTTGTCTGTTTTAAAGATTGTAAATTGCTATGACATATTTCATCTCACTTCTTTAATTTCAGGCCCCCACTGTCATGGAAAAATGTCTCATTTGTAGTAAGGACATTCCCCTCTGCGACTTGGCAAGGCATCTGACATCATGGCAACGTGCACTATAGCATAGCTACCAGAGGAGGCTCGTCCATAGAGTCAGAGGAGGTATGTTCTTCTCTATTTTTGAGAGGCAAGAGGAAGATCAATTTTTTTTTTAAGAAAGAGAAAGAGTAACTGGTTGAAACAAATCATTACCAAATCTCAATCAATAGACCAAAAGTGTTTTACCGCGTTTTACCGCGTTTTCGGTACTGGCAAGTCAAGGGTAGCTTGAGCAATAAAGCTGCATGTTGAAACTGACCGAAGTTCTCCTTTAAGTTTATGTTTTTTATTACCTTCCCAAGTTGATGTGAAGTGGCGAAGTTATGAGATAATGATAACAATAGAAAAAGCAATTTATGATTTGGGGCTGGTAAAAAAATAAGTTTGGCCATATTATTTGTTTATGATACATATAGTTCAATTACCACTTTATCTACAGTTTGCAGTAGTTCGGTGGTAGTTAAACTGCAGTGCATTTCAAATTGCTGTAGCTTTGGGTCATGTAGTTTAGCTGATTAATTACAAACTCCAAATTCATAGTATTCGGATAACATTTTTGATCATAAAATATGGCACAATTCCACAGCTTATTGTCCACAGTTGATGACAATCACCTGTTATTCAGTCCCTCCAGAAAAACGCGATTATGCGATCGCATAATTCAAGGCATAATCAGCCAAAGTCCGCACATTGATGCGGGGGCCGCATTTTTCAAAGACGCCGCACTTTTGCCCCATAAATCGCCGATTTCCGCGCAAAATGTGCGAAATACGCAGGGCTTGCATCCCCGCATTTTCGTTGCAAAAAAAGTCACGTTTTTGCAGAAAGTTGGAAAATGTTGCGTTTACTTCAGACAAGAGCAGCCATTTTTCTCCTGTTGCCTTGGGAACATTATGAAATGACATCATCGGAAAGCGCCATACCGCGCGAAGAAGACATCATGAAGACTGCAAGTCTCACTTGCCAACAAAAATAAGCACAAAAGACAGAGCGAAGGATTATCCCGGTGTGTTACATTACAGTGGAGGCAAATTATTTTGCACTCCGTGCAACTGCGTGTTGAACCACAGGCGGAAGTCCACGCTGGACAACCACTTTGCCACCGCCAAACACTCGCGGATGGTAGGGTAGGAACTTGTTTGAGCAACGTTTTGAAAGTTTTAGCCTTGTGTTTTTGAAGGTCTGAAATAAAATGATGAGATGAGAACTTAATTATTCCCTGCACTTTCTGTGATGTAGTATGCTTGCATATCATAGTAAGTCATTAGAAATGACTATTTACATTAAAAGGTAGTAGTGGTAAGAGTGGGGTAATTTTTTTTTTCTTATTCATCAAAACCACAGTTTTTGCAAATACCCGCAATTTTCGCAAATTCCCGCAATTTCATCACATAAAATTGCACAAATATACCGCATATTCCATCGCATTTTTTTAAGAAAACGTGCCACATAATCAAGGTTTTTTGCCCGCAACAATCACAAAAAAACTCTTTTCTGGAAGGACTGGTTATTTATAATTACATGTGGTTTGAGTTAAAGATGTATATGGCGGAATATTAAGAATTTATCTATAGCATTTTTGTAATTCCACGTTAACAAATGCTCCCTATCCTCTCCCTACAACACTCAACACACCTACACTTTACTCGGTGTCAGTTTAGTTGGATCTCCATGTAAGAAGATGAGATTCAGACACAGATTGTGATCATTTCTTGTGATGTAGTTTGGATGTAGATGAACTACTTTTTCGTAGGTTTAGTTTGACAAGTTAGTGTTTTTTGAGTAGTAAAGATGTAGTTGAAGTACTTTACATTGTGAAGTAGCACACACACGAGAAAATGCTAATATATAGCATATATATCAAATGTACATGCTCTCTCCGAGCATCCTGGGTAATTGAATCCTTTAATACAACTTAAAGCATAATTTTTCTTAGAAATGAACCTGTGTACTTACTTCAAATCAAACAATCAAGAAGTCTTTTTTTACTAATCAGTTATCACATTACCTGTTTTAACATGAATATTAACTCATTAACCCTTACAAATGAAATAAATCTTTAAAATAAATTCCCAACAGCAGTTGCTCAACCTCATCATAACCAACTGTTATCAGTGGTGGGAAACGCGGGGTTTCTCAGCCTGATTGAATACTTGCAGCCATGGTATAGTTTACCATCCAGGAGATACTTATCAGAGACTGCGCTACCTGAGCTATACAACTGAGTGTCTACCAAGTAACTCTAACCCTAACCAAGTAAGCTGAGAAGTTAAAAGGAGTCCCAGCCCTGAGCTTTACTACAGATATTTGGACTTCAGATGTCTGCCCAATGTCGCTGATAAGCCTCACAGTGAATGGGTTGACTCAGATACACATGGCCTCTGTAATGCGGTGCTTCAGGTAAAAAAGTGCAGGGGTTCACACAACTGAGCTACAATCGCAGACTCCATTACAGAGATGTTAAATAGGTGTCAGGACAGGGGGATTGGGATGCAGGCGCGGACCCAGGGTATCTAAAAGTTACCCCAGAGGGATAACCACAAAATCGCCAAGGCGATAGGTGGGAAAGAGGGGGGGAAGAAAACCCAACTAAACTGTTTAGAGCCACTACAGGCTTCCCTAATGAAACAAAGCGCTCAAATGCTTAACCCAACCACCGCTGCCAAGCTGCTGACCCAAAACCAAAATTGTCCAGGAGACCCAGAAAACACACGGCAAATACACACCAAGTACTGAGTTGCAAAACCACAGGAAGAACCTCTTACTACCTCTGAAGATGAGATAATGAGTCAGCACAGAGCACTGGAGACTCAGAGTATTTGAAGGCTCCCCACACCTGGGCTTAATCAAAGTCAATCAGTGCCGCACACACCTGGTTGCAGTGAGTGACTCTCTCACCACTCTCACAGGGCCGAAAGCTTGAGTGCCCTCACAATCAGAGATCCCTCTGGAAAAAGTGCATATACAAGTAATACGAGTAAGACAATACAAGTAATATGAAGGCTGCGATGGAGTAAATAAACAATAATGATAATAATATTAAAGCAAACAGAGCTCTCGTATCGGTATTAAGGGTGTCGATTTAAAATCGAAATCGACCGAAATTAAGTCACAATCTCGAACTTCGAATCAAGAAATGGGATCGTTGATGCTGCCATGCCCCCATGTCACGCCTGGTCGGCTTGCCAAGCGGATAAAAACACAAGTGTTGAAGTGCTGTGAGTAAACCTCTTCTAACTTAGCTACTAGCTAAGCCAGTAGCTATTAGCTACAGCCAGTCAAACGATAGCATGATGTCACACCATTTCCTGTTCGGGAAGCACAGGGGAGATGATTTGCTCCAGGGCCGAAGCTTGTGTTCACCTTCGGGGTGAACCACTTCTCATCCCTTACAGAGGATCTACGGTTGAGAAAATGTAGTGCCAAAAGAAAGGCCGGTCCGGTGGTGATATAAAGTGAATTTTCTCTATACAACGTACACTTGAACTGTTATAGATTTTTTTAGGTGAGCCTTGTTTTAGGTGGTTTATTTAGCTTTTTCTCTGGACCCCGTTCACTGCAGTACAAAGCTGAGCGTCTAGGCTGGAGCGGCTCTCTACCTCTCCAAACTGAGGCTGCGCTGATCGATGATTACGGTAGGAAACAGATCGGCTATAGATATGTACTTTATATGACCCCACTTCAAAAAAAATTAAACTGTCCCTTTAAGAGTGTTCATATTTCTTCTTAAAGCTTAAAGGGAGTTCTGAACTCCCAACTGATGAAAAGGAGAGCCTTGATACCTTGTGTCTTGCATGGGACCTTCCTTTGATGACAGAAAACAACCGAAGATGGCTCTTTGAAAGGCTTCTACGTCATGTGGTATTTGAATATTGTTTCAACTATTTAACATCATTCATTAATCTTTTAAACCACTATACGTGTTTTCTCACTAGGTCATTGTACGGTTTATGAGGCAAATAAGAAAGGGCTTAAAGAAGTGAACATCCAGATGTAGCTCCAATGATTTTACCTCAGGAGTCGAGTGCTGTGTTGACCCCAGAGGTAAATAGTTCAGTTAAGACAAGCAGTTTTGGTCATATCTGGAAATTGATTGTTAAATCAGTGGAACACCAACACTCCAGGAAAATTGCTTATTCCAGATGGTTTATCTGCTTAGTATTTCATATGTAGTGCATTCTGGAACGCATCAGCTGGCCTACAATGACTGATGATGATGACGATGAATGCTCTGTGACAGATAAGAGCCGCATCGAGGTTTTCACTAATCAAGTTAGCATTTATCAAAAGTCTTGTCTGGTATTAGCATCTAGATCACATGATTTGATTCTATCTTTCATCGTTTCATCAGCCTGATCAGAAAATATCATGGCCCCCAGTGATGGAGAACCTGCTTTCTTGGGGGTAAGTAATCGTATATTAGTCATACTTATCTTCAATAAAACAACAATATAAATTCCTAAAATTAATTAGGACATTCGTCTAAACATTATGATGAAGAAAAAAAATTCCAACTGTGTTTGTGGTGCTACTTTGCAGCTTTTCAAATGTATGTATCCCCTCAGATACATTGTCAGATTAGGGGCAGAAATTTGGTCAATTTGCATTATTCAAAATTGTGTTTAAAACTGGAAGACATGTTAATAATTACTGCAGTACCAAATATTATCATGCAAAGCTGTGCCCATTACAACAGTATAACTGTATTTTACTTTTAAAAATCTATTAAGATTTGTAAGAAAATCAGACATCAGACCCAACCCAAGATCGGCTCTGGAAAGTGCTGGAGCACATAAGAAAAAAGTGTCTGGAAATTGAGTGAGAACAAGTTCTCAATAGATGAAATGATGGTCCCTTACAAAGGAACAAAGGCTGGGTCTCTCAGACAGTATCTCCCGAGCAAATCTCACCATTGGGGCTTCAAGAGCTTGTTCGAGAAGGTGTTTCTGGGATAGTTTATGACTTCCTGACATACACCGGAAAGAGCACATTTGGAATAGGCCAGGGTCCAGCCAAAGAACTTGGAGTTGGAGCCAATGTTGTCATTCAACTCTGCAAGACCATCAAGAACCCATTAGAGTGTGTTGTCTACTTTGACAATTTTTTCACAACCAATGAGCCTAAAATATCTCTGCGGATCAGGATCAGACTGACCTGAGAGTTTCAACATAGCTGTTGCTTAGTTCAATGGTGTGCCATGCGGATGTTTGGACTACAATGATACCGTTAATTAATTATTTCATAAATGCTTTACACATTCTGTAAGCATTGTCCACCGGAGCCACCACAGTCACGTGCGTACCAGAGCCAATCACTGCAGAGCTCAAGCCATGAGAAACAAACAGATTTATACTTGCAGTCGTGCGAGCTGGACCAGGATTTTGCCGGCGGTTCGGTCCCGTTCTGTTCTGTGCATCTAAACTGACTGTTGTGAATTAATGAGACCAAACGAGACCGGACCATGTCTGTTTGGGTCTGAGGAGAGCGGATTTATACCTGCAGCGGCGTGAGCTGGACCGGGAGTTAGCCGGCGGTTCGGTCCCGTTTTGTGCATCCAAACTGACTGTTGTGTATTAATGAGACTAAACGAGACCGGACCAGTCTGTTCGGGTCTGAGGAGATCCGGAGACGCGCGGACAACAAAGTGGAATCGGAATCTGTGGATGTTCGTGTGTAGCTAGCTGCTAGCCGCTAGCCTACATGGCCCACCACCCGAGTCGACGGACTGGACGCACCGGCATGTCCAAAATCGGACTTAGGGTAAATAATGTCCACCGCGCTTTTTCGCCGTCACGTTTGCTTTGTGTCTGGTGTAGAAGAAACGGTAAAACAGGCTTTTGTCACGAAAGTGTTCAAGCAGCAAGTGTGGTTGTTGAGGAACAGGAAGTTGTGGGAGGGACACCGGAGGATGAGTGACAGGCAACAACGTGTACAGACAGCGATATTGAGAGTTAAGAGATTTGTGACATATAGTGTGTTTGGAGAGTATAGTTAGTGTGTTATGTAGTGTTCGGTTTAGTGTGTAGTGGAGTCGTTTTTTTGTTTAATGAGTCAAAACAATGAGAAGCTGAATGTGGAGCAGGCAGTGCAGCTCTTCATTCAGCAGGAAGGAGCTCAGGCAGACCTGAGCATTGCCTGCATTTAAATGTAAATAGTTACACATAACTTTGTAATTTTAAAAATGTATGCACATATTAAGCAAACAACAATTTATATTTGCATTATAAGTAATAAAAATGGTTTGTTAAACATATTTGTGGGTTTCACAGTAAAAAAAAATCTAACGTTTTCTACTCGGATTTTATGGTTTTTTGTGTGATTTTAGATCCATTGTGTTAGTACAATATGTCAAAATGAAAAAATAACTGTACAGTCACACGTGAGGTTGTGCTGAAAATAATGACACCAAGTAAATAGTTTAAGGTGAAATATAATGGCAAAATAAAAAAAAAGGCCAAGTATACCCTGTAATATCGGATTTCACAACAAACCGTAATATCCCTGACGTTCCACCTTCAAACACAGCCTTATTTGGCCATCAATGAAAAAGCTTCTTAACCTCCCACTTTTCTATAGGAGCAATTATTTTCTTACGGGCACTGCACTAGTTAGTTGTAAATAAATAAAAAGTGTAGTCACTGTCCCACACTAGTACTGGTTATATTATTATTTGCGAAGTACCAAATTGACATTTTTGTGTACTGACATATTTACTATCACTGTAATAACACATGGTTTGTAATATGATTTGTTTTTTTCTCTGTTCCACAAATCATAGATGGATGCTAAAACCTTATACGATGCAAGACCACGCACTTTTCTGGCCCTCATACCAGAAAATCCTCAAGACTCTGATGCTGGTCTGAGTGATGACAATGACCAAATAGATGATCCTGATCATCAGCCCACACAAGCAGAAGAGAGCGGGGACACTTCTTTTTACTCTATGGATTTGCTGATGCTGTGAAGACACCCTTACAGTACTTCAAGACGCTCTTCACAGATGAGATGATTGAACATATTGCTCAACAAACCAATCTGTACTCTGCCCAGGAGTTGGGGGATCCAATCAAGACTAGCCCCAAGAAATTGAAAAATTCTTGGCAATGCGACTCTTCATGGGTGTTTTCAACTTTCCAGCCATGGAGAACTACTGGCACCAAGAGTCACGTTTCAGTGTAATAACTGATATCATGCCAAGGAAAAGATTCAAGCTGTTACGCCGATTCATTCCATTCAATGACAATCAGCAGTGCGTTGGCAGTCCAGACAGGTTCTAAAAAAATCTGCCCCCTTTTTGAGATGTTTTGTGAGAAGTGTCTTCTGATCCCATCCACCTACCAGCACAGTGTTGATGAGGCGATGGTGGCATATAAAGGCACAAGGGCTGGCTCTCCGCCAGTATATTGCCAACAAGCCAGATAAGTGGGGCTTTAAATTGTTCTGCCGGGCCAGTTCATCTGGCATCATTCATGACCTACTGCTCTATCAAAGGGCATCCTCATTTTTCAACGTTTCCCTAAATGAGCAGGAGGAGGCGCTACATCAGGGGCCAAACTGGTGACAACATTATGCAAAACCATAACACTGCCATGGCTGTCTGTCGTCTTCTGTGACAACTACTTCACCAGTTTCGACTTGGTCCAGAACCTGCATGCAAACCTGGGTGTCAAGTGCATTGGCACTGTCCGACCAAACAGCATGGGTGGCGCAACCTTGAAGACGGATAAGGAGCTGATGAAGGAAGGACGTGGAGCTTTTGACTACAGGTCTGCTGAAAGGCTGATCGCAGTGAAATGGTTTGACAACAAATGTGTCAACCTTTTGAGCAGTGCCTGTGGGATCATGCCTCTTTCAACTGTCAAACGGTGGAGCAAAGAGGCCAACACAGAGGTTGCCATCCCATGTCCATCAATTATCCCTGCCTACAATCTGCATATAGGAGGCATTGATCTTTCTGACATGCTGGTTCACATGAACAAGCCTCCAGTCAAGTCAAGGCGATGGTACTTTCCCCTGTTTGGATACATTCTTGACCTGTGCATCTCAAATGCTTGATAGTCTACAAGAGGGACTGTGGCCAACTGAACGAAACACCACTGCCACTCAGAAGGTTCTGTCTGCCCACAGTCTGCCTGTTTACCTGCCTGAACGTTTACCTGAATGTGACACACTTCAATGTCTGTAAGGTACTGAATGTTTCTGAGGCTGCTGCGCTTGCGGATAAGTACGTTTTGACGCATAGGGACAGTTTTGACAGGCCACATTCCCCCCCCATGGGGTGCAGCTTCTCTGGGCCCAGGCCCCCTGTGTTACAGAAGTTGAGTGGGGATGGGGGTGTGACCTCGGGGGGAAGAGAGGGTGTGGGGGTTAAGGAGAGTGACAGGGTTTGTTTTTTTATAAGTCATACTGTTGATTAGTGTTTTGCTTTAAACAAAAAAAGCGGGTCTCCTAAAGCTGTCAATTTGTTAAAAAACCAACGCTCACTGGGTCATTTTCCCAGCGGTTCCAGTTAATCTCTCACCCCTCCTGAACAGTCTCTTCCTGAGAAACATGATGATGAGTTTTTGCCTTTCATTATGAAGGGTTCGGTCTCGCTGACTGCTGGTGGACTGACAGTTCCTGACGTTATTTTGAGGGACAGTGCAGCTTCTCAGTCTGTCATTCTGAAAGGAGTGTTGCCTGAGTCAGCTGCGCTAGTTCGTAAGTTTGACATGCAGTTTTTGGGGGTTCCGTTGCACACCGTTTACCTGGACTCGGAGTGAGTTATGGGGCTTGTTGTTGTCGGGGTCAGTGATGAGTTTCCTGTGGGGAGGGTGTCTTTCCTCCCGTGGAACTATTTGGCAGGTGTCAGAACTGGCTCAGTTCTCTGACAAACAAAACGCAAGAGGGAAGAGATGCCGGCAATCATATTTATTTAACCCCAAAATATAATAACAAAAGTACAACCTATATCTGTAATAAGAGCGATCAGTGGTGTGTGTGAGTGCATGGCTGTGTGTAAATGTTGGATGTAAACTAAAACAACGAGGACAGCAACAGGTAAGCCGCAGGGTGCCAGGCTGGAAATGGAGAGAGCCCGAACTGGCGTTTCCCACATGGCTCTTAAGGACGTGGCCCCGCCCCCTCGGGACGCACACCGGAGGCCCATGTAACAATTAACCTGTGGGGAAGAGAAAGAGAGCGAGAGCGGCACCACACACACAAACAGCCACGCAAAACAACCACTTGGGGTTGTCACACAGGTGGGAAGTTCCTGCTTAATCCTGGAGTGACAGCTGTGCCCTGGTCTGAGTGTCTAGATGACTAAGTGGAAAAGTTTTCAGAGATGTTTTCCATGTTTGTTTACACACACGGGTCACAGTGGAGCTGCTTCGGGGTGCTGAAGGGCAGGCGGCTCTGTCTCGGACCAGCAGGGGGAACTCTGCTGTATACCCCAGAGAAAGTGTGCCATATTATTTTGGCCTCTTCAGTTTTGCACAACACTGCATTAGTGAATGGAGCCTTTGATGTGCCGGCGCAGCCAGATGAGCCAATGCCCATGGAGCCGTGGCCAGCACAGCCTCCACTGGGGGCTATACGGAGGAGACAGGACCTCATTCATCGCTTTTAAAATGTAAAGTATACCTTAAACTCTTGCAAATGCTCTGCAGTATTTAATCAGTAATGTGTAATTTCTTTTAATGTGTTATTTATTGCCTCAAGTTCGCTGACAACTGAGGCCAATAAACTGCATATTTCTATTTGTCTCTCCAGGACCTCTGCCGTGATGATGTTTGGTCTTGGCGCAGCACAGGTGGGCAGAGGGCACGCGCTCACTCTCGGCAGCAGTGGGACCGCTCTGGGGGGGAGACCTGGCTGATATGATGCTGGTGCCTGGCTCTGAAACATTTAAAAATACAATAAAAATGTATATCCATGCAACTTGTGTAAGTCTAATTATTTGTAAGAAATGGTGTACAGTCAGAGTTTGATAGATTTTACAATGCGAGCAAAAGGGGGTTGTTAGTTACCATTCTGCTCTGGCTCTGACGCGAATGTCTCCTGTCTGTGTCTGTGTCTCCTTCACCACTTGTGAGTGCGAGAGGCAGGGCAGGACATTTAATATTAGTGTCTTTGTTCACGCTTGAACGAAAAGTTGGCAGCAGTGCTCAAACTAATCAACAGGCTGCTTGCTCAACCCAGTAGAATAGAAGAAGTACACACGGACACCGGTGAAAACAGCTGCGGAGGAGGAGAGATGGAGAAGTTTTTGACAGGAGTGAAAAGAAAAAGGGAGGAGGAAAAAAAACAAGCGACGGAAACCGGCATAAACGCAGTAAGAGCAGGAAATATGATGATGCCTACATAACCCTCGGGTTTACCGTGAACACAAAAACACAAAAAGGCTTATGTCAGTAAGCCACTGGAGTTTTTTCATCGTAAACTTGATGAATATCGCAAACAGGCCGGTGTGACAGTTTAACTGGCGTTTATTTTAACTGGCGAGGGTCCCAGATGTGCTGGAGGTGTGGCTTGAGAATCCCGTCTGGAGAGGGGTCCTCGGCCATGTACGCTAACCGGGAAAAACATACCGATCGCCCTGCTTATCGATCCGAGTCATGTATATGCATGTTCGTTTTGACTTGCCTTAAACACTTCTATTCCACAAAGAGATGCCGGGGTCTGCGACTTGCAGACCACTGTTAGACGCAACTGTCCATAAATCGTCCAAAAGTGTGTGGTGTCGGGCTTATATCTTTGTCGTGAATGTCTGCACTCACAAACAACTCATGGGTGCAACAGTCTGAGGCATTTGTTCACATCGAGCGGCTCAAGAGCAGCGTGGAGCCCACTGTTAGCTGTGGGGTTGAGAGCGCAGCGTCCAGGTTAACTTGTGACACCTGTCACCATCGAGTATTTCTTTCATCCCGCACAGCGTTCAAATGGTTACTGAATGAAAGCCACAGTTCCCACCCGCATACATAGTTATTAAACGGAAGTCAAGTCGATGTGAAACCTGTATGATGTCATACAGCCTGCTCGTCAAAGAGTCTACAGAGTGTGTTGACATCCAGCCCGAACTCAGCGTGACGTCAGTCAGCTGTGGCAAAGCGTGAGACGTCCAGATCCACCTGTGATACAAACACCTGTACCGACCATTTATGAAATAAAATAACTAGCCTACAACAAATAGAAGCAGAGTAGCAATAAAAAGCTATATATGCAGACCCCCTTAGGTCATGCCTGTGTTTGTGAAAATGTACCCAAAGTGGCTACACTTAACACACAACAGCAGCCTGGATTTCAAAATTACTAAAGAAAAAATGATCAAATTCAGTACAAATGATATTTCAGTCATTTCTGTGTGAGTTAATGTTTCTTTTTCATCCTAAGCCACACACAGCAAGCAACCCTCGGGCTTGAGCATTAATCACAATGATATTGACTCAGCATCGTTCAATTAATCACAACTTGATTGAACAGATACAAGTGTGCATGCTGCACATGTTTTATTGGCATCCTTTACAAAAGTAATCGCTGTCAGTTGAGGGATGGCCAACACATTGGATGTGGTACCACATGGTGCATGTGGTGCACTCGACCTGAAAGGGAAACAGATTTCAGATTTTGGTAAACAGGTAAGCATCATCATTAGAGAAGGGTGTACAATGAATGAAGTAGTCTAACACTGAAAGGCTACCAGGCAATCCCCATACTGATTTAATTTATACATCCGTGTAAGTACTCAGATTACTCAAACTCACACACATCACACCTTGTGGGTATATAAGTCGGTTGGATAGTCATATAGAGATTTGGATAGTATTGAAATGATCTAACATGGAGCCAAGAATTGCACAGGAAGTGTTAGACTTTAAGGTACATGGTAGGTATCCTGAAGGTTTGACCGCCAAGGAGCGATACACAATCAGAAGGATAGCGGAAAACTTCAAAGTAAAGGGTAAGGATGCATGTTCTATCAACCCTTGAAAACAACTATAATCTGCTTTGGTTCATCTACCTACAAAACTAACACTGTACCACTCAAACATCAGATGGGGACCTGCACTATGTGTGCAGAAGGAGAAGAGATGGCTCTGAGCCCCTGGCCAAAGTCGTAATGACTGCAGTGGAGGCCAACTCCATATTTAAGGAGTTCCACTGCAGTCATTTTGGTGGGCACTGTGGTGTGGAGAAGACCCACAGTGCCATCATCACCAGGTATTATTGGCCGGGGGTGTTGGAAGATATCCGTAAATGGGTGAGTTGGTATTCTCAGACTCTTGTGTCCATACATGTGCTGTTCACACACTGGTTAACCTGTTTTACATCCACCTGCCACAGTCCTGTCCTGGTGTACATGTATGGTGTATGTGTATTCTTGCAAATGTAGTAGGGGCTGGCTGAATGTTACAATGAACTGTGTCGATTCATGACAAATTTGACTTTTTGGTTCTTTACAGGTTGCACAGTGTCCCCAGTGTCAAACAAAGAGGGCAACCATAAAAGAAAAAAGGCAATACAACCCAATAGAGGTAGAGACAGTCATGGCAGACAGTCAGCTCTCAAACACATCACTGATCATATTCACATGTCCTATTGTCTTTTCCCACAGGTGACTGAGCCACTTGAGCTTGTAGGGATGGACTTGGTGGGTAAACTTACACTCACAGGTGGTGGCAACCAGTACATATTTGTCATGGTTGATTATTTTACCAAATGGGCAGAGGCATACCCACTAAAGAACAAAACAGCAGTCGAGGTGACAAATTGTATTCTTGATTTCTTTAACAAATTTGGTGCACCTAAAAGACTGCTAACAGACCAGGGCAAAGAATTTTGCAATAAGGTACAGTAATGATGCCTCATTTGTCCCCAGTATACAACTACTGCTGTACTGACTTGTGTCATCTTTATCCAACTAATCACTTGAAGGTTGACTTTGAGCTTTGCAAAAAGCTTGGTATTGAGAGGAGCCTATGTTCACCGTATCATCCACAGACCAATGGTCTTGTGGAAAAACTAAATGGAACAATACAGAGGTATAATTTGTTTTCAATACTGGAATGAGTTGTAGTTCTCTCAATGACATTAAGTTGCTGTTGCTAGCAGAGCAGCTTAATTATGCACATGAATGTGATTTTTGCATTTCTAGGTCTCTGAACAAAATGGTAGCAGACCGTCATTCAACATGGGACCAGTATTTACAAGCCACAATGTTCACCCTGCAAACAAAAAACAGTTGACAATAAAATACAGCCCATATTACCTGATGTTTGGGAGGGAGGCGAGGTACCCCTCAGAGGTGCCACAGCACTTTGAAGTAAGATTGTTTCAAGTTCTCACCCTGTGTGTGTGTGTGTGTGTGTGTGTCTAACCACTACACATGATTTGTTACAGGTCACAGAACAGAAAGTCACAAGCCTAATACATTTGGAGGAACCCTGCACCGACCTTAAGAAGATGGAGAATGTCCATAAAAATGTTTTGGCAAATATAAGGAAGAGCCAGGACAAGGTCCGCAAAAGGAGAGAGGATAGAGGCCAGGAAGACAATTTTAAAGTCGGCGAGCTTGTCTTCCAGAAGAACACAAGACAAGAGCAACGCAAGGGGGGCAAGCTCGAGGCGGATTTGCTTGGCCCTTTGAAAATTGTCAAACTTGAGGGGAAGAGTGCAGACCTGGTGTCCCAGAGGGGAAAGCGAAAACTTAAGGAGAACATAGACCACCTTATACATTACATCCAGCCAGACGAGAGGGTCCCTGCCAAGCTAAGAAAGGTGTTGGTTTCCTCTCCTCTGGCTGATCCATCACAGACACACACACACAGCACACATGCACCCACACCTTCTGGGACACCAGGCTGCCAAAAACCCCCAGGACCTGCAAAAGATACAGAAAGTTGTGAGTAAAGATTCATTAAATCATGCATTTATGAATCATGCATTTCACAAATAACTGTCACTGATCTTCATCCTTGCAGTAATCAGGGACATATGGGCGGGTCGCCGCCGAGACACACTTTGGTCCAAGGTGGGGCTATATAAAGTGTTTTCAGAAACACTGCAGCACCTGGCCCCAGGAAAGGAGTTGGAGACGGAGGTAATCTCTTGTTTTACGCACTCACTCTCGTTTGAATATTTTTCTCTGTTAGCCAAGTGTAACATTGTCACCCTTGTACTCAAAGATTGTCAGTGCATACTTTGATGATCTGCACGAAGACTAGGGCAAAAATGATTGATTCATTTGCCATGTCTGACATATGGCAGGGATCCCAGAAACACTATAAAAGAGTGTCTGTCAATTCATATGTAGTGTCATTTTATACATTGATTTGTCTTTGCAAAATGTGTCTTTTTTTTTTTTTAGCTGGATCTTGTCAACCAGGATGTGGCAGCAGGGGCTGTATGTCATCAGGGACACTGGACTCTTGTTGTGAGTAATGGTTAATTGATTGGATACAAATCGTGTGACTATCCAGTGTACAAGTGGATGGCTGTAATCATCATTTCCATTTCTTTAGATAATGTATCTGAAGGAAAATTGAGCCCTCTTTGTTGACCCATTTGGGGCAACAAAACAACAGGTGGACCACTGCAGGGACATAACAAGGTGAAAAGTGAAATATCAACTCTAATGATGTATTCACTGCCCTTGGATGATACTGTGGCAGCAACACAACACATTACATCATTATCTGTATCCTGCTGTCACAGATAATGGGCTGAGGTTAGAAATAATGAGCTGTGATCAATCTTTTGTCCAGAGCACTTGTTCGCAGACAATGTCCAGCTGTCGGACGATGGGCCTGCTCCACATTGGACCACCCGAGGCAGCTGGACTCCACATCATGTGGTGTTCTTGTATGCAAGGTAACCATTTGACTATGTCTTTGCAAATCCATCATCAGGAAAGTCAATTTTCTGAAACTGAGCAGTCAGTTTTCAGCTTGCAGGGCAGATCCTGCAAGGTGAGAAAATTAATTACCCAGTGGACCAGCAGGGTG
>CAEMYA010000174.1:1808974-1823308 GCA_903131615.1 Diplodus sargus | reverse complement strand
ATTTGTCATTTAAATAAAATAGATATTTCTTAAAATGAATTTGCTGCTTAAAGGACATGATGGATTTATTGTAAATAATTTAATTATGAAGGATTATGGTTTAAAGTTCTAAGGTATTTGCTAAGGAGTTATGTCTTGCCTCTTTTTCAGCTATGGCTGCTGCCCAGCTCCCTGGAACACCTCTCCATATCTTTTGGGGGGCAGCCAGGAGCAAGCTGTCCAGTGAAAGAAAACTTTTCAAGTTTAAGAGCTAAAAAAAATTAATGTTTGGCAGATTTTATTCTGCTTTGTTCTTAAATCCTGAGGTAGTTACATATAACATTCTGTGTTTCTGCATTTTAAGATTATTATAAAATATAACCTCTGCGATAAGTGGTTACTTTCCTTTTACTGAATAAAATTAAACACATGTAAAGGTTGGGTTTAGTTTTTTGTAGTTGTGTATACCGTATAGTATATGGTATGGTACCACAGGATGTGTAATACAGTACTACAGAATGTACGGTTAAGTACCACAGAGTGTACGGTATAGAACAGCATAATGTATGGTAAAGTACAACAGAATTTATAGTATAGTACCACACAATGTATGGTATAGTACAACAGAATTTATGGTAAAGTACCACAGAATGCGTGGTTAAGTTTTTTTATGGTATTTCACCATGGGACTTTTTTTTTTAAGGGTAGCCAGTGCATTTTTTTTTATAAACTGTGCATGTGTGTGGCGGGGGTTGTCATGGAGATGAGAAGTGATCTCGCTATACTCATTAATTCTGGAGTTTAACCAGTTTGAAGCAGACAAGTTTTGATTTGGGCCAAACAGTGTCGAAGGTAAGTCCTGACTAACAAACAACACCATAGAACTGAAAGAAGCACTGTGTAAACCTAAAAGTCTGTTCAATTACTTTTTTTTTCCCTTTAGCAATGTTCTTGCTAGCTAACAGACAGTCTGTTAGCTAGCATGTCCTAATTTGCCAATGTAGACTCGCTAATTATGTTAGAACTACGCAACTGTCAGACGCTCGTATCGTTTTTTTCAGAGGTGTTTTTTTTTAAATCCAAATATCCACCTTAATCCTGGGGGGGCTGATGTAGGGGTCCAACTTCCGGTGACACGCCGGAAGTAGCAGTGAGCCATTGGTTGATAGCGGTTTTCGTTGCCCATAGCGGTTTATTTGTTAATTTACTGGTCTTTACTGTTTACGATTATCAACTCTAAAAATGTCCTTGCGCAGCTCGGGAACATGTTGCGCTGTTCGCGGTTGTACTAATAAACAGGCAAAGTTGAATCTGTGGCTACAAGAACAGTGTTTTGAACATGCACCCCGGACGAAGAGGGAATGTTGTTGTGAGAGTCGGTACAGTTTCCAACACCTACTGAGGGATGAGGAACTCAGAAGGATGTGGCTGAAGCAACTCAACTTGAGGAAACCACCAAAAACATTGTACGTAGGAACGGAGGAACACCCGCACCCTACTTTGTGGTAGGGTTATGAGAGACCACCGGAGAAGACACGCCGGGTGCTAAAGAGGACTGACAGCAGTGTCACGAGAATAACAGGTATGATTTCATGTGTGTGGATGACACAGCACTGTAGTATTTGTCAGGCAACAGCATGTTTTTTATGGCTCGGTTGCGAACAAATCAGTTTAAACAAACGACTCTTTGGCAGGCCTGGTCTCCTCGCTCCGCCCTGCATTTTTTTGGCGTCTCTCTTGTCTCTTTTTCTGTGTCTCTCTGTCTCTGTTTAGTGGGTTGGTGGCTGTTAAAGAGGGGACAAAATGGAACCTCACAGGTGCAGCTGATCAACAATCAAAACGGTGCGTTCACAGGCAGTACTAAAAATCAAAGCCCAAACACATGCACTAAAAGTTAACACAAGTAAAAACACAACATAACAAGTAAAATCATGCAAACACAAAACTCAATATAAAAACCCAATAAAGCATAAAAACAAATAAAAAGCACAACCAAGATAAAACAATCTTACTGCCTGTGACATAACAAGCACAAATGGGTGTCTTTCTGAAATGTGACTCATATTTAAGCACGTTGAATATGTGGAAAGCGACTTGTTGGCCCCCACAAAAAAGTTATGTTAATGAATTTATAACTCACAAAGGGTCAAGTTGCTCCACTGTCACGTCTCATCTACGTGCGTGGTGGAGTTCTCAATGAGGCAGCAGCTTCTCTCCCTCCCTCCCTCTCCCCCTCTCTCTCTCTCTCTCTCTCTCTCTCTTTCCTCTCACCCCTCTGTGAGAGACAGAGCGGAGCCGCGGCGGATAAAGAAGCGGCTTCACACACACAGCACCACGTTACAAGGAAATGCGTACCGTAGATATCCGTGGCGTTTTTATTCCGCCGTTTTTTGTTAACATCCCTATGTACAACAGGATTTTATTTATTCATTAAAAAAACACACTAAAAGGGCACTTTTTAATTTAAGGCAAAAAGGGCTGGGGCTCAAACACCCCTTAAGGCCCCCACACACCGCCCAGACGTCCAACTGCCTTATCCGACCACTGCATTGCCTCTTGTCTGACCCGTTTGCCAGAAAAGTTGCATTGAACACACCGCTTCGACGTGGTGCCTACTCCACAGTAGTGTGTACGTTCTGCGCTTGCACGAGATGCAATAAGCGGGTGGCTTATGCACGCAACTCTCTTTACTTTCGATCAAACAAAACTTAACTATTTCAGACAAAAACAGCTACATACTAAACATGCAGCGAGGCATTACCGAACAAACACAAATTAATTTGTCCTGAACGGACGTAACAACGAGTCTGGTGCCAGTACTGCAAAACATGAAAACGGGGAATGACAGAATGGAGTGCATAGAAAAACAAAGTGCACAAAGTATTCCACCCCTCACACACAACGCGCTGATTCGTTAGCCAATCAGAATGGCCATTCAGCTGGCACACAACCAATCAGAGAATCAGCCCACCTCCTCAGACTTAGCATGTTGAATCAGAGCAGACAACGTCTGCGCGGCTCCGAAAGCTTCCAATGCAGCTGAACACACCAAACATATTTGTTCCCGACCTCGTCTGAGTCTCCCCAAACAATTCAGACGTCCAATGGTTGGGCCGGTGTGCACTGCAAAAAAGGGGGTCTAAAAACAAGATAGAATGCGCCGGTGCGTCCAAATCACGTGACTAATTTAAGATGACGCAGCGAGACGCAGCCTCCGTGAGTCTCGGTTCCAACGTATGTGCTGGTGCATCCTTCAAAAATTATATACCAGTTTGTTGGTTTGATGGGCCAAGTAAAACCAGATTCATGATAAATATGATAAATAATTTCCACCACGCTTTTTCGCGACCATTGCCATCACGTTTGCTGCACGTTTGGTACCGGAAGAAACGGTCAAAATGGGGTTCTCTCACGAAAGTGTCCGCAAGCAGGAAGTGTTTGCAAGCAAAAAAACTGTGCTACTCCTATCCCAACCAATCACAAAATTAGATGGCAAACCACGTGATTTGGTTGCTGAGGCACAGGGGTAAGTTGTGGGAGGGAGCGTCAGTGACGGTGATAGAGACAGCGTGATTTTGTGACATTTAGCGTGTTTTGAGTGTATAGTTAGTGTGTTATGTAGTGTTTGGTGTAGTGTGTTTAGTGTGTAGTGGAGTTGTTTTTTGTTTTGTGAGTCAAAACAATGAGACTGCTGAATGTGGAGCAGGCAGTGCAGCTCTTCATTAAGCTAGAAGAAGCTGTGGGAAGCCTGAGCCTGAGGCATATCCTACATTTAAATGTAAATAGTTACATATAACTTTGTAATTTCAAACACTTATGCACAAATTTAGCAAACAACAATTTATATTTGCATTATATGTAATAAAAATGGTTCGTTAAACATATTTTTATGGTTTTCACAGTAAAAAATTTACTTTTTCCTCCTTGGATTTTATGTTTTTTTGTGATTTTAGATCCATGGTGTTAATACAGTATGTCAAAATAAAAATAAAAACTGTACAGTCACACATGTGAGGTTGTGCTGAAAAAAGGGAAGATAAATAGTTTTCAAGGTGAAATATAATGGCAAAATCAAAAATAGTCAAAAACGGCCAACTATACCCTGGAATATCGAATTTCACAACAAACCTAAATATTCCTGACGTCCCACCCTTAAACACAGCCTCATTTGGCCATCCATGAAAAAGCTACTTAACCTCCACTTTTCGATAGGAATACATACTTCCTACGGGCAATGCACTAGTATAAAGAAATTTGAGACAGAGTACTGGGATTTGTTTGGATTTCTCTTCACAGGGTTAAGTATGTCAGGTAAGTGGCTTTGTTTACAATAGGACATTTTCCCAACAGGTGAGTATAAACGAAAGTGTGTTAGGTTCAGTTTAATGATAAGCATTAGGTAGATTTGGGGATTTGTAGGCTATTAAAACATTTAAAAAAGGTAAATTAATACATACAATGAGTTATAATGTTTATCTTGAAGATCACTGTGCAATATGTCAGTATCTTTCATCCACCTTAAATGCCCCTCCTCCACACATGTGCTCTTTGAAGGACTGCCACTCTGTAATATCAAGGTCTCGTTTCCAGGAAGAAACCTTTTTGCCAGGGTCTGAAGGTGGTTGTTTTTCCTCTTCATCAGCTAGGGCAGCTGCCTATGGTCCCAAAACGCTGAAGACCCCATTGATATTAAGATTCTGGAATTAATACGGCATTTTATGAGAAAAAAGGGGCAAACTGACAAATATCTATATCGAATATCTGACAAATGTTTATTACTCATAGAAGTCTCCTATTTAACATATAAAAAGTCCTAAGAAATATAGTACTTTTCAAAGGTGTTTCTTAACTATACACTGGTACCACTTTTTTGCATCCAAAAATAATGTCAGGTTGGGGGTTAGAGGGGAGACTATGGAAGGGGGAAGGACCCAAATGCAGATACACACAGGAGGCGAGATCAAGGTAAAAAAACAAAAGACAAGCTTTATTTTAAAGCTAAATCCAAAAACCAAAAGCAGACAAAACGGGGCAAGAGGTAAAGTAGCAACCGAAAACAGCAAGACAAAGTGGCAACTAAAAGGCAGGACAAAGTACAAAGAAATAATCAAAGTTCAACTCAACATCAAAAACATCAAAAACCTCCAAACTCAAAAACCATACCATGGGGAACGAGTAACCAGGAACAGGAACAGAAGCAGAAGCAGAAGCAGGAGCATGGAGCATGGAGCATGGACAGAGGCTGACAAAAACACACACAACAAGAACATCAGCAACGACATCAATGACCAGACAAGGAGTGCAGGGGAACACAGAGACTAAATACACAGACACTGATGACAAGACGAGGAACAGGTGAGGTAGACCAACAGGTGAGATAACGAAGGGGAGGAGTGCATGAGGACATGAAGGGAACACCACAAGAGACAGAGGGAGCCAGAGGGAAGAACAGGAAAACTTAGAGGACACATGAGGGCATGGAAAAACAAGACAAGATACAAAGACATGGAAATCAAATACAAGAACACAAGACAAAACCAGACAACACACTGAACAAGAACTACAGTCATGACAAATAATATTTTAAAGCAACATCAGTATGTACTATACTTGTTTGTAAGGAAACATATATTTGCACTAACCCGTATAAATGTTTGATGAATTTATTGATTGATTGACATAAATTTAAAACAAAATTATTTAAATAGCACTTAAAATAGCACTTTTATATTACTTTCAAAATACTTCCAAATTGGCACAACATAAATGTTGGCACTGATGAACATAAACTTGAACATGTTGACTTGAACTTGAACTTTAACATTGCTGGTCATCGTCAGTCTAATTTGTCTGGCTCATCTCCATCATCATCACATGCAGCCTGAGATGAATTTGCGCCCCCCGATCCTTTACAGTGGCCACATGCAACAGAGCAGTCAATGTCATGTTTCTTGCATGTGCACCTCAGGCTGCTGCAGTCTGTTTTACAGGTGCATCTGATGGCCTGTAGGAGTTCCTTTGGAGCTGGTGGTAAGTCAGTTCGGACAGGGACAAACCCCCCATTACTCTCTTACGATCCCCATTCTTGTGGCAGGAGTTCATCTATGGTTCCCTTCCACTGCTACACACGAAGACTGTGGTACTTTGCTGCTGCTGACGTAGGTGGCAACCTCTGTGGCTGTACATGAGAAGTGCTAATAGCTACCTTCTCACAAAAGAGCTTGTGTCGTAATGAGTCGGATCGTCCCCCAGGCTCTCCATTGTATAGGCATAGCAAAGCATTCTCTCCTGCTGACACACCATCTGTAATGGAAGCTGATGGTGTGTCAAACGCTGTAGCATGCTCACGAAAGTCAGCGCTGGTTTTTAATTTCTTGAGGGGAGCTCATTTCCTAATGCCATAAAGGCGGGAGGTAGTGTCACATCCGGCTATTGCATCGATGAAGAGGATGTGAGTGCACACACTGGGACCCAGCTGCTGCTTGACAGCCTTGATGTTCCAGACACGTGGCTTCTTCATGCTCTTCTTCATCTCAGGTTTGAAGAAGAGGTCATGTGACTTTAGCAACATCTGTAATAGGGGCATAGTTTCTCACTTTAGCTGCGTCCAACCATGTTTTCCGGGATTCACAGTCTTTAAGACCAAAGATTTCATCATCTTCTTTTGAAGTTTCATGGTGTATGATACACACTTCAGATCTTTGTACTGGCTGTCCATTCTGAATCCAGATCTAAATTTCCTCTACTCAGTTCTATTGTGCAGGTTTATCCCACATCAAAGTAACTAAAAAGAAAATCACAAGGGTGGTGATGTAAACATTACAGGTTAATGAACAATTGTGTTGAAAAAAAGAAAGAAAAGGTTTGTTACTTGACATTACTTAAACCCAACCCTTCATAACATAAGCTTAACCTGATGTCACTTACATCCTCTTGGAAATGTTGGAAGATGGAAGATCCAACTGATGTAGCTAGCTAGCCTGCACTGTAGCAGTTACTGTTACACTGTTTAACCTGCAAGCTAGCTAGCCTGCTAGATAGCTAGCCTGCAAAAAACACCAAGCTAAGATAAGCTACTGTTAAAGGTACAGCTATGGGTATAATCTCCCTCTGTCTATTCCCCATCAATTCACAAGTACAAGAGAAAAAATACCCCTGGAACTCATTGGAAGTTGATTGAAGATGGCATAGTTGGTAGTGTTGTTACAACCAGTCAACTGAACCAACGATCTTTTCACAAAACTGACAAAACCTTGTCAAACTGTCAAAATCCATCAACATTCCGTGCATGAGCTACTTTCTAACTGAAAGTGGGTGAATATCAAAATACATGATAGAAACTTTTTGTTAAACCACTTACAAGTGTTATATTGACAACACTATTGAAACAATTACTTTTTATTACAACTGTACATGAATAAATAGGCCATGTGGCCCTGGACTAATAGGGTATTCTATTCGTCCATTCTATTCTAAATATTATGGGTATATTATACATTTTCTGAATAATCAGAGTGCCTTGAGTATTGAAGTTGTTGAGTTTTGTGTCCCTGGTGTTCTTTCATGCCACAGGGATAAAAGAAAGCATACAGTTTTGGCGGAAATTGTGAGAAAATGTGTGTTATTTCTGGTTTAAAGAAGTCAGGTGACCTCTGTGTTTGTCAGACTACTGTTTGTTCAGTACTGGGCTTAAATGAAAGCCTAAAAGGTCCCCCTTCCAACGATACCAAGCACCATGGAATATTAGAATATTGACAATATCCCTACCATGAGCCTAAACCAGATATACACCAGATTTAAAAAAAAAATATCTTAAGGGGTTAGTAAATTCATGTGCTGAAAAAAAGTGATTTCGCTGCCATCCCTGCACTGCTATCATGATTTTTCTAGTACTAGGTGTGTATACCTTGCCTAAAATCACTCTGAGACTTTGTCCCCCCCAGATGGTACTGATGGCCCAAATTTGGGGCCTTGTCTCATGGACTAATTTACCTCTCTCACAAATTTTGTCAACTGCTCCTCCCGTGGCAGGTCCTCAACACCCTGTCCTCTCCTGTTCCTCTCCTCCTCATGATATATCGTGAAGTCTCCGAGTGCAAGGGGGTCATCAAGGTCTTGGTGGAGATGGGACAGGAGGAAGGACCCAGGGGGCGGAGTCTCACCTGCATCCTTGATGCGTCAGAGGGTCTCAATTGTTATGGGAACCTAAAGTTAAAGAGATTTTAGTGTTGGCATCAGATTGCTGTAAATATAACCTTGCAGTATAATGTCTCCAATGCTAAACAACAGTATCATAGAAAGACATAACATAAACATAAACTCTATAATATTATAAACTAATCATAACACATCTGCTCCTTGATGTGAAGGAAGTTGACATTTGCCTGTTTGAAGACTTTTGAAAGCCGTGCAAGATGTGGCAATATGTCAGCCTGGAGGTACACCGATGCCACAAACCTGTAGGTCGCACAAAAGGTGTACAGGCCTTGGCGATTGTGCATCGTTTAAGCTCTGCCTCCTCTGCCAATGTGGCAAGCACAGCTGTGAGATTTCTTTGGAGTATCTCAATGGCCAGGTGCTGAGATAGCCACCTTGTGTCTTTTGCAACAGCAGGACGAGGAAGAGGACGAAGAGGGGGGGCGGGCAACAGTGACACTGCATCACCACTCCGTCCTCGGTCCCTACAACACAGCCCCCATTATTCTCTTTCTAGACACACTTCATGACACAGCAGTCCAGGACGGGCCAGAGCAGCCCCAATTTGTTGTCGTCTGGGATAATGTCAGTTTCCATCGGGCTGCTCTGGTCCGGGACTGGTTCACCAACCATAATAGATTTATTGCACTCAACTTGCCACCATACACCCTATTTTTGAATCCAGTTGAGGATTTCTTTTCAACATGGTGCTGGAAAGTCTATGACCGTCAGCCACATGCCCGCATGCCTCTTCTACAAGCCATGGAAGAGACATGCGGCGACATCGAGGTGAGGTCCATACAGGGTTGGATATGGCATGCAAGGCGATATTTCCCCCGTTGCTTGGCAAGGGAGGACATTGCCTGTGATGTGGATGAGGTGATGTGGTCACATGCCAACAGGAGACAGGATCCATAGCCTAAATGTCTTCCAATCATTCCCTTACAACACTATGTTCTGTAGAACTTTCTAGTTGTTTTTTTTTATTTTTGCAAAAACCTGAAATACAAAAAAAGTCTGTGTTTTGCATAAAGCACATCTGTGTGTTGTTGCTTCTAGGAAAGAGTAATTCAAAGGTGAATGTGTTTAATGTTTTGATGTTAAAAACAGTTTTGAAATGGGATTGTTAGTTTTTGTATCAAGAGTTTCATTTTGCCGTATAAGTTAGGAGTTTATCTCCATGTGCTGTGTCTTACTTGACCTGTGTGTTAAGTTATGACACAGTGAGCCAAAGTCTGCAACATGTGTGTTAGCATTCGGCAAAAACTGTAGGAAGTTTTGTTTGTTTCTTTTGGCACAAATCTAATTCCATACTGCTACCACTTCAAACTAGGAATGCCCTTTTCTTTCTGTAGGCTATTTGTGAAAGGCTATGTAACAGTAGCAATCAAGCTACTGTTCTTCAACCTGAAGAACAGCAGGGCGCTGCATTCTTCAGTTTGACAGCGTCAGGAAGATGTGCATTAGCCCTCCTGCAGACTGAGACATGGGGCACTGCCGTCACTGGACGTTTTTCCCCTTGTTCAGAGAAGTCTGCATTGTCTGCCAGTTACGAAAGGTCTGTGTTGTCCTCTGGTATACTATTGTCATGCTGAGCCGAGACGATCCTAGCCACTTCCATACGAAACTCCAGGAACTGCATGATGCTCTTCTTTGGTTTACCACATACAGTCAGGTCTTTGCGATACAGTAACCAGCTATTGGCTGAAGTGCATTAGCATCCACAGGGTCCACTTCTTAGTACGGACGCTCATGCGGTAATAGCTCATCATCCTGTCTACCAAGTCAACCCCACTCATCTTGGAGTTCTATTCGCGGATAATACTTGGTCGCGAGATGGTCACATATCTTTTCAGTTTCTTGTCCCATCGCTGGCAGGTGCCCTCTGGCTGTGCATCATGAACAACAGACATCATCAACACTGGTTTATTGTCATACCACTTCACTACGCACATACCACTTCACTACGCACATCTTTCCATCTCCAGTGGTAACTTGTGCTGAGGTACCTCTTCCATCCTTTTTCATCGTTTTGTCAGTTGGAAGCTTCTGCACTGCTGCAGTGACCTGATTCTTCATAACTGTACCACTCACTGTCCCTCTATGAGAGTCAGCGGAGGCTGTCTATCTGCTGCCCCTGTTGTCTCCTCTGCTTCCTGGAGAAGCTGTCTCTTCTGCTACAAAGAAACAAATAACATCCCACTGTTACTACAGATTCTTTCTTGACCAAAGCCCAATGGCCTTTTCAGACCCAAAGAGGTTTGAGCTGCAATTGCCGCTGGGTTTTGGTCTCTCAAGGGGGGAGGGGTCTTACTCGGTGTCACGGTGTGTTAATTAGACCACACTGCAAATTATTTGGAAAAAAACCCTTGATTTAGAAGTGTTAGATAATTTGTCTTGTTTTAAGAGTTAATTTCTTATTTTAAGTGTTCAACTTTTCACTATAATTTTATATCAAGCAAACCTTATCTTGTTTGTCTCAAATAGGCAGGAAAGAAATAAAATAAGATATATTACATCTCTCCCCCAAAGTCTCATCAAAATAAATCTTGTTTTAAGATTCAATAACAAACTTGCTTGATTCAAGAGTCACACAAAACGCATCTGAAAAAACAGAGTTTATTGCTCTGGCTTCAAGCAGATGATGACCAATGTTTGTTCACAAAATTGGCACAGGAAACACAAAACAGGAAACAGACAAACTGGGTCACCCAATACATGATACACTCATACATACTTACTGTTCCTCCATATTAATGTCCGTGGGCAATAATGTCACAAGACTATATTTTATTGGAACAAAGATAATGGCCCTCATTTATCAAATGAACGTACAGCAGAAAACCGTGCGTACGACCATTTCCACGCAAACTTCGGCATTTATCAATTTGGACGTGAGCGGAAGCTACGATCAGATCTCACGTCAGGTCTGAGCTCGTGTACGCAAATTTGAGTGTGTGGATTTGTGGTGCAGCACAGCGAAATCTGGGTGAGACTGAAAATATTTATTAAACAGACCTCAGCTGTCATTAAGCATAAGCAGTCACATATTTAGAATGGATCGAAATGGATTATTTTTTACGTTTTTAATGATACCACTTTTTTGTAAAATAAAATATGTAAATAACCTAACATGACAACTTATTAACGGAATACCTAATAACCTCGCTGGCAAACCTGCTACAGAGCAGGAACGCAGATTCAATAGTGCGCACACACGCACACGGGTCACAGTGGAGCTGCTTCAGGGTGCTGAAGGGCAGGTGGCTCCGTCTCGGACCAGCAGGGGGAACTCTGCTGTAAACCCCAGAGAAAGTGGGCCATATTATTTTGGCCTGTTCAGTTTTGCACAACATTGCATTAGTGAATGGAGCCTTTGATGTGCCGGCAATGCCGGGATGCCGATCTCCATCTCGGAAAAGTTTCTCTTCTTGCCAGAGTTTCTTCTCTCAGTGTTTGACCTCAGTGGGCGAGGCCTCCGAACCAGGAATATTTAAGGGCGTGACATGTTAATGACAATCAAATTCAGCCGCCGCATTTATCAAGACCCGATCATTCGTACGCTGGAATTGGTCAGATACGAATGTTTCATAAATCACACGTGTGTCCTGTCGTAAGACCAAATTTGTGCACAGATCTGCACCCGTTGTCACGCAAGATTGATAAATGAGGGCCATTGTCTTTAAAACTAACTGGAAAATAGGAAATGCAGTCAATAAGTTATTTTACAAATTCTGTAGCCTGGGCAACATTGGGAATTGCCATCTCATATGCCAGCAACTCTGGACTCAGATTCAATGTTTCTTAACGCTGGTACTCAAAAGCAACTAAAGAGGAATCTATCACAAAGATATATTTTATCAGTCCGAAATGTTGAACGCTCTTATAAGTCATTCTGGTTGTGATTTCTGTAAGATGTATGTTCTAAAAATAAAGACAGGCTTTAGGTTTTAAGGTTTAGTTTTAAGATGAAGTAAGCCTTGTTTCATGATAAGCCTGCTTGGATTAAGACAGAGCTTAGACATTCTTCACTAATACTATAGTATTTTTCTCTAAATTTAATACTTTTCTTAACTAATCTTCAGTTTAATTTGCTAAAGGTAAGAAAGACTTTGTTTGTAATTGCTTATATTTAGTATATTTCACTTATTTTGAGGCTGTAAAAAGTTACTTTTCATGTAATCTCACCTTAAAACCAGCATGCTTATTTTTATGCTTATACTTAGTATATTTCACTTGATTTAGGGTTGAGTACCTTTTCCGGTTCCGACACAGACTGAGAGTCCTTTTTATTCATTGTTTCTGGTTCTTTTGTTTTTTTTATTTTGGATATTTAAAATGTCTTCTTCACACTCACATTTTTTTCCCCCCCAAAGCTTTATTGAAAACGTAATTAGCTACCAGAGATACCAGACTATACATTGAGCGTGCGCAAAGTGTGGCCATAAAGCAGAAATGTACCATGGGAAATGCTATAACAATAACGGAAAATGGAAACTAGATTCATTATTTCATTCTGATTTCCTTGTTTATTATATTTTCCATTTTGGGCTGAAAATTTGAAAATAAACGGCAGTTTTCTGAATCTGATCTTAAGCAGTAGTGCACCAGTAGTTGGTGTACAGTAAATGGTTTTAGAGATTTCAGATTGCTTTTTCCAGCATTCCAGGGTAGTGCCTTGACCAGTGGCGTAACTATCGGCGGTGCAAGCGGTGCAGCTGCAATCTCTCACTCTCTTGGGGTCGACAGAGAAACTTCTTGCAGCTGCTTCTCCCGACTGTTCCTCTGCATATTTTACGACAGAAAGTTTGAATTTCAAGTCGTACTTTTTATTGTTTTGCTGCACCGGAGCCATGGCGATCAGAAGTGATACTGACTGACAGAAAGCAGTACAATACATGAAAAAAGCTAAGAAGATAAACGTGCAGTGTCAGCAGTCGCGTCTCCTTCCTTGTTTGTGTGTGTGCGCACGAGTGTGTGCTTGTGTTTAGGGGAACAAAAAAATTATTTGCACCGGGGCCCATCACCATGATGTTACGCTACTGGCCTTGACTAACATTTGGTTTGGAACTGTATCACTAAGGACGCACCGACAGATCAGCCATCAATCAAAATCGACCAATCTTTAGTATACAGTAAATATGAGATTGGTGAATTCTCAAATTGTTTCATAGGTGCCGATTACAAAAACAATTGACACCTGAGCCATTAGCGGAGCGTGCTGTGAACCACTGTTTCCGCCCAGATGACTATAGCAGACAGACTGTCAACATAACATACATACACACTAACTTAAACATTAACGCTCACATTAACGGAAAGCTGCCTTTTTCACAGATCTCTTACTATATATAGATAGATTGTATGCATTAAATGTGTATATCCAGACATGTCCAGTGTGATATTTTCAGCAGGTTGTAAATTTAAGTTAACAATCTGGACTGTTTGCTCACATCAGCTGAGCTACTTGTTAACTGCTGATGTTAGCAACCAGTCCAGTCCAGTTTTTTAAAGGCTGAAGCTATACAAACCTGTCAGTAATAAGATTGGGTCAACCAATATGGCTCATTAACAATGGAGATCAGTGATAGATGGTAAAAAAACATGATCAGGGCATCCCTAGTTAAAACCAAATCTTAGTCTTAAATCTTAGACTTAAAAATTGCACGAGCAAGGTAGGACTAAATGTTCTCTGGCGTGAGGTGTGTAAGAGACACTCAATTAGACCAATAACAATGGTCAGTGAGTGGGTCACAGCTTTCAAAAGCATGTTGCTGAACATTTAAATGAATGAAATATAAGCATTCCTCTCTTGTGCAGCATTCCACTTCCTTACAATAGTGCAAGATGGGTATCTCTGTTAATTTCAGACAACATAATGAAGCCTAGCACCTGGATGCTGTCCATTGAAGGACAGATGGTGATAGGACCACATGACCGCTTCATCAATGGGATAGATGCGGTTTTTGTGAGCTACTGTAACCTCAATCTGCAGTATCCTGAGGATGGCTTGTGCACTTTGGAGTTCATCCAAAGGTATTGTTACACTTAAATTAACACTGGACTGGATTGCTTGCTTGACCCTCTTGCTTGATAAACCATCTTGCTTTCTTATATTGCTTGTATAGCATTCATGGTTGTTCATTTGGCATTTTTGCC
>CAEMYA010000174.1:1778782-1802372 GCA_903131615.1 Diplodus sargus | reverse complement strand
AAGTAAAGCCGTTAAGACCTAAACCCAATGTACAAATCACACATTTACTTATGATTATATGCTTTACTTAACAACTGCAGGGACACGCAACCATTTCACTATTGTGTATGAATATCAGAACTGACTTTATAATCTGGGCAGGATCCATTCCAGGCTAATGTTTCAGTAACATTTTGTAATATTTTTAAAATATAAAAATCTATAAGAATCTTTAGTCAAAAAATGTGTTTCAACATTAACATATTTATTATACAATAAAACACACGTTAGCTCTGCTTTCCTTATAAGTGCATGAGTAAACAATTGTGTACGAATACTGAAACATAACTAGACAACCTAAAAGATATTCCCGACTAAATGAATGAGTACATCATAACCATGTGAAAATGGGAACCGAAGAAATCGTCTGCCAGGAGTAATCTGTCCATTTAATCCATCCAGCCCTGTGTGTAATGCACAGGCTGAGAGCTTAATTTTAAAGTTGGAGCAACAGGCTAATGTAGACTGTCTTTATTCTACCAAAATCTTTCAGTGTTCTTTCTTAAAAGCTGGAGGAAATGTAGGTTTGTACTGTAAGCATTACCACCTTCAGATGCTGAGGCCTGTGTGGGGAGAGAAACTGACAAAAAATATGTATGTGTAAAAACTAATAATAGAGTGACTCAAATTATCAGTGAATTATTAGCAGCAGTGAAAGAAATGCGCCAAGGTCCTGAATTAAAAAACGTTAGTTCTTCCTTTGACTTCAATGACCGAGTCGTTGATGGGAGCTTTATTCTGGAAAAACAGTAACCGGAAGCTCGCTCTCTGTCCTGTAACCGCTGGTCGGACTTGACGCCACCCTACAACACGGGGGTCCGCGGACACAGACGCGGCTGCTGTCATGAGAAGAGCAGGTCGCTGGACAGAGACACGGCGCCGACATCAACCATTAACGTGTTAACGGAGCCGTCGGGGACACACTGTGGATAAAACCCGGAGGACTGCAGCGGGACTGCTCTTTTCTCTGTCATGGACTCTCCGGTGTGAGTAGCTGACAGCCGCACTTTCCTCTCTGAGCGTGAGTTGAACTACTGAGCGGTTATCAGGAATGTTATTTTGAGATGCTTATGTGACATTCGGCTCGTGCTGCCGGAGAAATGTACTGCTCGCACGAAGCTTAGTGTTTCGGCGCCGTGCTGCTGCTCAGTGATAACTTTACAGACGGTAGGAGGTGCAACAGGTGACGTGGGCCCCAGACAAAGGCTCAGACAGCGGTCAAGCGGTTTACTAAAGCCTCTGGCCAAAATGAGGTAAACAGATGTGAACTTTGCTGAATAGTTGCTAGGTGTACTGTGGACACCGAGTACAGATGATATTAACACTTTAAATTAAGCTTCGTTTGATTTGACCTGCACTATGTGGTGTATATACTGCTGGTAAGGAATCAAAGGAGAGGGGCTGCTCATGATCCCCTCTCACAGTGGACACTAGTCCTGTAAAGGAGCACTGTGTAGTTTTGGAGAGGAAATTTAATCTCAGAATTTTCAATATTGACAATATTAATGACGCAATAATTCAAACAATGACATATTTAAATGATAAACTGAATAAACAAGCTGTTTTCAGAGGAAAACAAGGTCCCAGAACGATGTTAGAAGGTAGAAAGGTGGCAGGGTCCGCCACATACAAGCAAATTAAAACAGTTGGAAATTGTGTTGTCCTTTAAGGTCAGTTAATTTAGTCGTGAAAACAAAGAGAGTTTGTTGATGTAGTTTGTAGTTTTGGGGGAGATCTTGACGGCTAAACATAGTGCTCCTTTAAACAAGCTGCAGAGGCATAAAGGAGGCTCTCGAGGAGGAGCTGAGGTTATAGAACAGCCCCAGTTTCACGGTGCCCAGGAAGACTCGCCCACAGGAACAGTACAAGTTTGCATGGCCGTGAATTTTCCCCCTGGAGTTTCCCAGTTGTGTGCATGAGCTTGTAATTCTATAAAGTGATACAAGTGTGTCCTTCCCTCCTCTCGTGTTCCAGCTGATTCCTGTGTGCAGCAGGTGGCTTCACGTCCTCAGAGACATGAAATCCAGTCAGGCAAGTCGGCCACGTCTCATCTGTGAACCCGTACACCACGGTAGTTGTGGACTGACGTTTCAGTTCGCAGGATAAACTTTCACTCAATTTGCACTTGAGTAATGTAATGGATTACTCTTCATTAGAACCGGATCTGCACCAACTTAATGAATGTTTTCCCCTTTTCGTTTCACATAAGCCTGCCAACAGTGCAGAGGTCAGAGTAGCCGGTGCATACGCTCAGTGGAGAGTGTTTTTTATTGTTGCGTTCATATACATGGATTATGGATTGCATGTGGTTTATGTTGTTGGATAGGAGTGTTGGTCTGAGGCAGCTTGGTCAGCATAAAGGGCTAACAGGTCAGAGGTGCAGGATTTGGACAATTCCTTGTTAAGTGGTGATTTTAAACTGAGGTAGTTGCAGAAAAAAGGCTTGGGCAACCTTGTTGTGGTTTCTACACCATTACTGCTGCCTAAGTCATGTTCACCTTTAAAATGTTCCTCGCTGCTGACAACTGCAGATGTTTGTTTTAAAGAAAGATTTCTTTACATTTATCCACATGAAAGATGCACTATGTACTGTGTATTGGACAGATGAATTATTGAGCTGATATCGGGAAATGAATCTTCATCGGCTAAGTATTGGTTACTCTCAGGTGTGCATAAAGTACAGGTTAAGAACTTCTTTTTAAAATACGAAAAATGTAAATTGTTTGTTATCTGCAGTGCTAGCAGCCATGAGATAAAGGCAATTATTGGTTGTAGTATCAGTTGATAAAAATTTAGGCTTATATTGTGCATCCTCGATACAGACAAAAAGAATTCGTGCCTAGCCCCATGTGTAACCTGCGGAGCATTGCATTTTGAGATTGTCATAATATAGTTTGAAATATAGTGGACTGCAAATGTAGTATACTACTATAGTAATGTGATTTACTGTGACACAAGCATTGTTTGCCAAATGACAGTCTTCTATTTAGCTTTGTTGGTGCATTGTTGCATTTTCTTCTCGGTAAAAAACCCGAGCTGTCGGTCAGCGACATATTGTGAAGCCGATGTGAGGTTGTGTATCACGCCACAAACAAAAGAGGAATCCACCTAAGCGTTCCTTAGTGCTACTAGTGATCCACAGGGTTCTTTTAATGTGGATTTGATGGGTGGAATAGGAGCAGATATTGGTCATATTTAGAGACACCTGTGAGGATAAGTACCTTTGGGAACACAACCTGCTGTCTGATCAGAAGTAAAAAGTAAGGATGAACCATAGAGTCATGTATGGAGTACTGAGGTCCCAGATGATGGTAATGGGAATGCTAAGCCTGAAGGCAACCTGCCATTGTTCAAAGCATTTGACATGAAGTTGATTAGAGTCCTTGTTTGGCTTCTTCTTCCCATACATATACTCTTTGATTCACAGTGCAGTTATGTGTGTTCCCCCTCGTTTGTCTCTCATCATCTTGATTTTTGTTTGTGGCCTTGCAGTTCATAACAGAAGTCAAATGTATGACTTTTCTTTTGTGTTTTTTTTCCCCCTCATTTTTTCCTTTGATCGTCCCTTCCTACTGCCATGCAGCCAACCCTCAAGATGTTAATCTCAAACCATTTCATCTCGCTGTTTCCTACTCATCTGCACAATGATACTCGTGGGGCAGAAAAATAGCCGTTGCACAAGCTGTCACTTCCTGGAATGAATGCTTGACTTATAAGGGGGTGTCACTGCACATATCAGGCCAACGGCAGAAGCGGGACAAAAATACACCAGGGAGTGGAGTGTCACTGTCCGACCAGATGGGCTCCTGTCAGATGAGAAAGGCAATGCTGAGCTCTTGGTATGTCCAAGGGTTTTCCACAGGTAGCAGGATGATTAAAATAAATCCTGTATGGAAGCTCCAGGTTAAGTCTAGGCAAGTCTCGTCAGTGTGCCCCTGTATTTTGATTATGAGCTCCGCTGCTAAAATCTCACTTGAGCATTAAAAAAGTGGGCTGCTAATGATTTTCACTTACATGCTGTGCGAGCATGATTACCCGTTCCAGCGCCCTCTCCTTAATCTTGAGAGGACCTGTACATGAAAGTACTGCTATATGTGTAGCATAGCTCCTTTAAGGAACAGGACTTTGCATAGGGAGCGTGTGTTTGAGTGAGTGTGAGAGACGGAGTGGCAGGAAAGTGTCTGCGACTTGGAGCAGAGCCTATGGATAAAATGTCTGCAGTGTGGAAATATTTTAGATTAGAAAGCGAAAGTAGTCCAACGGCGACATGTAACATCTGCAATACGACCGCTGTGCGAGGGGGTAACAAAAGAGCTGCGTTTAATACTACTTGTTTGATACAGCACATAAAAAAACAAACACTCAAAGTTATACAAGTTCACTCGAGAGCACAGGCAAAGGCACCAAAGCAGCAAACACTCGCGGATACTTTCAAAAGTACAGAGAAATATCCACAAGACAGCGACATGGCGAAAAATATTACAGAGAAAGTAATTAAATTAATCGCTCTGGATAACCAGCTCATCTCCGTGGTAGAGGATCAGGGTTTTCTTTGTCATCTGGAGTTTTGGAATCCCCGGTATGCCCTATCATCTCGGCATTACATTAGATTGACTCCACTCAGAGTTACAATGTGCCAGTATTCGCACTAGTTTCGTGGGTCTCATACAGCAGAGCATGTAAAACAGGCAATCGAGGAAATGCTGAACGTGTGTGAAATAGACAAGCAACGCGTCAACGTCATTTTATGTGACAATGTAAGGAATATGTAAAAAGCAGTGGATGATATGGAGGTACCAAGCGTGGGCTGCGTCGCGCACATACTTCAGCTGCTGTACACGAGGGTCTGCTGTCACAGTGCAGCGTCACAGACTCAGGTGGTCGGCAATTGTTGCAATAGCATATGCAGAATAAGAAAGAGCCATATGAAAGCTCTTGACAGCTCTTCTTAATGCAGCTGTATTATCCAGGAAAATATTAGTTAAGGATAAGTATCGGATGGGGACTCGGTATCGGCATTTAGTAAATATTAAAGGACTTGGATCGGGATTGGGGTAAAGAAAAGCTGATCGGGACATCCCTAGTTTTAGTCACTAAATGCTGCAGCCTCTCAGGACCAGGGAAAGTCTCCCTTCGTTGTGGCCCCAGCAGTTAAAAAAGTGAAGGGTGTTACCCGTGTCAGATGTCTCCCCTGTGCTCCCGACTACGGTATTGAAACTGAGCAGTTACTAACAGTATATTTTTTGGACACTGTGGAGCATCGGCCAAATTTATAGGAAGTAATTTTAATTACCTGACTTCGCTGTATGTCATTGCTTGCGTAGGAGTAAGTGAAGACAAAACAGAACTTAATACATTTTTTCTCACTTGAATGTCCCATCCTTGATTGTATTGTTGCTTTCAGGTTGGGAACTACTTTATTTCATCGACTATTTTAAACTATTAACATTAAAGTAGGACTATAATTGTGCCATGTAACAACCCTAACCCTAACACATTCTATTGGTTTCACTAAAATTGTTATATCTGCCTCATTGTATTAATTTACCAGCTGTTTTTCTTTACGTATAAATGCTCTTCTTCTGCACTAAAATTCAAGGGTTTAGTGTCCGCAAGTTTGATTCTTAATGCCTATTAGCCTATCAAGTCCTGTATTTCTTGAGGACACATGGCTCCAAATCCAACCCCATAAGGGGGGGTCTTAAATTTAATCTAAATCAAAATAAAGTCTAGACAGTCATTGCTCGGCTCAAGCACAACCACTTCCGAGTGCTGCACTATTAAGTAATATATCCAGGACAGTTTTTGTTCAGTTAACCATTACATCAATGAACTCTATCCACTGTAACTTAAGATACTGCAGTGCTGGCAGTGAGCTCATAGAAACAAGTGGTTGACTTCTAAATTAAGACAGCCATATGCACATTGCTGTGCAATGTGGAGATACTTTATGGGATATAATGTCTCAACTGTTTTCAAGCTGTAGGCTTAATCCGTCCCCAAACCTCTACAGTGTGTCGTGTTAATACTGTAAGGATTAAGGGTTTGATTTCAGGGCTCACATGCTGCAATTAAAGCCTATCTCAGTACGAGCAAACATATGGCGTGTATTATTCAACAAGCTACTCTAGTTTGTGTTTTGAGAGGGGTGGAGTAAAGCCTGACTCATATTCTCTGCCATAAGCTCTTATTAAGACCGTGAAATTAAAGTTCTACACTGGAACAAAAGCAATATTATGATTTACTGACACTTAGTGGAGTTGTATTTTGTTCATAAGATCTACAAAATTCCCTATAGTGCACGTCTCCTTTTTTGTCCCCCAAGTAGCAATTGATACCATTGATACAATTACACAGTATAAATTCTCCAGTTCCAGTTGTTATTTTTTTTTATTAAAGGGGCGCCGTGGAACTTCCGTGTTGTGCTGGCAGCTGGTCATTTATGTTATTAGACTCCATTTCTAATCTAACATTAGCTACTGTTACTCTCTGGTAGCATCCTCCAAATCTACTGTAAGGAGGCTTTAAGTTCTAATTAATTTTGCAAAGAGCCTCAGGATAATAGTTGAACAAATAAGTACCTGCACTGTCTTTCTTATATTTGAAACTGTAAAAATGGCAATTTAACCATGAAATTTGGTGAAGAGGAGATTACAATATGGAATTCCTCAAATAAAGGATTGGATTATCTTCATGTGGAACACATATATTGGTTGTATTTATTCGCCAGCTATCTAGTTTTACATCTAAAATGGTCATCAGACTGAACTGTATTGCTACAGTTGACTGTTAAAGTAATACCCACTGTGTTATTACTAAGGCCGTAATTGTAATATTTTCCTTATTTTGTAAATTGGGGTTCATTATACTACCACATGTCAGACATGACCTAAGGAGAAATAAGACCTTTCTTTTTCTCTTCCTTTGGAAGTAACAACTTCCAAAACATGAAACAGTCACACAACGCCTGTATTTGCTAAGCCATTTAATTAATTAAGGCGGGAGCATTAATACTGTCTCATCCCCTTCCTATGTGCTAATTATCAGTTAGTCAGAATAATCCACAAGGGATCAGACTTCAAAAAGCTTTACTAGTTAAATCATGAGCAAATCTATCATCATTTAACAGTTAACATAAAATGTTAAGGCAGTGGTCACTTTTATTTTTATGTGTTAGTATATTTGTAGTGACAGAACTAATGTCAGCAATGCCAAGTTAGGTCTTGTAACTACACTTGTCCTTTTACAGTCATAGTAGTTCAGTGGGTGTTTACCAGATGTGTGGACACTCCTCCAGACTTAGTTACAACCTTTGTACCAAAGGTAAGACTATGCCCTTGTTAGTAAACCTGCGTCAAAGAAACAGTCCAAGTGTGATAGCATAAATCCTTAAAAGGTATCTCTAACCCCAGCTCAAAAATTTGACGAGTTGTTGTTGAGCAAACACATCTTATCTCGCTCCCTATATATCTGTGAAGTCTGATCATAAACTGCTGTTAATCCACATCAGGAGTGCTTGCAGACGGTATCATTCTTGACTTCATGGTATGTAGAAACAGAAGTGTCTCTACATTGAGTGAGTCTAAAGCTCAGTTGGGCTTGTTTTTTTATGGGGAGCCATGTATCAGTTGCTATTCTGTATTTTGATCTGAACTTCAAACATGAGTGAGTAATTGCCTTTGGTCAAGCATTTAAAAACAATTTGTTTTGTATGTAATAGTTGATTAATGATTTGCCTGATTATATTTCTTGGTAAAGGATGTGCAAATGTGTTGTTATAAAATTGCTTGAAGATGAAGATTAGCAAATGCAGTTTTTATGTTAAGTTTTGATGTCAGTTTTTTTTTTCAAAATATCAATCTTTGACTGTTAAGTGTTTTATCCATCAGTAGAATTCCAAAGGCACAATGTTGTCTCCACTTGGTCACATTTTTGGAAGAACTGCAGAAGCGCAATCTTAGTATAAACTGCAGCTACCCTTACAGAGTGCATACTGTTGCATGCATTGCATTTATTTTGATTTGTGTCCAGACATCCACTAAATCTACTGTAAGGAGGCGTTAAGTTCTTGATTTTCACAAAGAGCCTCAGGATAATTGTTGAACAAATAAGTACCTGCACTGTCTTGGCTTATATTTAAAACTGTAAAAAAAGAAGAGATTACAATATGGATTTTGTCAAGAAAGGTTTGGGTTATCTTCATTTGCAGCACGTATATTGGTTTCATCTATTTGCCAGTTATCTAGTTTTTACATCTAACATCGTCATCAGACTGAACTGTATTTCTGCAGTTGATTTGTTATGTCAGTTTTACACAATTGCTCGATGCCTCATCATATAAAACGCATTAGTTAATGCACCATAACCTGGTGATGAAGATTAACAAAGGCAGCTTTTAGTTTGTGTTTTTAAATATAAGCAAAGACTGTGCGGGTACTTATTTGTTCGACAATTATCCTGAGGCTCTCACAGTAGATTTAGCACTGTATAAAGTACACTGTTGCATGCAGTAAGAGTACAAAGAACGTAGTACTTACACTTAAATCTGCTTTCATCTGTCATTGCAGCATCTGTCATTTTGTCAATGAACTGTCATCTCTCAGCTGTCAAATATTTGTAGTTTCTTGCCTTTTTTGATATTGGTGTGACACACTGTGATGTATCTTCCACTGTGTCACCATCCATGATCAACTAACTAGGTTGACACACTGATTGTGATGCAACCTCTCCTATTTAATCTAGGCCTACTTAGGCCGTTGTTTTGCACAAACCTTCAATGGCACCTGTTTGTTGCGGAGCTGTTCAATGTATGTGGCTACCTAATGAACAAGCTTCCTCCACACTCACCTAACCTGCTGTTATGACAACAGAATTGCGGGTGAAAAAATTCCTGAAATCAAGGTTTGTTTTTCTTCAACTTTATAAAACTTACGGCTGATGAAGAAAGCAGATAACTTGCTGGTAGAGAGATAAAAGAAATGAGAGGGAAACAGAAAGTAGAGGCAAGCCAGTGTGCATGCACTAAGGTGGACATTTACAGCAACACTATTTAGGGCTAATTTAAGCAAACTCTCATAGCTATTCTGAAGAAAGTTGTTTTTGAGTCTCATTCTCAGGTTGGCAAATATCTGACTTGCTCAGACTTTGCTTTACCTCTCTGTGTGATTCCAGAGTGATTTCCATGCATTTGAATGTTGTCTCATCAGTGGTTTCAATGTCTCTCATATTTACATCTGATGAACCAGACAAGAGATGCAAATCTTTTTGCCCCTTCCTCCTTCCTTAATCTTATGAACTGCATTTAGACTTGCAAAAAGAGACCAGGATACAAACCAGTCAGCTGGTCATACTTTTCAAATGCTAGAGCCCTTTGTCCAGTAGCAAAGGGCTGCAGACTTTTGCCTTTTTGTAAAATATGTAAAATATAAACTTACAAAGCAAGACTACATCTGGGACAGTGCGGCCTTTACTTAAGTAATTAAGATTTGAAAATTGCTATTAGTGAATAAAGTCAGCGCAGTCAGGTGTCATACAAAACTGTTATAAACAAATTTGAGCACATTCTCAGAACAGTCAAAAACACAACATACTGAGTGGTTTGTCCTTCTATTAATGTGTGTAAAGGATTTGTGTTGGTGTCTAGGTGAAGACTTCAGGTGTCAGTCAGAAGAAAGAGTTGGTCAGTAATTTGGTTTTCAAAGTCCAAACCCGAGAATATGAGCACGTTCAGGTGGGGCTTGCTGGGTTTTATAATGGCTTCACAGTCCACAACAGCCTGGCTAGTTGAAGTCAGCCTTAAAGCACAGTATGTGTGGCCACCTCGTAAGGCTATGTTCAAGTCTCAACTGATCTTTTTCATGGTGCTTTTTCATCTCCTATTGATGGGAGACATAGAAAGGAGGAAGTCATCACCCTGCTGCTAACTGGAGAACAAGCATGGACTGTGTGAAACTGGAAATGGGATATGACTGTACTGTATCCCAGGGACGCTTTGTTATCAAACTCAGCTGTTCCCGTATGGCTTTGTTTTATTTTGCCTTCGTGTTCAAAATTGTTTTCACTGTGGATATCTGCAGGGCTTTGATCCCTCAGATGCACAGAGCACTTGTGAAGAACATGTTTATTTGATAGTCATGAGTTATGTTGCCTGTCTGCCTGCAAGTTCTTTAATATTCTAGTATTTGAAGGTGTATTCCCGACACAACAGTCATGGAAATTGAAACTTGACTTGACAGTTGTGTCTGCTAGTATGAGCAAGTTTTACAAATGGGTCATTTGGCACCATTATGCAAAATGTAGAATCATAATGACGTACTTGTTACCAAGTGGAGTCGTAGTCTGAGTGTGTGAGTCATTGACCTAAGTCATAAAACTCAGCTGTCCCCAGGCATGTTAAGACTTCTTACATGATAGTCTAGCTGCTGTACTTAAACATGGTGTCCTGTACAGTTTAGCCACTAAACCACTATGGAACCTGTGAGCTGTTTACACAACATCTAGAGTTGTAAATCACAAGTTTCATCACAAAATGACACTGTATATTGATTCTGTGGACAATGATTTCTTTTTTTAGTTCCCAACTATGAAACTTTACCTGATGTTCTGTTTGCATGGTGGTGAGTAAATAATGACAGAGTTTTCAGCTTATCCTTTAAGGAATCTGTTCTGCTGATGCACTTTCGGAAATACTGTCAGTTAACTTTCTTTCATTTGTTTATCAAATCAAACGGATTTATTTGTGACCACACACATGCACTCATCCATTTTTGCCCCCGTTCTGTCCTTTTACTTTAATGACCCACTTGACTGTGCTGTGGTCTCCCACCCAGGGAATAACAAATATGTAGCTGATGAGCAGTTTGCTCCCTCTTGGAGCCCCCTATCTTTGGGTGTGTCACTCTCAGCCGTGGACCAGCCTGATGTGACTTGTAGATATTCATGCAGAAGTTTCCCCTCCAGAAAGGCCGTTGACAGCACGAGCAGTTAGTGAAATGGAAGTGTGTGTACTGTAAGCAGTTTAACATCAGTTTGGTGTGTATGCACTGACAGCAGTGGAAAAAGTCAGATGTTTTGTAAGATGTGAAGTTGAATTATTATTTAACAATATCAGCCTCCTGTTAATTCAGAGTCAGAAGCCTATGTGTGTCATATATCTGTGTTATGCAGATGAACTAGATATGTTGTTGTTGTTGTGGCAGTTATCAAATGAAGAATGGAGCTGAAGAGCAGGATTCTAAGTGAGTCTTGAGAGGAACTAGGGAAATGGCTTTTCTGGTGAAATTATCATGAAAACGTTGTTTTTTGAGAGGGTTAGTGTTAGAGCTCACAGTAGGGATGGGTGACATGGCCAGCAAATAAAATCATGATATGTCAGGGTATTTGTAAGATAATAATGATCTTCTTGATAGTATGGTGACACGCTGGAAAATACATTTGGTCCAGAACTCAGAATAGCAGTTCTCCTTTATAAGCTCCCCTTGAACACACCTGTGTGCATCTGCGAAAGGTGGTGAAATACATTTTATGAACAGTTTTATGAAACAAATGGTTGATCTACTTTGGCAAATAAAAGAGGATTCTAATTGTATTCTTCTCATAAAAACATCGAACAAACAACACAGTTTTTAGGATTGAACTGAATTCATTCAGACAGATTTGTGTAACTTGTTGAGGTCCATTGTCATTGTGGCCTCTTCATTAGCCGATATTGTTCCCCATTCATTTAAAAAGTGATACAGTTCAGGGGTCGACAATATAAATGGCCCGGTGGCCCGGATGTACTTTTAAAACTGTCCGGGCCACCAGAGCGCTCCAAGCGGGCCAGTGAAAAATAATTCCCTGTGGTTTGAAATGATTTCTGTGAAATCGTCTCGGTAGCTAATTACCGCTAATAGTGTTATGAGATCCCGACCCGATCAAAGACAGAGACATCTACTTTCTGTGCGCAGCGAGCGCTGTGCCCTGTGACGTCAGCACACCACCTGCAAGCAACCGCAGTGTGCACAGCTCGCTCGCTCCTGCAGAACGCGTGCCGCTCGCTCACTGCTGCTGATTGAAGGTTGTCACTAGAACCGATAAGAACTTTTTTTTTTCGGTACCGTTAAACTTTGCCCTCAGCGCGCGTCGTGTCGAGTCCTGTTGGGACCGATGCGGACCTTTTTTTTTTTCTTAAATCGTGGTATCGAATAAGTATCGAGAATCATGGAAATTTACTAGTGTTGGTATCGTAGAAAGTTCCAGCCTTGATGGCTAGACCACAGGAATTGGCTGGGATACGTTCGTTTTCGTTTATATGGGGATCGATATATGACATTGTCCTGGGCCAGTGGTTAGAATGGTTGGGCCAGTGATCTTTAAAAGCTACTGGCCCGGAGGGCCAGTGGCAAATTTCCCTTATTGTCTACCCCTGCAGTTGAGTGTGGTGTGTTTCATGGCCTACACTTGAACTTGCTGACATTCCAGCTGTTCATATTTCCTGTTTTCAGCAGAAATCGCCGCTGCTGGAGCTAATCAGCATCACATTCAGGAGATCCGTGTCTCTTTGCCAAGTCTGCACTCTCTAAGATCCGATTTAAATTCCATACATTTCAAAACTAAAGAATCCGCAACGATGTTCTCTGTGCCAAAGTCTCCCTGTCTGTCTGTAGATCCCTCTCTACACAATTTTCTTCATTCTCTTGTCTCACTCTTTTTTGTGTTTTTCGTCTCTCTACTCTCTCTCTTGGCATCTAGTCTGTCTGGGCAGGAACTTGTTGACTCAGCTTTGATCCCCCTCTCAGACTTTCACACACATTTACAGGCCATTGACTCTACATGGCTACAAATTATGTTGTAAGTGATGAACTCATCAAACAAAGTCTTGTGACCAACAGTGCTCCTTGACAAAGATCTTTCTGCACAGTTCTTTGCTATTGTCTGAGTTTAAACAATATAGAATAAAAAAGACTGTAGAACAAATGTTGCTGTTGGCAAATCTGACTCTGAGGATTGTAAACAGACAATACAATGGAGAAGCCAAGAGCTATCTGTTTGTGATCTCCACTTGTGATCTGTTGTATCCCAACATGGCTCCTCCATCACATTTATTTTGAGTTTAGTTGCAAAAATGTATGATGAATTCCAAGGTAACTACAAATATAGGTCAACTGCTGCTTTTTGCTTGCTGTGGCTTGTGGCTAGCTACCGTTAGCTAATAAGCTAATGGCTCAGTTGGCTTTGGGGTCAGTCATGCTTGAGTTTGCCTGGACTGAGACCTCAGATCACAGGGGGATGTAGAGCCTGAATTATTATCTTATTCTGAGAATTGATTATTTAGTTTGACCAAAGCAGAGGAGATTGTGGAAAGACAAACCAAGACTGTTTTAGTGAGTTTTATTTTATCAAGATTAAGTATTTTTTAAGGGGAGTTAACAAGGCAGCTAAGCTCATCTAAGTTTGATAAAAGAGAGAAGCTTGAATTGAGAAGGTGTGTTGTTGTATTTTCCGTTTTGGTAGGGAAAATAAATGCCAGAGTACCTCCTTTCTTGACATTTGCTCAGTTATTACACTTAACCCATTTAGACATAAAACGCCTGCTGAAAATGCACCCTATAGCCTGAGCATTCCATGGCAAGTGTAAAAAAATTACCATCGCCTACTAAAAAATGCTTTTCTCAGGCTCTGTTGCAGATAAAAATATGAAATAAAAAACATTGGAAAGCTTACAAGTGTGGATTTTATTTAAAATACTTTAAAAAATACATGTTGTACAATAAATTTTAATTAATCAATAATGAATAGCAAAAATATCAATTTATCGTCAAAAATGTATAATAAATATTTACAGATACAACAGACAGACAATAGACAACATGGGATAACTGAACTATATATTATAGAAAGTAGATGAAACAACTTTAAACAACAACTTCAAACTTCAAAATAAATAAAAGCCATCATAATGTGGTGTGTGTACATGTAAACGTGGAGGAGAGTACACAGGGTACAGCTGACAACACTGCGAGGGAAATAAGCTTACTAACACCCCCCCACCCCTATTCCGGTCTAAATGGGTTAAAGCTGAGAGAGCTTGTGAAACATGACTTTGATTGGCATATATCTCCCAGCTTATACTATAACATATAACTCCAACATCAAGACAACTGACACATTTCTGACATGCCAGAAATCCAACTGATTGTCTGACATGAAGATCATAAATAGTTGATGGGACATAAAACAGGCGTCCTGAATCCTGTTGAACTGAAGGCCAGTTTTATGAACATGGTTTCTGGTCAAGTTCAGGAATTGTACTCTGATCTGTCATCCTATAACAAGATGCCATTGACATGTCCTGCCACATGTACATGGTAATCAACGGTGTAATCATCCCTAGACAGAGGAAGTGCTCACAAGGCAGACTGCATCTGTTCATTGTTATTTTGGAATCAGCCTCTCAGTGTTGAAACAGACACATTAGTCAAAGTGTAGGAATGTAATGAAGAAAACAGTTTTAGAGATGATCTGCCTGTGTTGCAGCTCTTTGGCACAGATTCAGAAATGACAAATGGATCCCAAAAGATCATTTAGTGTTTGAAATATTTCTTGTTATATACCAGGAAATAGTCCAGACTCTTGCTGTGTTGCATTCCAGTTTCATATTGTGTTGACGGAACACATTTTAGGTCATTCACAGGTTATGGCATAACCCAGTTGCCTGAAGTCAAAAGACACAGTATACGAGTCATTTTAAATCGTTCTGACTGGAACTCATCAGGTCAGAGTCAGAGGTGAATGTCATTTTTGTGCCCTGTATGTATTGTTTTGTTCACACTGGCTCCAGGAAGTGAAAAGTGTTACAGATAACACCTTTTCTGGTTGTATGCAAAAGAAAACTCTTGACATGCTGCATGTTTGTAATGATGTGTTTCCATTGGTGTCTCTTTGTCTGTCGCCCAGTGACATATTCCTCCTGCTCTACTTGTCACCTGTACGCCCCAGTTCCTTGTAGCTCAAGAGACTGGCAACCTGATTCCATACTGTGTCATGAACTAAACTTTACCCATTACAGGTGTTTTGGTTCTCTCCAATTATTGACTGTAGAGTTATTGGCTTTAAGAAGGTTGACTGGACACTCTCACTTTGTCAACAGCTGATGTGACTCACTGCTGAAAATTATGATTATGTGCAAGCTTCTCTTGCACGATGAGTTTGAGGTTTCCATCATCTCTTTGGTATAGTAACTTCCTTCAAAGTGTTGCTGTCTTTTTATGCAGTTCCATGAGTACCATTATTAAATGTCACATGAAGACACAGCCATTTTATCAGTCTAGAGTCTTGAATGATCCTTTTGTGTCACTTTATCAATTCCAACACTGATAACTGTAAGATTCAGTGTTGTGATTTATCCACAGCTCTTAGTAAATGTATGTACAGTTCGAGAATTTTGACAGAACAGTTGTGCATTCTGGTATTACCATGGGTTAATCCTGTATCTGAAAAAAATCATGTTTGTGACTGAGTGGGAATAATGACCATGACACAAACGTGTCACCAAAGAAATAGCTTTACTAAGTATGGAAGGGATAATTCATGTTGTGATGCAATAAGCTGTAGCCATGAAGTCCATCAGTCAGTAAGTTTAGCTAATGGATTACTTAAAGGTTTAATACGTAAGATTAAGGAGGATCTATTGACACAATTTAAATATAATCTTCCTATTTAAGTAAATTAGAAACTAAGAATCGAATCAGCCATTATAGCTACAGATTGATTGGGCCATAATGCACCACTATTTTTCTACAGTAGCCCAGAACAGATGAGATAAACCAAGCTCTGGCTCTAGAAAGAGCCTTTTGATTTTTTTGCATTATTAGTGGCCACAGTAGGGGAGGATTAGGCGTGGGGTGTTCAGTTGGTAGCTGTGTGCTCAGCTAAGGTAAACACATCCTGAATACAGCTCTGGAGATACAATTCTTATCGCTGCCACTGAAATTAACTTTGCGTCCAGTTCGAACATACATTTCTGTATCAGTAGGTGGGCACGTTCACTGATCTTAACTGTGACACCTGACCTTTAACATCTAATGGGACTCTATCTTTGCGTCCATATAAATATCCTCAAGTGCTGTTAGCGTCCTGTTACTTTTGAAAGCTTCTTGAGTTGCAGTTTACACCTTCATTGTGGTCACTTGAAGCTTTCGAAATAGCTGACTTAATTAACAAGTCATCCATTCAGCGTTCATAAATAGATATGTAAAGTGAATGTTCAGTGTTAATAGGCTTGCATAAGTGATAGAAATAGGCACACTGCTCCCTACAGTCAATGAGTCATGACCAGGAAGCTGTAAATTGGTAATTGAGATATTGTTTAAACACTTAAAGGGTCATGCAGTCATGCGAGCGCTAATGATCAGACTGTAGGAATGACCAAAATACATTGGTTCTATAGAGTACCAATTACTGCTACATTACAGTAATTACAATTGCTACCAAAGTTGAGAGCACATCTTTAGAGAAACGTGATAGAGAGAAAGAGAGAGCGAGACGTCTCTCCTGCACCACAGTGAGTCAGTGCAACACTTGCCGCAATGTTTGTAATGCAAAATACAAATCTGACCGAGGCAACACGTCTAACTTGAGGAAGCACCTGGTCAAACATGAAATATATTTAAAGACAAGAAGTAGACTGTGTTTGCAGCAGCTGCAGCTAACGTTAGCTCGGCTGCAGGGTTGAACCGCCTTTGACAAACACATACAAATGTGCATACACAAATAAAAAAATTGGAAGGAGATACCACTTAACAGGAAGTTAAACACTTCCTGCGCCATGACTTCCTGAGTGACCCTGCCAGATGTGGTTACATACAGTACAGTGCCAAAAGGCTGTGATCTCTCCCATAGCATTCTGGCACTGTGTACATCATTACACACTTAACTGCTTTTTTCCTCTTGACCTGATGGGTCACGGGGAGATGCAGTAAATCATGTCCAGTCATCAGAGCCAGACACAAGTAGGGCGAACAGTCTCTGAGCTTATATCACGGTGTCTTTTCCAAATAAATATAGTTGAATTTCTCTGTTTTCAGCTCATTGTGTCCCATGTAGCCAAACAAATTGATATACTGAAGCAGATATCTTAAATGTTACAGTTTAATGTTGGAGTGAAGTCCAACAGAGCTTGGGTAAGATTTTATCTGGGTGTGAAATAGCCTGAAAGGGTTAAGATTTTGTGTGTGTGTGTGTGTGTGTGTGTGTGTGTGTGTGTGTGTGTGTGTGTCTGTGTCTGTGTCTGTGTCCGTGTGTGTCTGTGGGGGGTGATAGTAATTGAGAGGCTACTGTCTGCTGCCAAATTGTTTGGTATCAGAGACCTGAGACCCCCTCTGGGCCACTCAAGGACTTAAAGGGAAAGTGTGTTTCTTGGGGAGTGTGTGCGTACAGTGGGATATATGACTGGCACAGAATAAAAGGCTAACCAGGTGTCGTCCATGTGCAGCTTGCTCTTTCCCTTGCCATGACGCACAAGGAGTTTGCATATGGAGTACTTCCACTGGTTAACAGGTGATTGTGTTTCAGGCCTGTTGGACAGCAAGTATATGATGCATGTGTTTAACTTGGTCTGTGTGTGTGTGTGTGTGTGTGTGTGTGTTTCTGTATCTGCATGTGTGAGAGAGAGAAATAGTATCCTTCTCCCAGCTTCTGCAGGACAGCAGATTCCATGACTGTAATAGTGAGAATAATGCTGAGAGGCTTCCAGTGATCGGGATCTGATACGTAACTTTGAAAGATGTGTTGTCCATGATACTCCTGGCAGAAGCTTCAGATAACTTGAGTCTGTTGTTGGGTAGAGCTTGGGATATAGTATGGATCCATTGGTTGAACTTTGGGGAATGCATTGTATTCAGACTACCTTTTTTGAAAAGAAATGTGTGGTCTGAATGTGAAGTGTTGTATGCAGTTGCGTTTTAGGTTGAAGGACTGAGGCAGATGAAATGTCATATGAATTTACAATACTGGAAGGGTTTGAGGCACTTTGTAAGGTAAGGGCCGACACCAAACTGACATCAAAGAACTGGCAGGAACAAAGGCCAACTGTTGCTTTGCCTTACGTTGCCTGTGTCTCAGCCAAAAAGCTGCACTTGAACATGCAGTTAAGACTACAGCTGACGGCCATCTAGCTTGTATATTCTGCACATGTGTGACAGAAAAATATGTCTTGACAATGTCATGATACCAGGTAGCGCGGTCTGTATTTGTCATTCAAAAAAGGTGAACCTGAACACTCAGGACTCCAGATATACAAACTATTAGGGCTGTGCGATATTGGGAAAAAATGATGATTGCGATTTTTTTTTTTTTAACCATGCGATATATTGCGATATGAAAAAATAAAGGAATTTTCATCAAATGACCTGAATCACACTTTATGTTATGCTGCACTGCTGCTATCTTGTGGACAATTAACCTACACTGATCTTACCTCGTTTTGTCGTACTGAGCTGTGTGGTACCGACCTAAAAGGTCAAACAGATTAGTTGTGCTACCTCTCGTTGTGACAACAGATGCAAGGCACTGTCGACGCAGAACAAGTGTTTGGTCAATATCACTTCTTGTAGCTGAAATAATTCCAGATAATTGACATTCCTTTTCTTTTTGGCACCAAGTCTTTGTTTTCCGTGATTTTCTCTTGTTCGTTGCTCATTTTTCAATGTTGTTACCAGCGACCCACTCCATGTGCAGGGGCGTGGTCTGCTTCGGCACACTGAAAAAGAACTAATGATTGGTGGATCGCTGCGGATGCAGAGTCTGCATGCACAGTGTGTGTCAGGTACCCCTGAAATTATATGAGTTAATTTGCCTCCTACATCGCAGGCCCTGTGATGTGACTATTGCACACACGTACAACGCGATGGCGATCCTCAAACGATATATCGTGCAGCTCTACAAACTATTGTTATGATAAAGCACCATTCTCGAGTATGTAGCCACTTCTAGTTGGGAATAAATTGCAGATGGCACTTGTGAAGAGGTGGAGGCGAAAAGTGAAGAGAAATTGCTAAATTGGTGAAATCATGGATACTACAAGGACAGGTTCAAGGGGATTTGCTTTTATTTTATTTATTGGTTCTCCATTCTCTCTTCTCGTCCAGCGGTTTGCTTCACTGAACAGCCAATCAGAATGATTTGTATTCACTGACAGGCTCAGCCGCCGATTCAACATGCTCAGTCAGTCAAAAAGCCACTGACACTGGCCAACCAGTGCCAATAGGACAGGACACACTGCAACAACCAGGGACACAGACGCTCACCAACCGGCCCCGAGACTAGGCAGTGGTTGAAATTTTAGTTTCAAGTTGAAGTTGTAGTTTCTATGTGAACAGTGAAAGTTAAACAGTTGAAAGCTGTAGAAATGTCATTTAAAAGTAGCCGGAATTTTTAGTTGACATACAAGACATAAAGTGTTCTTGACTTGTAATTCATAAAGGCAATTACATTTCAGTTTAGTATATAATGAGACTTCATGAGTGTACATGTCTTAAGGCATACCAGTAGAGCCTCTGCAAAAATATTATGCTCTCTTGTAAAGAACAAGTTTGACAGCACCACTGAGAAGCTGTTCCTGCAATTTTGAAAGACTCAGAATTTTAACACCCCTCACCTACACCTAGAAAGTAGAGGTTACCAGCGATAGGACCGTTTTACAGTCTATTGCTATCGGCTGAACTTGGCTCGATATGTGCCGATGGCTGCATTACTCTGGTGATAGGGTTTGGAAATATGGGCTACTGTTAATGTTGGAGCAGCTGATTTTACGGTAGGCTGACAAGTCTGGTATGTGTCATATCTAGTCTTACATAGCTAGACCTCTCTTATCTGACCCATTCTTCAGTTTATTTAGTCTCAAGTATATGGCGCGACACCATCACCTGGTCCATTATAGAGACAGGGCACTTAAGGCAGCAAGGCAACAATCACCTCCTTGGTTTTACTGCTGTTGAGCAGCGGACTGTTCTCTGTGCACCACTCTGCAAGATCGTTGATTTCCTCCTCATATGAACTCTCATCGTTGTTCAAAATGTGGCCGAAGACGTTGGTGTCGTCAAACTGAAAAATAACTTTCTCTTGATGTCCGTGAGTGCAGTCATGGTTGTACATTGTAAACAGCAGGGTGCTGAGCTAACAGCTGTGGGGGTCTCCAAATTTTTATCGGGAGTTCAGCTCATTGTTCAGCCGTCTGGCTACAACTTTATTGATCGGGTTCAATGCGCTCATGTTGTTTTTCGGCCAAAGCAGACAGCTGTTCACGGTGAAAATATTTAAATCCACTGCACACTACTTGCCCAGTACCAAACAGCGGACACACAGTTATTAACTAGCCTGTGAACAAAGTGGAGCATTTAGTAGTTAAGGAGCCAGATACCTCAGGCTTTGACGGTGACCAATAGAGCTTAAGAAGAATGAATATGAATGCTAATGTGCACACTGATTTGTAAATTAACAACTGTTTGCTAACATTCATCATATAAGGTGAAAAGTCGATATTCTTTGTTCCCAAATGGAAAAACTATTATTTTTTGCGGGTTTAAAGATGCCAACTGCTTTAACTTTAACACCAGAGTCAAGTGGATTTGGGAGAGACTATTGAGGACAAAAATGAGATAACCGTGGCTGACTGAAAGTGGAGGTATTTCAACTCCAAACTTCAAACCCCTCTTGACATGCCCTCAACCTTTCAAGTGAGATAAGATTACCAAAGGAACCAGGAATCAGGAAATGTCTCATACCCCTCGCCTGCTGATAGTGTGTAAACTTCCTCCTATGCTGTGGGCACCAAGTTGCTGCTTGTGTGTGATGTGATGTGACTGTGTTGTCTGTATTCCTGCAGCTGTAGCGTTTAAGCTTCACCCGTGACCGCTCAGCTGAACCCTTCCAAAGCACATTCTGGGTCATAATCCTATCAGGCATTCAGTAGAGCTGGAGGAGGAAAATATCTTTGTTGTAGAGAAAAAATATGTGCAGCTTAATTTATGACTGTTTGAACTCAGCAGGCTTGTTGTTGTTGGCTCAATGTGTAGTACTGTACAGGATTGTGTGGTCAAATCAGTGTGTGTCCCTGACCACCTCACAGAGAATGCAGGACGTGACACTCGGGCTATATGAGGCAGCACATTGACCTCTGCAGTTTATTTTCAGTGTGAGCTGCAGACATTCTTCACATTTGGAATGTGACCTCTCCTTTATAAGATTTCAAGGTTTCCCACCATATATTGTTCTCTATATCTTAATGTTTTGCTGAAGGTTATGAACATCGTCAGTACTGATGGAGAGAACTTGACAATGTTTTATCACACTGTGAACAAGAATTTTTTTGCAAATTCAACCAAAACCAGAGTAGAGACTTTCTGTCACCAAGAAGCATTTTGTGTCAGAAGCCAAGTCCTCTCCAGAACAGTTTGGGATAAACTGACATGGTGATGTAGTGTTTAGAGTTGCAAAGATTAGTCAAAAAATTAGTAAGCAACTATTTTGACAGTCAATTAATCGTCATTGGTTTCAGCTCTTTAAGTGTATGGGTTTGCTGGTTTTCTTTGTCACTTATGACAGTAAGTGAAGAGTGTTTTGGGCTTGGACTGGGGCTTGGACAAATTAAGCATTTTAAATATGCCGCTTTGGATTCTGGGAAACTGATGGGTTTTTCCTCACCACTTTTTTTGTCACATTTGTAGACTAAACAATTGATAAATCAAAAAAATTATCATCAGATCAACTGGTTAAGAAAACAGTAGATATTGGCTACAGTAAAACTTGATTGAATGTTTCATCACATCTTTGAGTACAATTTGCCACCAAAACACAAGAGTAGGACTTTTTGTAACCAAGGAGCTTTCGGAACAAGATGTGAGAAGCTAATGGATTCAAAAAAGCTTCAAATCTAACAAAACTGGATCAATTTAGACAGTTTTTAATGAATTGATATCCTGGAAACAGCTACTTTCTGTGGTAGGAAATGAGATGTTGATGAGAACGGTGAGACTGAATTTGCAAAAACCAAACATGTCTAGTTAATTTACACAGAAAAGCATCAACAAGTTTCCCAGCTCATTTTCCAGAATCTAAATAATATTTGTCAGTTGTTTGTTTCAATGGTTATAGTTTGGTTGTGTTATTATCCTATATATGATATAGGACTGATCAAGTGGTTCTTGGTTGATTATTTTTCATCTCTGGTGTCTCCGTCTCAAAATTGTTTTTAATTTTTTTCTTCCAGAACCTGCTAAGCATGGCAGCACACGCCACATCATAGAAGTCCACTACTAACAGTTTGGAAAGACTTAAGGGGAAAAGGAAGTGGGAGAGCAACAAGGGAGAGCGTGGACACTGTTTACCATCAGGAGAGATGGGTGAGACAGAGGATGAACGTATTGCACAAGCCAGTGTCCTCTTTGAGAACTTTGTCCAGGCATCTACCTGTAAAGGGACTCTGCAGGCCTTCAGCATCCTCTGCAGGCAGCTGGAGCTGGACCCTCTGGACTACAGCAACTTCTACACCTCACTCAAGGCTGCAATCAGCACCTGGAAGGTCAAGGCTCTGTGGACCAAACTGGACAAAAGGGCACAGCACAAGGTCTACAATCAGAATAAAGCCTGTCTGGGCACTAGGGTAAGAGACACCAACTAAAGAGGACCTGTACTGGAGTTAAAGCCTGCTTATAGATGATGTGAAACTAGTTTGGTCCAGTATCATAGCAGGCGAGTGCTGTTTTTTTAATGATGTGAGTGTATTCTTATGCCTGTCTCAGCCATGAATGCAGCAATTTAAGCTGTGCTGGCAGGCCATGAATGGTTAGAGTAATGTGGTAACTGCTGGTTTATACAAATGGAGTAAAGACATGACCACACTTGTGTTATCAGATAGAATGTGGTATGTGGTTTCTAAGCATGGCAGTATAATGTAGTGACTATTCACAGGTCAGTTGGTGAACTACTGTACCTGGGGAGCTAACCTGCTAGTCTCTGGCAGTCGCTGTCTGAGTAATAAATCAGTAAAACAAAGTTTTATAAGTGACTGTATTGGTAGCATTCTATTTACTATAAAATCCATGTATCAGCATAAATAACTTTAAAGAAACAAAAAAACAGCAAAAAATTTTAAATTTCAAAATATACTGAAGAACAAAACACAATCTATTTACTTCATAAAATACTTTTAAATAATGAATTTAAAACATACATTCAAGAGATCAAAACACTTGAACTTCGGTAAAGAGCTGTTCTCCACAGCCTTTTGTTGACATTCCAAGTTAGAACACTGAATTTCGTACACCTTTTTGTATTTCTGTATGTAAGCACTTCAAATGACTTTGTAGATTTGTTTCATCCATCCATCCATCCATCCATCCATCCATCCATCCATCCATTTTCTTCTGCTTATCCGGGGCCGGGTCGCCGGGGCAGCTGTTTATTTGTTATTATTTGTTTCATCATGTTTACAGTACCACAGGGCAGTCAGCCAAACATCCTAGTAATTGGTGTGCAAAATTTGCATGCATTTAGGCAGACTGTAATATCTTTT
>CAEMYA010000174.1:1748770-1778384 GCA_903131615.1 Diplodus sargus | reverse complement strand
TGGCCAAAAATAACAACTCAACTATTATCCCAGACATTTTTTCAGCACAATCTGCTATTTGTAGAGAAATGGTGCTCAGAGGGCTGGGTGGTTTACTCTGTTTTCTGGAGCTCTGCAACCAGAATTTGAACTCAGTTTTCTGGATGTTACGTGGGTGATGGAACAAATCATACTCCCAAAAGTGATTAAACTAACCTTTCCCAGATGGCTCTGCTAATTGTTTTGCTAGTTGCTTCTCCCTTTTAACTGGAAAATGGCAAACTGCATACTGACCTGGAAATGAGATGTTAACCGTAAACACAGAGGACCTTTGAGACTTTTCAGATGAGACTTTTTATATCCCTGCTCCCATTTTCATATAGGTGATGCTGTCTGCTGCTTTTCTCTCAGAGATAAGACCTCAGTGTCAATTACTGTAAACATAGCTAGGCTTTGCTGTCACACCTACTGTAAGCTGTGACCCTATTCCACATCATACTGTAATACATTAAAGAAGACACGCTCTCAAATCATGTTCCTCTCCCAACCACCTCACTGTGTCTTCCTCTGAATCTATGACTCCCTTCAGTGTTTGATCATCGGTGGTGGTCCTTGTGGTCTACGGACGGCCATCGAGCTGGCCCTGTTGGGCTGTAAGGTGGTGGTGATCGAGAAGAGAGACACCTTCTCCAGGAACAACGTGCTCCACCTGTGGCCCTACACCATACAAGACCTCAGGGGCCTAGGAGCCAAGAAGTTCTATGGCAAGTTCTGCGCTGGCTCCATCGACCACATCAGTGAGTGTGAATCTGTGTCTATATCAGTTTGGTGTATTATTAAAAAAAAGATGTTGGTATTATAAGCAAGTTAACAATAGGAAACTTCTCTCCATTTTGGTGCAAAGCAGCCTGGTTGTTGGTATGTTTTCTACTTTTGGAGCAAAGTAACGACACGAAACCTTTTCTGTGTTTTCTCAAGTCATGTAGCACCAATTTCAAAAAGATTTGCATATTTCTACTGCATGAACAATCCTGCTTTCTGCAAGGGCAGAAGTATTAAATACTTCTTAAGTAAGTCTATGAGGTCAGAGCGACAAGTGGGTTGGCTGACTGACTCTTTAAAACATCTTTCTCTTCCCTTAGAGGATGGAAGGAAGAGAGAAAATGTTCTTGGGTTGTGTCAAATAGTTTCAGACAAACAACTTCCTTAACTTTGGAGTGAGGACCCTTTTTAAAGTCATTTGACTCGTTGATGTCATGGGAGTCTGTTACTTTGATAGATCTTAATTTATTGTAATAGGAAATAAGGAGCTTGGGAATACATTTAGTTTCTATATAATCCAATCCTTGACCACATAACCACAATCACATGAAAAACATATGCTTATATATGGTTTTTATGTGATTGTTTGATAGCTCTCTTCTTTTCTCAAATCTAAACTTTTGGGAGCTAAAAGCCATGTAAATGGACTTGTAATTCTGTAGCGCTTTTCCAGTCTATTGACCGCTCGATGCCGCTTTAAAGCACTTGTCAGATTAAATGTGATTGAGAAACTTAGAATTTTGCATTTCTCTCCCTTGCCTGATGTCTTCCTGTTATAAAGCGATAACATGCAAATGCATGGAAATAGGGCCTTCAGTGTCTTTGTGTATCAAATCAGTATGACACAGATAAATGTAAAGCTAGGTGGCCATAAAAACCAAAGCCATCTTCACAAAACTGCCTTTCATTTCTGCTCTCTGTATTTATGGTGTGACACCACGGGGAGTGTGACTCTGTAACCTAGTTTGCTCCAATTTGTTTCTTCAGCTTCAATCTCCTTCGTGGGATGTTTCCATTGGTGCATGTCCCTCTCCAGCTTTAGTAACGGTGTCATGTATTAATATCTGCTGTACATCTAAGAACCCTAACTTGTTCTCATCTATAAACACAGCCACGTCTTTCTCCAATAATGGCTGCTGAGAATTAACCTGTAGATATTTCACAGTCTAGATTCACTGGGTTGGGATCCACTGATTCCGTGCACTGGATTGGTGGTCTTAGCAATACTGACCTTTTTGAGCAGATTGGGTACAGCTAATAGATTTAGGAAAACGAACACTGGTATCAGGTTCATACTCAGTATACACAAATGCACTCAGTTAAGGTATTGACTTATGTAAAGCTGGAATTATCAGGGTTTTTTTTATTTTATTTTTTATTTGTTGTCGGCAGTTAAATTAATGGCCAACTATTTTGATAATCAAATTAAATATAAATACTTTCTGTTTTTTTTACTTCTCTATGATGGTAAACTAAATATCTTGGGACTTGAGGGCATTATGAATTATTATTATTATTATTGAAAAACAAGTAATTGGAAAAAACGAATAATTAGGAAAATATCCGACAAATTTTAATATTGGCAAAAATGTACTGTACGTCAACATAAGTCTGGGGCTGCAACCAACAATGAAAATAATTGTTTTTCTGAGTTAGTAAGAGGCATTTGAAAGAGTCAAATTGTAAATGTGTTCAACTGTGGATGCGAAAGCAAACTTTTTTCATGGCAGCTACAGAAGCCACATATGAAAGCAAAGGTGGAGCTAATCTTTCTGATATCAGAGTGCTGTAGTGAAGTAACATCAATAAACACGAATGTTGCTGGAGCAACATCAGCTTCAAGGTTTCATTATGGTCCGTTGCTGTACTTGAAACCAGAATTGAAACTTCCATACAATGCTAGTATTTAAAAAATATACTCAATTCCTCTTTCGATACCAAAGCCAAAGAAAATGTCACTGAACCCATATCAACGTGTAGTATAATATCTGTGTATCTACCTCGGGTAGATCTGTTATTTTGTATAGCTCCAGGTACTTTTGATCCTTTCAAATATGGATATCATATTGTTGTTAGTACGTAGCATCAAAAAAGAATTGAAGTATTGATGCTTTTCAGTTTTCAGAAGACTTGGATTATGCCAGACAAGCTGTATGGAGCCTTTTTTTCTTTTTGTTGTTGTTTTTACATTTTTAATAATCTAGTTCAGTTGTTCAGAAGACTGCGGAAACACTACTTTGCTATGAAGCTCCAGAAAAGTTATGTAAACTACAAAACATCATCCAACTTTCCTTCTGCATGGGGAGTGAGTAGATAAGCTGATTTTAATTTTTGGGTGAATCTATCCTCTAATGCAGACAACGAGGTGACTGCTTGCTGTCTCAAGTTTGGTTTACCAAACATTTATTCAGTTTAAGTCCTAGCTTCAAATGCATTTTTGCTTTAATGTCTGTACAGGAGGTTATAGCCTTACTCTGTTTGCTTTTATACACCATCTGCATGTGTGTGTTTGTGTATCTCCACTCCAGGTATCCGCCAGCTCCAGCTGATGCTGCTGAAAGTGAGTCTGATCTTGGGAGTGGAGGTTCACGTCAATGTGGAGTTCAGCAAGCTGCTGGAGCCACCAGCGGAGCAGACTGACGACAGTGAGTCTGTGTGTGTGTGTCTGTGTGTTGCCATGATTGTTTTGTCTGTATCACAGACAGAGATTTTTAAATACTGACAACATCAAAGTTAATTATCAGCTTTAGAAAGAAAGACAGGAATTATTTTAGATAAACCATCTCTCATCAGGTGAAATAATGGGTACAGACAGCTCAACTGCAGTGTTTGGAAGCCCCCTCTTTGATAGGTAGACATCACTTAAGGATGTAAGTCCCCTCTAGGCAATTTGTTTAAAAAAGTGTCAGTAACAGAAATTGAGGTCCACACTTCGTTGCAGTAGAAATATAGTTTACTGTTGGCAATGTTAACATGTACGTGTGTGGGTGCCACCTGAGTGGCAGTGACACACATGGACTTTGTGTGTCACTGATACATGGCTCAGCTATGTATGGAAAGTTTTCTGCTAATAGAAAATACATATGTCAAAGTGATCAGAGTTTCCCAGAGTGGAGGCGTCTGCTGCGGCAGCATTTAGAGCAAACTCTGTGGAAAATAGCACAAGCCTATTGATAGAGTCTGCTGAGAGTTACATTTTAGTTCTACTTTGAGTGTGCCTTTCTGTGTGTCCTGAGTGTCATAAATATGGCATATGGGGACCCTCTAACTTTAACACTCCAGGGAACCTGACACAACTGTCGGTCGATTTAGAGGGCTGAGCAATTAACTGTAGCTGCTGTGTGGCAGTTGGGAATTAGCCACAAAAACCTCATCTGGTTTTGATCAGATGATCAACACTTAAACATTATGTGAGCAGAAGAAACACTGTGAAGTCCTTAGCATGTACTATTTTTGTCCTCCAGTTCCCAAAGACCTTTGTTATACATCTACTTCCTGTCATGGTGCCTTACCATCAGACATTCACTCCCACTCTCTTTAGACTACATGTTTGATGTAGTATAGAAATAATCAAATTAAAGTGGGTCCATCTGGATTGTTCATTCTTCCTCAGGTCCTGGATGGCGAGCAGAGGTCCGGCCCTCCAACCATCCTGTCTCAGATTTTGATATCGATGTGGTGATTGGAGCCGATGGACGCAAAAACACATTAGATGGTAAGAGAGGAGGAAAAGCTAACAGAGCTCGGGATGGGAATGCTGTGGGGTGAACTCACAGTTGATTTGGGTGGCAGTTCATATGTTTCAAAAGTTTGTTCCTGACCTACATTTGAAAGATAAATAAACACTGAAGTCAAACCGCTATTTGTTACTTTTACTGGAAAACAGTTGAGGTGTTGCAAAGCTGCTTTTGGTCACTGGGTGAAGCATTTCCTGTTGACATAGTTTTAGCTGGATGCTTAATGGTGTGTATGGGGACAGCAGTGTGTGTGCGTGCGTATTCTGGTTTATGAACCATTTGTGAGCTTGTTTAGCTTTCTGTCCGGGTACATTTAATGTTTTTGTGTGCTTTGTGTTTAAGTGTGTGTAGCATCGAGGTCAACTCCAGAAGCATTTATGTCTCCATAACTGTTGGGGAACTCCCTTATGTGTAGACCCACTTTAGCTAGCAGGGAGGGAAACTACTATTTGAATGTTATTCTTGATGTTTGAATCCCAGTTTGACTGTGTATCAGTAATAAAGTACATCTACAATATATTGGTTAAGAATCACTTCATCTGTTAATGACATATTTTCCCTCTGCGTGATTCATTGCTAAGGTTTTTCTTCCTCTCTCTGCAGGTTTTGGTCGCAAAGAGTTTCGAGGGAAGTTGGCCATCGCCATCACAGCTAACTTTGTCAACAGGAACACCACAGCAGAGGCCAAAGTTGAGGAGATCAGTGGGGTCGCCTTTATCTTTAACCAGAAGTTCTTTCTGGAACTTAAGGAGGAGACAGGTGAGTTTGAAAAAATGTGCCACCAGCAACCCATATCATAAAGCCACCTTTTCTTAAAGTAAAAACATGCGTACCATGTACTGTTGTCCTTTGTCTTTCTTCTCCTACTCTAATTGCTCTGTCTTACACCACTTTGCTAACTGAATGTGATTGTGTTTTCAGGAATTGACTTGGAGAACATAGTTTACTACAAAGACAACACACACTACTTTGTCATGACAGCAAAGAAGCAGAGTCTGCTGGACAAAGGAGTCATCATAAATGTGAGTTTCCTCATGCATGTACACATGAAATACACCATCTCTGCTGTGTACAGTTAGCAGGGTTACAGGTGTTGTAGCGTCTTTACAATACATTCCTGTAACATTGTCAGACTCACAGTAGACAGTTGAGTCGATGCAGTAGAACCAGGTTCATAATCTTTTTGATTCTGCTCCGACAATTATTTTTGCCATTTAGTGGCATGCGCTGTATAGTATGAAGAGTATGTACTTATTTAGACTTGTTGGCTGTTTTTATGTTATCATTGAGGTTTTATGCATTGAGGGAAATGGTTATATTTTTGTCATGGTTGTAAACTAATATTTTTTATTTTAAATGACAAAATTAACCCATAAACACACTGACACACACACACACACACACACACACACACACACACACACACACACACACACACACACACACACACACACACACACACAGCAGTATGAATTGAAATATGTAAAATTAGCCTCTGTGGCAAGAAGCATTTTGTTGGTTAGACAGGAATGTGTGTGTTCGCCAGGGCAGAGAGCAGCTCTCTTTACACTGATTGATGGTCCTCCATAGGGGTTGATAATGAAATAGGCCTCTAATTAGATGCTGCCTACATTCTCTCACCTGTCCTCTGCCCACACACAAGCACACACACGCACATCCACACACAGAGAGGCATTATGAGTCAGAGCTGTGCTCTCAGTGAAGGTCGCTGTCCTCTGCAGAGATTAGACAGTATAAATGAGGATATTATTATGGCATCAAGGCGCAGACTGGATCATATTAGGAGGACTGCTGCTAACCCTCCCACCCAGTGCTCGCCCGGACAACGAACTGAAAATACACAAACACACACTCAGACACACAGAGGTGTTGAAGCTGCATCCCCAGTGGTCTCCATCTCACTTACATTACTCATTAGTGCAGAGTGATATCTCACTGTGTCATCGGTGCGACTGCCTCAGCACTCATAATAACCCACTGATTCAACAAACTGACTACCTGTTTTTGTCATTGTGATGCTCTTACAGACAAACACAGCAGTCTAACTGTAATTTTCATTTCTTTAGTATTGAAAATCTTGTGTCTTAGTCAAACTCAGACTTGCTGCTTTGTTCAGCTCACCGCGCGAGTTCTCAGGAAATGTTATTTTGATAAAAACCTGGGATAATGATGCATCTCTCTGGAGTGACAAGTCAAAACAACATGACATGGTTATTTCCTGAGTGACTCATGGAGAGATGGCCGCATTGATGTGGGGGCAAAATGTTTAGACTAGACTGATGACTCACTACTGTTGAGTTCACAGAGTAGAAATGTACAAACTGTACCATTAAATCTTTATGTATGCTGAGTGAATCCATCATAATCCACCTAAGTTCTTTGAAATAAAATGGAGATAATTCTATGTCTTGTCACAACAAGTGACCCCTTCATGTTAAACATAGTCATTTGATCCATTGTTTATATACAAAAATTGATGAGTGCCGCTTTAGATTCGAATTTGAATGTAGTTTCCGCCTGTCTGCTTCCCACAGGACTACATAGAGACAGAGCGACTGTTGAGCATCGACAACGTCAACCAGGAAGCGCTGCTCTCCTACGCCCGCGAGGCAGCTGACTTTGGCACAAACTACCAGTTGCCGTCTCTGGACTATGCCATCAACCACTACGGTCAGCCAGATGTAGCCATGTTTGACTTCACAAGCATGTACGCCTCAGAGAATGCTGCCCTGATCAGGGAGAAGCACGGACATCAGTTGGTGGTTGCGCTGGTGGGAGACAGTCTGCTTGAAGTAAGATGTAGCAGCGACAGCTGTTTGTGTGTTATCAGAATTGTTTGAAACTCTGGCTTGTGATGTTCCCACTAACATCATGTTTTATGTTTAAAGCCCTTCTGGCCGATGGGTACAGGCTGTGCTCGGGGTTTCCTGGCAGCCTTTGACGCTGCTTGGATGGTGAAGGGCTGGGCTCAGGGCAGGAGCCCTCTGGAGATACTCGCTGAGAGGTGTGTGGGTTTATGTTCCACTTCCTCTAACTCAGTGGTCTTAACCTGATCCAGTAAAGAGCCGCTGTGGCCGCAGGTTTTCATTCCAACCAAGCAAGAACACACCTGACTTGACTTATTCAGTCAACTGAATTGTCTTTACACAGTTGATTTGTTGGATCAGGTGTGTTCTTGCTTGGTTGATGAAAACCTGCAGCCACAGCGGCCCTTTACTGGATCAGTTTGAGACACTGCTCTAACTTGACATGGAGAAGAACATCAGTACAGACATTAAAGGACAGTCTGTTTGTACAAAAGTTAGGTCTAAAGCAAGGTAACAAAACAACTACTGGCCAGACACAAGTCAAACTGGCTTCCCATGAACTGACAACATTCATGCTCCCAACAACCGTTTCTATTTTTGTCCTAGCATCACTCTCACTCTCATAATGTGATGAGCAGTTTGGTTCTAAACAAATTCATGTCCTCCTCAACACTGCAACTACTAATGAAGTAGTTGAGTTTTTGTAGTTTTATTCTACTGAGGAGGCTTTAAGAATACTAAAGAGATGATTATTCCCTCATATCTGATTGACACCGTTTATACAGGGTATAACTGCTTACAGGGTTGTGTCCTATTTATGATCATATGATCCAACTTTGAAGCAGAGCGTGATTTCTTGGATATGTCATGGATAGGTTCAAGAAGCATAGCTCAAATGAACCAGTCTGGATTTGTAAATGCATGTTATCTGAAGTAGATTTAATATTATGGTCTTCATTTATAGTTTTAATGCCTTTTTTACGTCTTGAAGCAGTGATTGCAGTGTAGTTCTAGGATCCTTGAAGCTGCAGAATCTTGAATCTGAAAGGTCTCTTTGCCCCGCTGTTCCTCAGGGAGAGTATCTACCGGCTGCTGCCTCAGACCACCACAGAGAACATCAGTAAAAACTTTGAACAGTACACCATTGACCCTGCCAGCCGCTACCCCAACCTCAACTCCAGCTGTGTTCGCCCACACCAGGTCAGTCTACATTTATATAGTAAGAATACAATTTATTTTATATAGCAGTACTCCTAATAAAGTTACAACAGAATTGATTAGATGGTTAAATCTCCTTAAGTTATGAAGAACAATTACACCATCAATTGTGCATGTCGAGTCAGGGATATTACATCTTTTTTAAATGTGAATAGCTCTTAAAAAAACTCAACAATGAATCACAGTGCCACTTTTTCATTTGAGCTCATACTACTCTTTCTGCTGCAATTGTGCAAATGTGACACCACCCAGCTACAACCCCAAATAGAAGAAGTGCAAATCCTCTAAATTCCACTGTTTGCTTTTGCATTGAATGAGTGTTTTCTGCTCTGGTTTCACACCTTTTTACAGTCTGAACTGACTGTTGGTATATCTTCTCCTGTCAGGTGCGTCACCTATTCATTAATGGCCAACAAGACTTGAGTCACCAGGAAAGAGGAGCACCCACACGTAGATCAGTGAACTTGTCCAGAAGAGGTAAGATGGGAGCGCAGACTGACGTTCTCTTTCCCCTCACTATGTACACACAGTGATGGTTGATGGCTGACAGGCACATTCAGAGTTATTGTGCATGGAAATATTGATGAATTAATGATGGATGAGAGACAGAAAGTGATAGCTTATTGAATAATAGACTCTGGGGTTACCATACGTTACCAACAATGTGAGGCAATGAAAGCATAATGGAGCTGGAACTCTTAGATTATACTTTGCTCACATTGTGTTTGATATATGTGGACAGAACATTAGGGTTTCACAGAATAACGAAAACAAAGTCAACAGTCTGATTTTCTTTTCACACAGTCTTCATTCATTTCATGCTAGTCATGAGTTATCATTTGACAGAGCAGGCTTTTAAAAGAAAATGTGTCAGAAAATAAGTTTCAGATTGGAGCTTATGGAAAATTCTGTATCATTATGTATTAAATGTTTATAGGGATAGTATGATTAAAGCCTATCTTTGGGTGTTCATGCTGCTACGATAAAACCAGACTACAGACTCACCAAATACCTTTAGGCAAAACCAGTGACAGAGAGCATCGCTGCCGGCTCTCAGATGGGACTGTATTCTTCCTTCAAAGCTCCCTGTCATGTTGTAATTGTAATCTGATCATCCCATGAGTCACCGATGGGATTAGATACACCCACAGCCCCAATAACAAGACATGAAAGCTTTCCTAGACATATTTATAAGTCACATTAAGACCATCAACTTTTATTGATGAAACAGTCTCAACATTTTTGCATTGGGTATGGTTTACTGGGGAACAGAGGCTGACATCACAGTGAATGCGTCTCCAGTCCCCACTGAGGGGAAACTTTAGCCTTATCTCAGTCACAGGCTGACACACCTCGTCACAGACAATACAGCTGGATTACATTACACCCACATGAGGGTCAACATGATGCCTCTCACAGACGTGTGCTGACCTGCTCTACTCTGCAGCGGCAGGGTGAGGCCGGTAAACAGTATGTGGGCCGGCATCACTTTGATGTAAGATTGTTGTTTAGTCACCAGTTAAAACTGTATATATAGGTTTTTTGTCCACTTGGGGAAGGCAGAAATTGCAGTAAACACAACCGTGTCATAGTATCGCCTTGTTTTTCTATGTTTTGGCAAACAATAGCTTTTTCATTGAGCCATCCGATGAATGAAAGTCCGGTATTCACACTCCATTTAGCTCTGTTTTGATCTCCACAAACTGTTCAAAAATGTATCCCAATAGTTATCTTTATCTTGTATTGTACGTGGTCCAGCTACACATTAATGTTGCTCCTTGTTTGGTGCTGAGGAGGTCATTTTAAGTGGGTTTATCACAGCTTTTAACAGTCAAAGAGCCGCCTCCAGCTATCTCAATCTGCTAGAATTAAACTTCATGAGAGCTGTGAGACAGAACTAAAACATTAAAGTTGCAGGGTGTAAAAATGTCTCTTTGCACATTGTTGATAAAAATACTCGTCAGTATAGCTTTAAATATTGATCCTCAATATCTATACCAAATTCCATCTATTTCTATTTCACATAAATTTCATAAGGTACACTTGTGTATGCAGTCTAATACACAGTACTCTGCTGATTTGACCATTGTTTTACAGAGGTAGCCTTGGTCTGTCTAACTTTTTCATTATGAATTTAATTTTCAAAACACATGATATAAATGATTGTAAACAGGATTAAAGTTGCAGATAAATGTTTTTCACAGAATCAAATCACAGAACACACAACAATAAGTTGTAATAACCCTCAATTGGTAAAAAAAATAAACTAACAAAATACTGACACATTTTTATAATCTGGTCATCAGTTGCCTCTCTCAGATGCATCAGGGTGCCATCTCCCTCCCCTGTCCCCCACTCTCATGGTTCGCAGTGGCACAACTTTATCAAAGGAAACACTGCGGATTAGGCCTCGGAGGACCGGGGGCAGGTGGAAAGGTTACCCCCTGATCTGGGATTGGTGTTTCAGGCCCTGGGGATAGGTGGAGTGGGCACCACAGCATTTTCATGACAAATAAATTATAAATATCCCAGTTTCAAATGGAGAGAACTAAGGTTGTGATGTCTTACAGTTTCTCTCATTTGCAAGATGTGGATAAAATCTTGTCATACGCTGACAAAATAACCCACAGAAAATATGTTTCAGCTATATTTGTTAAAAAGCAACTGTCCACACAGTTTGTGTTTGAAACAAAATACTTTTCTAGGCCACTTTCCTTTTTAAAGAGATCTGCTTAATTTCAGATGGACCAGTACAACCAATGACAATGTTTGCACTGGTGCAGTCGTACTGTGGAACCCTATTCCTGCTGCAGATTCAAATAGGCCAGTTTGTGAGGAGGCCTTAAACTCCTTTCTTTCTCTGTGTTTGCTGACTCTCTGTAGTCACAACGTTCAAAGGAGTCAGGATCAGAATTATGTTTAATGTCTGTAGGTTTTTACAAACAAAGAATTTGCCTTGGTATTTTGGTGCAGAACACTTTAAGAGGAAATAAATAACATATAAATCAAGTACTGTAAAGTCAAGAAACATAGATATTGAAAGAAACAATGTGGTTCTTAAATGGTTGATTTTGTCATGGAGTTACAATAAGTCAAATGACAAGCTGACTGTACAGCAGTGTGACACGACCTCGCTGACACTGTTCATACATTATGTCTCTCCTGCAGAGTCTGAGGTGCGTCCTGGACGGCTGCTGACCTGGTGTCAGAAGCAGACTCAGGGCTACAGAGGGGTCGATGTCACCAACCTCACTTCTTCCTGGAAGAACGGCCTGGCCCTCTGCGCTCTCATACACCGCCAGAGGCCTGAGATCATGTAAGAGCAAATACAAAAGCTTTCACAATGTGTTCATAGGGAAATCTTGACAGTTTTTCAGGTCTCGGCAGTTTTCTGCTTCCACAGGTGTGTGAAGAGTCACTTACAGTCAGGTTCAGACTGGCCCTCTCCAAAGGGAGCAGGATGAAATTAATGGTTTTATTGAAGTTGTGTGCAAACAGTCAGCTCCCAATTCTGAAATATTTGGTAATTAATAGGTTTAATTCAACCTCTCCTGTGATCTTTTGCTGTGATTGTCAGCTCTGAATTGATCTAAAGATGTTAAATATCTCAGCGGCTTTGATAGCCAGGCTTGATAAGTGAAGACCTAGATATGCTGCTGCCAGTGATTACCATGCAACCTTTCTGTGTAACTCACAGGGGTGAGTGCGATGGCTATCCTGTGAGGTGAAGATTTAAATGGCACCATGGTAGGTGGCGTCCAGTGGCTCAGGTTTAGTAACAGCAGCATGAGCATACAAGATGTCTCCATAATCCAGTGTAGTGTTACAGTGGATTGTATATTGTTTTTTATTTTAATGAGAAGCAATTTTAACGTTTAATTTATGAACAAGATGCAGGACAGTCTGCTGTCTAACCAAACTCACCACATTTACAGCATGGATTACATCACTACAGCTCTTCTATTGATTTTCATGTTTGTTGCTCAGTGGCATGCGATTTTACTGTATCTCTATCCAGTCGGTTGTGGCGAACTTAAACCCTGATTAATCTAATTTGAAAACCGGCTGTCATACAGTCCACACTGACCTACTTGATGCGGGCTGCTCACACACAACTGAGAAAGCAAATTAAAGTGTCAGACTGATTGGTTAGAATGACATCATTTCTTTAAGGAGACACAATTTGTCTTACTCCTTGTCATAGCAGGTAGGTGTGATTCCACACGTACTGTATGATCTGTACTTAAAGTAAAGAGATGATAGATGTTTATATGGCTGATTTTTTTTCCCATGATCCAAATGTGTTTCTGTCAAACAAAGCAGTCTGTTGTATGTTCTACCATAGCCAATGTGCCAGTGTAAGGTAGAACAATTAATTCAGCGTGACATTCTTTTATTTTAACTTTTGTCCATCACCCCTGAAAGAAAACCCAAACTAATCATAAGATGCAGCGTCCTCCTCCTCCTGTTACGCCACTTCACCATCTGCCAGCTCTGTGAATATGAAGGATGTCTGAAGAGAAAATAGAAACTCATAGGCTAACCTCCCCTCACTTGTTCTTTCTCAGTGATTATGACTCTCTTAATGAGGAGGATGTGGCGGGGAACAACCAGTTGGCGTTTGACTTGGCAGAGCGAGAGTTTGGCATCCAGCCGGTGACCACAGGAAAGGAGATGGCTGCAGAGGCCGAACCAGACAAGTTGCTGATGGTTCTCTACCTCTCCAAGTTCTACGAGGCCTTCAGGAACTCCCCAGGAAACGACAACGGTCAGGCTTCTTCCTGCTTCTGTCAAAGACAGTCAAAACAGGGTCCATCAACTTACTCTGTCAGCTGCTGTAAAGTCTAGTATTAAAATGGAAAGTAATGTTTCCTGGTTGCAGTGAAAGCTAACGGAGACTTGCTGGCGATCTGCAAGACTTGTTGATCAAAGAGTTTCTGTTCTCCGTACTCTTAAATTCCAGGCTAGTCTTTATCAGAAACTTGAAACAAAAATAAGAGGATAGATTAATTCTGTTTAAACCTGGTATTGCAGCACAGTTGCAAGTCAGTTTAGGCTACAATAATTTTATGAGTATTATACTATTTAGAATCCAGTGGTGGCTGCTTAGCCCTGTTTCCGAAGTCAATATACAAAATTCACAACGGGGTTTTATTTAACAAACTCTTCTGCTTCAATCCACATTTGTAGCCTTTCAAGAACATTTTTAGCGAAACAAGGAACTTTTTGTTGTCTTTCTTGCCACATACCTGTATTAATCACTCGGTCTAGCAGTAATCTAACAGCACTATTAAAGTAAATTACAGAAGTCATTGCGAAAAAATCTAAAGATCATTTTATGTAACTGCATTCACTGCGTTCCATCAAAACGGCATCACTTAATAACTCCTCACTCTTCTGCTCGTCTCTTTTGCTCAACCACACACTTGCTATGCATAACACACGTATGGTTGTGTGTTACAACAAGGAAAAAAGCTTTTTCTTTAGGAAAAGCAAGACAGAAGACTGTCAGTGAGCTAGGTACCTCAACAGAAGGGTGACGAGAAAACAGGACAGCATGGAACGGTTCTTTTGGTACCACCCACAACTTTTGACAATGAAAAAAAGAATAAATCAATCCTAATGTGCGACAAATGAAATGAAATTGAACCAGACTGTCTTCCAACAACGACTGTAATAAGATGTCAGAGGAATCACCAGTTTGGCTCAACTTTATTCATTATGAAAGTTGAATCTGATTAATACGATGAATCACTTAATTCAAATTGAGGATTTTTTTAGGGTGTTGGCATTACAACATATTATGACAGACATTTAAAGGTTCATTGGAAAACCTCAATGGAATATTTGAATGTAAGAAAAATTACATTTGGTGCAGCCTTAATAAACTATAGGGACATTCTGGTTTACAAATTCAGTCCATCATATAGAAAAGAGCTGCAGTCATACAGAACTAACAGATGGGGAAGTGCCTGCCTCAGCTAAGCAGCACACAGTTGGACACAGAGTTTCACCCTAACCACCAAAAAATGTGTAATACTATACCAAACCAAGAAAAGCTGTGAAAACAGAATCTCTTTTTCTTGCTTCTCCAAAAGGAAGAACTAAGTATTACTTTACCCTCTATGTTAGGGAAGAGTACCGCAAAAAATCCCCATGTCTGTTAACAGTTAAGAGAGACTGTCTTCAGAAAACTGATGCATGTAGAGACCTTCTCAGATTCTGTATTGGTCAGTATAGAGTGTATTCTGTACCGGTTCATGTGAACTTTCATGTGAACTTGGCATAATGGAGGCTCAGGGACTGTTTTATCCACCGTGTCAGCTAGAGTTGCACGTTACACAACCGTGGTCAGGTTAGTCCCTGCCAGAGACATGACTGGTATGCATGCTATGTCTGTGGAAGCCATATCCAATCACTCAGCTCTGGTCACACCACCGCTGTAAGCTGCAGCCACGTTTCACTTCTCGTGCTTTAATGTTGATGTCCTGAGGACCGCAGTGTCACCACAGAGCAGTCCTCACCTCTGAATGGCTGGGAAAACCATTTATCCTCAGCGAGTTATTTTCACAGTCCATTTGGTGGGAATGTGCTTTGCGACATTGCAAGAGCTTAAGTTTTTGGTTTGGTTATTTTTAGTCCGCAATTATTTCTACACTGTGTGCCATTGTACTATAATGGGCCTAGGTAATTTGTGTTGTTATGCAAAGTTTCTTTAGTCAGTTTCTGATGGTTAAATGATATGTAGAGTCTGAGGATGACACACATTGTGAAGATTGTATAACTCTTTATACACATCCCCTTTTCTCATGCAGACTCCAGTTCAGCTAAATGCAAGCGTTCGCTGGTGTTGCAGTGGCTTTTTCTGTGCAATCTAATCAGTTATTTTGACATTTAAAGCCCTTATGTGCCAATTACTACTGGCATTACTCTCTTTATACTACTCTCTACTATTCTCTTTTTTTCTGTTGTAACATGACACATAATGCTAACTGAGACAACAACAAATGTCTGTCAGTGTGAGCCGTGCATCTAAAAAGTTTTGGAAATGTGACGATAAATGCTGCATACAACACTTTACTGCCAGTTAGGAGCAGAAATTGAATATGATATTCATAATCATGTTTTCATTAGTGCGTAATCACCGTTTAAATGAAGAATCACGTTCTCGTTACCAAAGAATGAGTCTTTTATGTCTACAGAGGAAGCGGGTCCACGGAATTCCTCTTAATGACTGTGTTTTATATTCCAGGTTCAAGAGAACCAGATGAGAACAGTGAAGAATATCCAGCTAAAGCCAAACTGAAAATGGTGAACCAGCCCAGGAAGAGGATACCCAGGGTAAAGCTGAAATACGTCTGATGCTTTCATTGACCCTCCTCTGGGACTTTCCATTGATCACCAGCTAACTATTCACAGTTGTTGAAATGTTGATAAGCTAACATAAAGATCAATGCATCTCTTGTAAAATGTATGTTATCTAATCCTGAACATCAGTCTGAAATGGTGATTAGAGGGATTCTTGATGTCTGCTCATGTGAACAGTAAATCACATGATATAGTTAACAGGCTCAACTTTTACACCAGTTACCATCCTATCTGAAGCTCACACGATTCTCTGTGAATGAATCTTGTCACAGGATGACAAGAAACTGGAAGACGATTCCGTGAACAAGAGACGGCGAAAAGGCAGCAACTACCTCTCTGAGGTAAGTTCAACAGGAGGTCTAAAATGTAAAACATCCCAGTTTTACTTAATGAGGAATTATATTTAATGTTGTACTCCCTGCTCTGTCCCCTCTGTGTCCCTGTTGTGGCATCAGTTGTCCTGTCACAGTGCCCCCCCTGCTGGTGAGGAGGGGGAGCTGCGGGAGAACAAGGTCCGCTCCATGGCAACTCAGCTGCTGGCCAAGTTTGAGGAGAACTCATCGACTGCAAAGACACGCAGCAAGGTGAGAGGGGGACAGGTTGAAGACAGTCCCAAATTAGAAGGGACTGTGACACCTGATTAATTTTTAATGCCCAAGAGGGTCGAGGGTTGTTGATTTCTTTCAGCAAGCTTTGAGGAATCAACTCCCATCACAGCGACAATATAATGTTGATTTGATAAGCAACTGAATACCTGATTTGTGAACTGTATCATAACCATCACTAATGTTGACATTTAATACCACTTTAAGTCTGAAATATTCTGTTTAGACCTGACAACTCATCCTCGGTACTTTGAAGGTTCTGTGTCTGTCATCAAATTAAATTGATTACTTTAAATTTTTGATCTCTTATATATTTGTGGGTTTATGTTGAAGTCATATTTGTCCTTAAAATAAGGGATTTAAGGGATTTCAGAATGCCATACCTAGAAAGATGGTTTTCAAAATAAAATGTTTCAGTGCCATAAATTCAGTGGCATGGAAACATTTCAATGTTAAGTGTTCATTAGTGGTAAAATATCACGAGAGAGATAATAAGTTGCTTATAACATTACAATTTTAATGGCTATCGTCTGCTTCCGTCCATGAAGTGACATTATGTAGGAGTTGGGATTTTGTGTGATTTGGCGCCCTCCACAGTTTCTGACTATGATCACACTGTCGCACTTAAAAATCCCAGGTTTTGTTTCTTTAGTCAGATGGAATGTTAATTGAGCTAACGAGCTAAAGGCAGCTACAGCTGAGCAACTATTAAAGGTATCTGACGGTCAGGAAACTCAATAACTTACCCAGAGTTGAGGACAAACGGGAAGCCATTACTCCGCTACATGTTGTTTGCTGCTCTATTATTGTTCAAAATGCGTATATGTTTTTAATCTCTCAGGCCTGTTTCCTCTCCTTGATTTTCCTTTCCTGTCCTATTTCCCTTTCCTTTCCTCCTGCGTCAGTCTGATGAGGAACAATCAGATCCATCCTTCTCTCCTCCTCTGTCTCCTTCCACCACCCCACTTCCTCTGTCAGAGGAGGAGGAGGATGAGGAAGAGGAGGAGGACAGGGAAAACCCCCGTTTTGCAAGGCCCAAGGATGTCCCCCTTCCTATCTCTCTTCCTCCCCCTCGCCCCAAGTGGCAGGTAACACCTCTCAGACTGAATTTCATTCAGGTGTTACAAATACATAGCACATGAATAACTCCTCTCTCATTTCCTCCTGCTCCTCGTCTCTTCTTCCTGTTGTCAGCCTTCCATCTACCTCCGCTTACTGGAGAATCCCAGTGCTGTGGCTGAGCAGACCACCTTCCTCTATTCACCCAAATCTCCTCCCCTCAGTCGCTCTCCTTCACCCTCGCGCTCCAAGAGTCCATTCAGTCCTCCCCGTTCACCAAGCCCTAATGTTTCCACACGTTACTACCCAGAACGCACCTCTCCTAACCTGACAACCCATCATTTCTCTGCTTCTTCTCTGACTGTGTCGGACCATGATCATTCCTCTGAGAGGTCAGAGACGTCGGCACAGCAGGTGAATTTCATGCCACTTCTGTACAATATTTTACATTATGGGTTGGTTATTTACAACTCCATTTTCACATGTTCCGATCTGATTCCCACCACCTCCCGCTGTCTGTGCAGAGACTGTCTGCCAGAGAGTTTTCTAGACGGAGTATAAAGGACAGAGCCGTCCTCCTCTCCTCCTTGTTTCCTGGCTCCAGCAGACCTCATGCTCCTCTTTCTCCTCTTCCTAAATCTCAGGTTGTGTATCGCAACAACCGGAATGCTTGCCTTATGTCACAGTTGGCACTATTGCATGGTCATGATAATGGCATACATCTTCGGCTTGTTAAACAATGCAGCATGGCTCCATGTGTAAAGGGTGCATCACAGTGTTTGATATACAATCAGTCCCATGTTCATGTCGAGTTAGAGCTGGTAGCAGTCGGCCTACAGACCTTCAGGTTCACTGTGTGACCTGTGTTTCTCATCCTGACTGTAAGTGTTTTTATATTTGAACAAATATGTGTTAATATGTTACTTAATTTAAATCACTTTTTTGAATTTAACAATTTAAATATATTGTTTGTTATCATTTATGAATTCATAAGAATTTTTACCTTAAGACAAGTTCTTTGAAAATGTACTATTATAGTTATGAAAAAGAATAACGACCACATAAATTATAACAGATGGTTTTCAGTATTTCAGGTACACAAACTTAGTGTTATTTACATCTCAACAGTAAGAGAATGCTTCCAATTTATAGAATCTCTGCATGTAGCTTGTTGTTATTTGCAGGTTTTGTTGTGTTCAAAAAGTGTAGTTAAAAGCTCGCTAGGATCTGTTGGTTGCTGTTTGTGTCGGTATTTCCTGACCTGGGAATACAACTCAACAATCAGCCACAATCTTTCAGATTGCTGAGGTTTGTCAAAAGGCCTACTTAATTGTTGGGTTGCCCGATTCTGGGTGTGTAGGGCCGAAAACTGTCCTAAACAAATCACAGACACCACTGTGTACTTGTAGTATGCAGTATAAAGAAGACTAAAGAGCAGCTTCATCCATCAGGCCTCGAAACAACTAAAGCTCATTGTCAACACTCCCAACAATTTATTCATTCTTTTGCTTATTTAGCATAAAGGGATAACAAAACATTTGAGATGTAACACAATGCTGTGGGAATTAAATTAACCTTAAACCTTGATATTGTATCTCAGGAAAATCCTTCATGGTGTACCTTAACATCAACACTGTTGTTTGTCAAGTTAATCATCTGTGAACATCCAACCTGCGAGATGTTAGTGATGTATTTAGCTAATTGACTTGTTGCACTAGATATTCATCACTGAATAACCCACAGTAAAATGTTGGGAAAGCATCTTTAGGCATTATTTGCTATGAGTTATTCACTCAATAACCTAACCGGCATCATCAGGACTGTGTGTTGTGAGCGTGTGCATGTGATTTCACATTTTGTTTCAATTATTGTTATTTCTTGCTTGGTGCACACAAATATATGACACTTATTTTTCTGACTGAGCACCGCCCACTTCAAAGCAGTTGGAAAAGACATCTAAAAAACAGAAACATCTCATTTCAAAATAATCAAAATAGTTGAGAGATTAGATTTAAGAGAAAACTATTGAAGCTGTTTAAGTACAACTGACTTTCAAGGCCTTTAATTACATTCATTAAGACACTTCATTCTTTATTTGATTGACTTGGTAGAAAAAGTTTTGCAACAGAAGTGAACTGAAACGTGTCACTGACTTGTCTCAGCTTTTAAAATGATTAAGTCATCTTCTCTTAACGCTCCTCCTCCTATTCTAGTCTTTAATTTGTGTTCGACTTTTCCTCTATAGGTGGATCTATCTGCCTCTCCTGCCTCCTTGTCCCCACCTCCTCCTGCTCCTCCCTCTATCTCTGCATCTAAATGCTCCACCATCTACCCTGTAGTCCACCCTGTCCCTGAGCCCACTGCCCAGGCTGGTTTCTCCTCTGTCCCCTTGGACACTATTGGACACAAGGACAAGATGATAGACTCCTCTCCTTACTCCTCTTTCGCTGACTCTGAAAAAACAGATCAAACCTCCTCCCTCCTCGTTGATTCCTCCACATGTACCAAAACGTCTTCTGCACTTGCTTCATCCTGCTTTGACGAGAGCCAGGAGCTCTTCTCTCCACTCTCTGATACTAACTGTGAAAATGGACACAGCAGCTCATCTCCTCCTCCAGTTTCTTTACTGCACGAGAAAAACTATGAGAGGAGGCAGGAAAGTGAGCAGCAGAAGCTCCACAAAACTGCTCAGGAGACATGTGACGATAAGAATTTAGATGAAAATGATCACATGAAGGTAAAGGTTTCCTTACGCATATCAACTGCCTGCCTGACGGACAGCCTGCTAGTCCAGTATTAATAACCTTGGCCATGTCGAATCAAAGTATCATACTCTGAATTTCAGAAACTACTGCACGTAAAAGGTCCAATGTGAAGGATTTATGGGCAAAAGTGTGATATATATTTTCTCATGATTAGGTTTTCTTTAGTGTATCATGACCTGAAATGCAGAATTGTTGAGCCGTTTATATGTACAGAGGGAGCAGGTCCTCTTTCACAGAGTGGACCATTTTGAACCACCATGTTTATACAGTAGCCCAAGACCAACACTGACCCTAAAGAGGGCTGTTCACGTGGGTGTGTGAAATGAGGCGTGTTGAGTTCCGTCACCACTAGAAGTCACAAAATCCTTCACACTGGACCTTTTTGAAAAGGATGTTTGTTTTTTAAACTAGTTTAAAGATGATTACTGTTATGTTTCTTTTAATTGTGTCATTTACACAACAGTGCAATTCAACACATATTCAGAACACAGATTTCCATGCACTTTATCCAATGATATGTCATAGTGCTATTGGAGGAACACACTTGAGTGGCAGGCAAGACTCAATAATTTAGTCCCATATCAACATGACTGGTTGTAATTTGCCTTGGTGAGCTCACCCAAACAGACAGGAAAATCACATGCTCATAAGATACATTCAAAGAACAATCACATAATCAAATATATGACAGATATGAACTGTGTATCACTGTACAAGTGACGTTCATTCTGGTGTTTATCTAGTGCAATGGGAGCTGCACTCTTGAGACCCCCAGAAGAATCAGTCATAAGTCAATAGTCCGCTCTGAGAGTTGTCCCACTGGAGCTCCTAGTTACATTAAAGAGGTACTCGTCCAGACCTCAGTCCCATGATTTCAAATTAAATCATGTTTCTTTTCTGCTTTTTCACCTGTCCTCTTTCTAACTCCTCTGTGTGGTTTCCAATTCCTTCCTTTCCCTTGTGTTTGTGTGTCCCTGGTGTTACGGTAGCGAACAGTGGGAAAGGTATCATCCGCCATAGGTGCTAAAGCTCAGTTACTGGCCATCCTGTATGAGACAGACCACAGGCCCAGTGCCACACCGGTAAGATGCATGTGGATGTTGCAGTGATAAATGTAACCCACACTTCATAGTCTAGTACATTAGCACTGAACCCCCCTTAACAACAAGAGGTTTCAATTCTGAATATGATGACTTCAAGCGTGTAAGATTACAGTTTTGAAAAGTAAGCATAAAATACGAAAATAAGTTACTTTTCCTGCTGTGCCGCACTTTGATGCCGGATAATCTGCCTTTCTTAGGCCCTGGTTCCGTGGCCACGGAGGGCTCCCAAGGCTGAAGGGGTAAATGGGTTCTGCTTTGTCTTCATGAGGGCAAAGCAACAGAGCAGCTAGTATGTTTGCAGCAGTATTGGCTGGTGTCATACCTCACAGGTCTCGCTGGCTAAAATCTTAGCCATGCAATTGTAGCCAACTTTTACTGCTGTTTGGCCTATAGTCATATATTAGTTTGAAAAAGCCTGTTAGCTGTAGTGTAGCTAGAAGAGACTAGATGATGATTATTAGCTTGATGCTCACACAAGTAGTAGTGTAGTGTTGTGGATTGTAGTCACATCAATTAAACTCAAGTCTAACACAGTTCTGCTGATTTGACTTGATCTCGGACCGACAGGAATGCATGATATGACCTTTGTGGAGCATGTATTGCAAATTACAATTCTGTTTTCCCTCCTCTGAAATTGTAGAGGAAATAAGTCCACACTGGAGACCACATGTTTTCTCTCTAGTCTACGCTGTGTGGCTCTTGTGGTTGTAGTGACATGAGACTTGAAGTTGGATGTCGATTACCTGACTAGTGGATTTAATCGAAGTGAAAGCAAACTGGCAGCAGCTTTAGTCGTATATACACTCCATGTTTAAGGTATTGAGCTATTTTGCACATTTCACTTGAAAGCTTACTTGATGTGTGGTGCTAGTTAATTCTACCCAGAATCTTTGGGGTTTAACTTGTGTCTTAAATTAATAGTTGACATTTTGGCCGCTGGTGTTCTTTCTAAAGGGGAAAAGATCAATACCACTCTAATATCTGTGCAGTAAATATGAAGTTAAAGCCAGCAACTGATAATCTGAGCATAAAGACTAAAAACAGCTGTGTGAAAGATAAAGATCTGCCTAACAGCCTGTCTTAAAAATGCACTACATCTTGTTTGTTTTAATCTGTCCAAAAACTGAAGTATAAAGATGACAAATTTTAGTTGTACAGGAGGCAAAAACTCTCACAAGTTCTCTGTCTTTAAACTGTCAGGGCCTCTTGAGGAAACCCACGAGTGGCATGGATCATTTACTGTTTTAATATCCTTGTGCAATAAAAGCAGAACCACAGCAAGGTCCGGGGACTAGAATGAGTAACTGGGGCATTAACATTATGATATTTAAATAAAATGAGCTCTTGCAGGCTCAAAAACACATTGAAATATTGTTTAAAGGTACAGCTGCAGTGCAAACCTGTTGCTTTTGCCATAATTCAACTGGCAGCACAACATTTTTGCACCTTTTCATAAAAGTAAGTAGAATTTTTCTCGTCATTCTTCACTGATTTTTATGGCAAACTATCTCCACTGTTGGGTATAACTGATTTAACCTTTTACCATCTCGCTGCTGGACCATGCAACTGATGTGTTTTGTCTACTTTACTGCAGGCAGCTCTCGGAAATAAGTCTAAAAACTTTGTCGGAGGCAGCATGTAAACTTCTCCTGTTCCTCTTCCTTTCAGTGTGTGGTACGTAAGGACCTCGCTCCCGGCCTCGGGGGCAGCGACGTCTGCCACTTCTGCACCAAGCGGGTGTATGTGATGGAGAGACTGAGCGCCGAGGGCTACTTTTTCCACCGCGAGTGTTTCCGCTGTGACGTCTGTAACTGCACTCTCCGTCTGGGTGGGCACACCTTTGACTCGCAGGAGGGTACGTTTGATTCACTGCAACTGCATTAACATACCTATGTCGAAAGAGAGTTTTTGCAGTGCAGATGTAGTTTGGACACTTTATATCCTTGTTTTAGCCTTGGTGTTCCACAAAAATGATACACGGATGATGTGTCACTTTACTTTTTCAGAGATTTAGATGAATCGTTCCAGTTTGGGAAATGCTGTTTTTATTACATTGAATTTTCCTGTTATTTTATTTTTTTTATTGCACTGCTCTCCACATTGAGCAGATTTCTAATTTTTCTGTGCTTCATTTACAGCAAAGTTCTACTGCAAGGCGCATTATGCCCAGCGCCAGTCCAGCATCTACACGGGGAGGTTCAGAAGGAGAATGGTAAGGAAGGCTGCAGCAACAAAAAGAAACTGGCAAGGAAACTTTCAAATGAATTGGAAGTGTATTTGCATCCAAAGAACATGACATCATTCCTTCACTGATTTGCTGTCATTGAGCTGCTCCATGATTAGCTGGCATGCTAACTAACATTTGCAAATGTCTTGGGTTGCAATTGCTAATAGCCTATGCAGATATATGCTATTATATTCTGAAGATAAACCACAAAAATAATGTTTACTCTTTGCCCCGCAGTTCAGAATTTTGATAAGAAATGCTGTACAGCTGACCACATGGTGGAGCCATTTGTGAAGCAATATGTATGCCTTTCACTTGTGGCAGAACGCAAAGTAGTTTAACCAATCAGCATCCTTTGAGGAACTGGTGGCAGCTACGAGTGAAGTTTAGATGTGAGACCTACTAGAGAAGTGCCTGTTTGTTTGAAAACTCCAATGTCAGTTCCTCATTAGCAGGTTAGCATAGATCTGTGATGCAAAAGATGTTTTCGCTCTTCTCTCGACTGGTTTTGAAAGTACAAACTGTATCTGACGCCTTTGTGACAGGTATGATTTCTGTAATGATCACAGAATTATAGATATTTAAAATTTCAGTTTTGAGTTGTATTCAAAATGTCAGTCACCTTGTAAATACATTTCGGTGTCAGTAAACCACTACTGCTTTTCACAATTTATGAGTTACCGGCCAAAAGCATGGTGCTTATTCTTCCAATGTAACACCACCCATAGGTGAAATACAGCAACATTTGTGTTTACCTTTCAATCTTGTCACTTGTTCCTATGTTGTGTAATAGAACGTCATGTTGTATTTCATTGTTTCCTCATGTGTATCTTGGTTTATGTAGGATGATCGTGTCACACCCTCATCCTTGAGCAGTGGGACCTACTCGGCAACAGGCAGCGTCCAGATCCAGCCCTCAGGTACCCTGGTTTCCTTGCTTAGGCGAGGCCTGAGCTGGCCAAGGCGTGCTAGCCGGGCTGTGTGTGTGTTGCCTCGACGGCTGTTTGGAAGTGTGTGTGAGTCTTTCACAGCTGTGGGGTCTCACGTCAGGAGCTACTCACATGACTATGTGTTCCTGTATGAGCTGCTGAGCCTGGGCTGTCCTCTGCTCTGCATGATGCACAAGGTGCTGGGACAGATCTACCAGGAGCCGCAGCTGGCCCAGCAGCAGCTCACTGCTCACCAGTTCATGTTTGAAGGGCTGGGCCAGTTGGCCTGATAGAGCCTAGAATCCAAAATGGATGAATCAGTGGTTCAATAATGTAAAAATGTTGAAACCAAATATTTCCTACATTCCAAGAGTCCACACTTATTTAGTTTTGTGTATTTGAAGTCAAAATGTTTGACTAAGTAACTTTAACAGTTGCTGTAAAAGTGCTTCACTTAATTAGCTTCTGCTGCTTGTATTAAATTCAGTGCCTGGTGCGCAGCACAACAAAGCGCCAACTTGGCATATAGGTACTCTGACTATGTTGTGTATTTAAATATTAAATGGTACATGCTGAGCTGACTACAGGGGTGATGCATAAATATGATGCTGCAGCCCTTATGAACCTGTGGCTTTGCTAATAATGAGCTCAGATCCCCTGGTACGTGTTTGTTGACTGTCGGGGTCTCCTGGTGTTGTACCCGGCTGAATGCATCTCTGACTCACGTGGGCTTGTTCCAGGCTGCTGAAGCTGTAACACCTAAAGCTGTTAGTAATAACATTCATATCACACAGCTGTCACCACCAGATGATACGTAACAGTGTGTCAGTGTCATTTGACCCTCTTGTCTGAAGAGAACAACCAATCGGCTTGTCACAAAATGTTAAACCTTTCCCTCCTGCAGTCCAGACCAAGAATCAGTTTCATAATGTGCCAATTAATTGCAGTAGAGTAACCTGGAAGATGCCCTCTGACTCTAACCTTTAAAGCCATCAGGCTGGTGTGGCGTCCTCTCAGTGAACTAGTGATGTGTCAGAGCTTTACACATGGTTTGATGTTTCACTGACTCTGCATATTGCCTGCTGCACCTTAACTCTGCACCACAGAGATGTGCAATGGAAATGCCAAAACAGTATTATTGCTTTTGATATCATTTCAGGAAATACTTTTGTTATTTGAATTATGTCATTTGTTCTTGGTGTTAGTCTTTCACTTTGATGTATTCTGTTGAAGATAAATGACTGATCTAATGTGAGATATTTAAGGCTCATTATTTATGGTCTTGTTTACCTTTACAATTTCTAATTTTTCACTCTTTGTTTTCAAGTGTTTTTTTAATTCTGCTTGTTAAGAGAGGACCTATATGTACTTCTAAAATCAGAAACAAACCTTAGTTCACTCAGGATTGTGAAATCCATTTGAAATTCACTTAAGACTAATATATACCTTGGTTAATTTTTAAATGAAAATCAGTATAAGCCACAAACAATGAGCCGTCTCAAAGATCATTCCAGGCAGTTATTTTTGTTCTGTTTTGTAGTGGTCATATTTGCTTTAAAACAGCCACATCGACAAAAAACAGAATATTCCTGACTCAGTGAAAATATTTCACTTTATAATTTTTTGTATTCATTGTTTTGAAATTAATTTTATTTTTATTTTTTTCTTTGTTTATTTCATTTTCTATGTCATAAATGTAAATAAGGCCGGAGGCAAATTAAGTTGTGATCGATTGCTTTAAATGCTTTAGAATTAGGGTCCATTCTTAAAATGCACTGTTAGAGTATTTTTGGCCAAGTATCACATTTCAGTATAATGTCTAAATGTAATGACTTAAACAGTCTGTTTACTTGTATTCTGAGCACTCTGCTTCCCTTCCATCCTCCATCTTCCATTTAATTTTTTCCCACATCTCGTTCATTTTCTTCTTTTTTCCAAATTCATTCCCCCTTCTTCCGTTCACTTCATTTTGTTCAGTCTGTTTCAAGTTTCCAATGCTGCATCCTCTGATTGGCTGATTCCTGCCAGCGGGGAAGGTGACGTTTGGCCGGCTTTGGCGATCAGATTTGTCGTGTTGCTTTTGCATTGGCTGTCTTATTAGCTCGCCCGCTCTTTCATATAACCCAGACTAACCAATCACAAACCAGCACGAGTCCTTGCGAGTTTTGCATTCATGATGTGGTAAAGGTGTTATGTGTAGCATTGAAAAATATGTAAGAATTCCAAAAACAAATATAAAATCTGAGTTAGATTGCATATCAAACATAATTGTTCATCTCTATTTAATGGCACTCAAACTTCTTGTTCTTGCGTTTCTCAAAACGGATGTAAATGGGGTATTTCAAAATTAAATTTTTAATAAGTTCCATCAAAAGGCCAAAACTATTGGCTATTTGGAAGATGATGTCAGTTAGTTGGCCAGACAGCATCACTTTGGCCCACACGCTGAAATATCTGAGTAACTATTAACTGGATTTTCCATTCAGACATTAAAAGTCCCCACAGGATGAACCCACATACTTAATCCTCTGACTATTTATCTGGTGCTACTCGCAGGTCAAACTTCAGTCATCCAGTTAAATATCTTAACATTTGCTAATGGATTGGCAAAAAAAAAATCTTTCAGAAGTTCATGGTTCCCAGAAGATGAATCCCAATGGTTTTTCAACCACTGCCGTCATCAGCTCAACGTTTATGACCATATTTATAGATATATATAAAGTAAGGACATTCCCATCAGCCTCAGCTTAACTTTGTGTTTAGTTGCTAATTGGCTAAACTAAGTTATTGAACGTAAATATTATAACTGCTAAATAGCAGCATGTTAGCATACTGACATGAGCCGTACAGCCTCACAAAGCTGCTGTTGTGACTGTAGATTCATAGTCTCGGCGCTCAACAGAGTGCTGCAGGGATGATGTCTTTTCATCTCACCATGCTGGCATCACCATGGTTCCCTCAACAGAATACGCTCTTTGACCAACTCAAGTTTATGATATTTAAGTTTATGAACCCCATTAAAAGAAAATAAACCCATTGACTTTGAGACGAGGGAACAGGAAGTGGAAAAATGCTGACTGATTTCTTGGGTCTGGACTCATTCCTGCAGCACTCTGTAAGCGAGTTCAGGCTTTGGCTACTAACAGTACTTGCTAGTTGGATTGATTCACATTTGTTTTTTGTATTTTCATTAAATTACTGCCAAAAGGGAAGGTATATAATATGTAGCAAGGCTTATGCATTAAGGCTAATATTTGACAAACTTTAAGCTTGCCAAAACAGATCATAGTGAGCAGATTTCTGAGTCAGACCTGACTGCACGCAGCAAAACGTTCAGTACAGACGGTTGTGCTAACGGTTAATTGATACACATGTAGCACCTGTTGTTTGTTCCTCAGTCGTTCCGTGTTACGCTGGTGTCACATAATCCAAGCTAACCCCACTAACGCTCATGCTGTGCTGTGTTCCTCCCTAACCCTCCTAACACCAAACATCCACCTGAGTGCCCCCCGAATGTGCTTTTTCTCTGATGCATCATCATCATGAGCCTCCCTTCTTGTCCGGCCCGTTTGACAATAACGAATGTGTCCACGTGTCTGTGGTCTGTCTGTGGTTCCCTCTGTTTCAGAAGCAGGCCTCCCCCCCTCAGAGCCCCTCTCCAGGTCTCTCTCCTGTACCTAGGCTTTGAGATCAGCAGCCCTTATAGCAGCTTTTTGCACACTGCCAGATACATTTGTTGGCTGTATTCTGTACTTTTCCTAGTTTTGTTCATAATGAGCCTTGAAGCAGCCTGCAAGCTTTGTTATTTGTTTTCCACATTGATAATTACTGTAAAATTGCTTAATTTATGATATTTATAAGCTGTACATATATTCAAAAATAAATCAGTTTGATTACATAAATAATTTGCTTTGTGGTTTTGTTGCAAATCAGTCAAATAAACCCAAGAAAAGCTCGGCCGTGACAGAACAGTTCAGATTGGGTTGATCCCATCATGTAATGGTTATGTTTCAAAATGTTTCCATATATTTTAACCACAAGATTAACAACTTCATCAATAGGCCTCCGACACAGCAAATCTTTTCCCCACCTCTGTGCTGAGTTAACATCACCCACACAAATCATGTTCCGAATCACAGCTTTTGTTAACCCAACAAATAACATGTGCTTTGTAACAGCTGATGAAAAGCCGAGCTACCCTTTAGGTTTGCAGCGGATTCAAAGGGAGGCACACAGCAGTGGGCTCAGGCAGCTTGGCCTAATCGAAAGCTTCTAATGGGGAAAAAAGAATTGTCATTTAAATGTAACATGAAGAATGGGTATAAATATTAGGCTAAATGCAAACGCTTAGTTATAGATTTTTTAAAAATACTGTTGAGCTAAGTTAAATGTAACCTTTGAACTACACTCAAATCCAGCTGAACAGAATTGAAGTGAATCAGTGTCAGCTCCTCCTGTCAGCTTGGGTCTGCTCTATCCTTTTCTCTGGGTTCGGTCTCTGTGTATTATTTGGTGAAGGTTTATTCTCCTGTAGCTATTCTTCTGCTACACATTTAGCCAAACCAAGGTGAGAACATCAATGGGTCCAAGAGAAAAAAATCCCATTAAAGGAGACCTATTGTGCTTTTTCCTTTTCTTTTTTTTTCTTTCCATCAGTGTGATATTTTTGTTCTTGTACATGTATAAGATCTCGCTAGTTAAAGGGGTCAAAGTCAACAGAAGCTCCTCTCTCCCACAGAAAACACTGCTCATCAAACGCCTCGTCAGTCCAGCCTTTAATTCTGTGCATAATTAATGCTTAGTGACTAGTTGGGCTCATCAGAATCGATTTAGGACAGCTGCTCTGTTCTTGTTAGCAGTGCTGGCTCAGGCCTGTGTGAGCTGACCAATCAGAAGAGACTGGATATTAAGGAGTGGGGGTCTTAAAGAGACAGGAGCTAAAACATGGAGGGGGAATACAGTAGGAGTAGTAAC
>CAEMYA010000174.1:1735589-1747955 GCA_903131615.1 Diplodus sargus | reverse complement strand
AGTGTGGCTCCTATAGTACTGTTTTCAAGCTCCCGGAATATGCAGCACTGGATAAATACACTATCTGGATGAGTGACCTAAAGGATGTTATATTAAGGAAGATACTGTGCTGCACAAATGAGTTTCAGACCCTGTTAAACATGAGATTCCCTGAGGGAGAATCTTAAACTGGCTGAACTTTGACTAGAGACCCTCCTGCGTCAGCATGTGTGTTAGTGTTGGAATTTCTCCCCCTGCTAATGTCTGGGAGATAGATCCGGGTGTGGCTGACAAACTGAAGGTTTCTCCCACAATTTGGGAGTTTTCCTGTGCTCAATGACCTGTCCACACACACACACACACACTTGCTAGTGTACCTATCTGCGAAAGAGACTTTTGGTTGGTTATAAATGAGCTATAAAGAAGAAAATCTTGACATCTTTCTAAATATACTTGACACAGACTGTATTCTCCAGCACCTTATGCAGTATTTTAGTTAAAGATCTGTCCTGCTGCACACTTACACATATACATATGTTTTGTGCAGACACTCATGGCGCCCAGAGGATTAATGACCTGTGACCTTTAATTTAGCACCACCATCAAGTATGAAGCTGTGGGGATCTTCTGACTTTTCAAGATTCAGGATTACTGTAACTGTCATTATGCAAGACAAGATTTTGTAATGAAAAGCTGCTCTAATTGTCTAAGCAGCATATGCACACAAAAACAAAAATGACACATACTAATTGATAAAAAATAAAGTCAAGAAAAAATAAACTAGAGTTCAGGAGTTTCACAGTCTGTGGAATGAAGCTGCTCTGTAGTCTGGTGGTACGGCAGCGAATACTTCTGTATCAGATGGCAGCAGGGTGAGCAGACTGTGGCTGGGGTGGATGTTGTCTCTTAGTATCCTTTGGGCTCTGCTCAGACATCTCACCTCACTGATGTCACTGATGCTCTGTTGATGGTACCAGTGGTGTTCTGGGTGGTTTTGAATCACTCTCTTTGACCCGATCAATCATCAGGTCACATGATGTACTTTTCTAAACTAATGATCATCCCATTACTCTGATTAGCAAATGTTGCTAACATGCTACACTAAAATGTTGGACATGGCATACATTACAGCTGCTGAAGATCGGCATGTTCAGATTTCACGTAGTGTGCTAATTTTAAGAATAAAGGCCAAGCACCACTGTGCCTTTGAGTGCCGCTGCTGGCTGGAGACTCTTCAATTTACTTGAAATTCCCTCATACAGTATACAAATCTTTACTTTACTTACCATTAGCCGTCATGAATCACTTGACATGTCGCATGCTGTATGCCTAAGTGTGGAGAATCAGAGCTATTGGTGCCCCCCCCCAAAAAAAAACCCCCACTGTAGAGCGGACCTATTCAACTGTTGGCGGGATGCAGCCTTTTAACAAGCTCCTTCCGGCCCTTTGATAATTTATTCACTGGGCTAATTAGCCTGCTCTTTAGTTAGGTCTGATGGTAAGCACGCTAAGTTCTAACCTATTCCCTCTCCTCCGTCTCTGTAGCTCGCTCCAGCACCAAACAGAATAATCGATGGAAGCGGAAGATCAGAGCGAGTGAGTACATCTGATTCTTGTTTTGTCTCGTCTGTGCAGCCTTCATTTAGATTTGATTAAGACCTGAAGCGTGTGCCTAGCCTGTTTGTTAGACAACAGACGGCTGGGTTGATTGTAATTGGGTTTCGTGAAGTTATAATCCTTCCATTCGACCAAATCATATCAGTAAGTATTGATTTCTGATGTGGCCTCACCAACAGTTGATAGAAATGTCAGGGTTGTCACACTAATCAGATTTGTGAATGCGTGTTTGTGTGTGTTTGTGTGTGCGTGTGTGTGTTTGTGTTTCCGTGAAGTGTGTAATTATAAATACAAGCGTGGGGTTATAAATGTCCCAAAAGGAAGGTGGTGTGTACAGCAAGCATGCCTCTGAGGTCAGTGCAGGCATCATTGCTCTTGTAATGCAGCATGAACAACACTAGAGGTCAGTACTGTTCTCTTAAGCACATAGACAGTATGGGGTGAACTTCCCCGAGGTCTTGGGGGAGTTCACTGGTTCCTGTCCGACCAAACATTCCAAGTTTATTTTCATCCAAATCAGCATCGCTCTGTTGCCCTAGCATTTTTTTTCTGTTATGTTTAGTTTAATTTAGTTAATGTCTTTCAGGGCAAGGACCACATAGCTGATAGAGGGACGACGCAGGTACCCCCTAAAAAACGTAAATGCACTTGTATGTTCCTACACTCAGAGCCTCAATCATAGCACTTATGTATAAGGTATCCTTGATAAATAGCAGCTTCTGTGCTCAGACGAGGGCTTGATAATTGTTTCTTTTTTGTTTCATTCTTACTTTATCAATGGTGATGTGTTGCGGTGTCTTTCTTGTGACAAACGTACTTACTGTAAGTCGCTTTGGACAAAAGCTAAATGCCCTAAATGTGCTCTCATATTCCGTTTCTTATCAAACTCGAACCTATAATAACATGTAGGGCGGCCCGTAGTGCCGAGTCAGCAGGAGCTGTTGCGTGGCGCGTGAGCCTCACCCTCTGCATATTTCTCCTGTGGTTTCCCGAGGTGGAGGGTACAGCAGAGTCTCTTGCTCAAGAAGCTGGTAAACAATGCACTCTGGCTCAAAACAACATCTGTACACTCGGGGTAATAATACAGATAGCTGGCTGGTATGTTTCAGCACTTACTAATTAGCTGGCTGCACAGTGATTTACGTATGGTTAGGTCAGCCTGGTCACATGGTTCCACGGTCAGTCCATCCAATGTATCTTTGAATACATGTCGGATTCATGTTGATGTATGTTTACAGACACATTCAAACTTTGAAAACCTTCTTCACAGCAGACACTTTGACTTGTCCTAGCAGGTGTCAGTGATAATATTAAAGATGGCCCTGTTCTATTCAAGTGTCCGGGTGAGAAGTGACAGTGAGACGGCATGCAAATACCAGGACCCCGACGCTGACGCAGCTAAATGGAATTCAGCCACCATTCATTTTCCTTATACCGGTGCTTTCCTCTACTGTGTGATGACAGAGTTTCTCCTGTGAAAAGCTGGGGTCAGCCGGGTGTCACCTGAAGTGCGTCCCCTCTGAAACAAACAGCTGAGAGTGTTCTTTCTGCCCTCATACAGCCTTCCCTCTGATCTTCATCAAGCACTTCCAGAAGAGCTGGCCGCTGGACAAAGAGGGACCAGAGACTGTCCCTGAAGCCGACTTTGACTTTGAGGAGAACACTGCGGCAGAAAAACAAACCGTGTGTTACGTAGGATTTATTCTAGATTTAACAGATACACACCGCATATGCAAATGTACTTGTAGGACACAGGGTGTCTATAGGTTTGTTATTCTATCTGTCTTTATAAAGAAATTGGCGCATTAAATTCCACAATGTCACATTTTTTGTTTTTTCATTTTAAATTAAGTAAATGATGATCTTTACCTTCTGATTGAAATGTTCTCCCCAAAACTCCGTTCTGCTCCTTTTAGTATTATAATTGTGAATTACATGAACTCGATTGGGATCAATGTCGTGCACTGACAAGATTCTTGTTCTCTCAGAGCTCAGAGAGCAGTTCCAAGATGTCGGCAAATACCCAGAATCCCTCTGAGGGAAGTCAGAAGAGTGAAGAGTGCGCGGCTACAGTAAAGACGGACAGCAGCTCGTCTATCCCAAAGAAACGCTTGATGATATCTCTCTCTGAGAAACAGAAGCTTCTGAACTGGGACGTCCTGGTCACGCCAGAGGAACCTGCGACAAAGACCAAAAACCCACTTCAACAGAACGACCAGGTGGAGTTCGTCCTTTATTAAGCCGGCAATATCAGTTGTTCTCGAAAAGAATAAGCCTGCCCATGAGATGTTTTTCTGTTCTTTATCTGCTGCCTTCTACAGTATAATGCAGTGGTCCAAGGACTGTGATGAGAGCAAGATAAGAGGAGTTAATTCCACATTATGTTGACCGCATTTTTCCTGTCCTCTGATGTTTTATCAGGTACAAGCAGAGACAGAAGCAGATAAGCCTCAGACAGACTCGTGCCAGGAAGGGGAACAAACCCAGAGCCAAACCTCTGCCTCGTCCCCCTCAGCCTTCCAGCTTATAGCCAACGCCTTCAGGAGGACATTTAGTGTGACCAATCCCTCCAGTGGCTCCAACACTGCAGTCACAATGTTTGTATAAAATACTTTGTTCATACTTAAGTTTAAGCAGCACATTAAAGCCGCTGTAGCTGCGTATAGACTCCAGCCATCTTATCGGTCTTAAGCTGCGTCTCTTGCTATAAATGTCTGGATTGAATTCAGATTTAAAGTGGCAATCTCAAAGATTTCCGGAGGTATTTTTTGGACCTCAGTGCTTCCCAGAGATCCGGTTTTGCCTGTGTGACGTCGGTCGGTTGTCAGTTGGCAGCTCTGCCGCGCCTCCACAGCAACACCACATGAAAAAAGTTTCATCGTCTGCTGTTACCGGTCTGTTCTTTGTTTGTTCGGCCATGACCGTAAACAGTAACATCAACCGTTTATTCCCAGTGCTAGCAGAGACCAGAAGAAACACAACTGTTAGGTCGCATGCTAACCACCACCTACTCTCTCTGGCCGACCAACCACTGCTGGTTGAACACGTCACTAACTGTACTTGAAGGAAAGTCGCCACCGACACCAAATGGACATCTTTGGTCTTACAGCAAATGGAAGGGCTTTCATCAGTGGGCCATAGTCTCAGTCACCATTGCGTTACCTAATTCGGCAATAGATAGTGACTTAACAGATATTTATTTACATGAAAACCTTCCAGATTATTACGTGAAGGGAACCCACATTTTGTTTTATATGATCTGTCTTTTGCTTTACCAGGAGGACTAAACATGGCGGCCCGCGAAAACAGAGGCCCATGTCAGAGGGAACATTCAGCTTTAGCACCCTCTTCAGCACCACGATTCAAGAGCCATGGGAAGACCAGAACAGGACCGGCATGCGCGAAGCTCGGTTGGCGTCTGTAGGGGCCGATCCGTGGGGGGCCGGGCGGGACCTGCCCTCGCTGCTGCAGCAGGTGTCGCTCAGGGGTCGCAGAGACTCTGGAGGGGTGTTCTCTGACGACACGGGCTCGTTGCCCCGTAGGAGGGTCAACTTGTTCTCTTCCCTGAGGCTGAGGAAGAGGGAGGATTCAGAGAACGAGGGGCCGGACCACGAGGTGCAGAAGGAAATCAGGACCATACTCACCAACCTCAGGAACAAAGGTCAGTGCAGTGCAGTGACGTTAAGAGTGGTGAGAACCAACTGAAACAGCAAAGTTCTGAGCCTCAAAACCAAAACAAAGAGCTGAAAGTCAACATCTCCAGAGAGTTTGACTGCACAGTCAAATGTGTTACTCACAAAACAGCCACAATACTTTACTCTACAGTAGCCATAAAATGGGGCGCAACGGCACATATGAGGGTGTGTGTGTTTCTGTGTTTGAAATCAGGATATAATATATAATATAAGATAATTCCACTTGCTAGTCCCACAAGTTAAAAGGTAATCTCTGAACTGTCCTCCCGTCGACGGCTCTGGATCAGAGCAGAACCTGATGTGAGTCTACGTGTTTAAATTCTTCCCAGAGGGTCCGGCTCTGCACCCGCCTCTTTCCTCCAGAGCTATCCGGCTCTGACCAGCTTTTGCGCTCCTTACACTTTTACTGACTTACTTACTTTAGTTGTGTTTTAATAGACACCTCTAGCTTCAATGTGAAACAGAGTCTGCTTGCAAACTACTCTTATTGTTATAAAAGGCCTCAAATGGTAAAACTATCACGTAGTCAAGATTAGAGAAAAGTCTGCAGAGCATAATGTGTCCAGCAGTAATTGCTTATTTGCTGTCAGATGCACCTTTGACCCCTTCAGACCAGCTGGTTTAATGGATTCACTGAGGAGTGATGCGAGTCAAACATTTTGGTGTTTTTTGCTTCTGTTATTTGACGTTTGTTTGGAAGTCAGTGAGTAACAGCAATAAGGAAGCAGGAGAACGATTTCCTTCATGCTTTTAATGAAGCTGTCATCCCAGCAGGTGTTAAAGTGTCACTCGGCTATTCTAATGTCTTCTTTCTTTTTTTAATCAAGCCTCTTCCAAGCAAAATTTGGAAGGGTCTTCTTCTAGCGAAAATGAAGATGAAAATGTGACATCCAATCAGAAGGTTTGTACAGACTATTACTGTGTATTGAAAAGACAGCACAATGTGGGGAATAGTTACTGTATTTGCATGTGAGCGCATTTTCTGAAATGTTCTGTACTCTCTATTCCAGCTTTGCCCAGAGAGACAGAGGAGGAAGCAGGAGAAGACGATCGCCCAGCAGGCTAAAAGAGAACAGCTGAAGAGGCTTCACAGAGCTCAGGTACTTCTCTCCCATTACCATCCAACAAATGGTTCATGTTGCTGACATGTCCAAGGCCTCGGTACAATGCATTTCTCAGTTTGTAGCTCGCAAAACGTGTGAAATCTGAAAAAGACTGAAAAAAATCCACAGTGTCCACTCAATGTGATGAGTCTGACTGCACTGAAAAAGTTCTTAGATGGTTGGATCAATTTCTTCAGTTTCAATAGAGTGATGTAACTATTCTTCAGCTTCCTTTTTTCTGATAATATGAATGCTGTGAATCTTTTACTGTATGTCCAGTTCACGTTTTGGGGCGACCAGGAGGAAGTATGTATCTTGGTCATGATTCTTTGAAACACACATAGCGATCCCTATCAAGATTGTTCATTGCCAGTCACAACACATTGGTTGATACTGTTCTCATCTGAGTGGGTGTGTGTCATCATGGCAAAAGATGGTCCATAGACACCTTTTGTAGCAGGATCAGTGTTTTTTAAAGATTATCAGTCCAATAGTGTTACAACCATAACTTTGATCTGAACTTCACTCGTGTGTAGTTAAGATTACAGTGGAAGCCGAAGTTCAAAGATGGGTGTAGTCCGACACATGACCTTACCTAGTACTCATTTAATTATTAATTTTTCCATAGGTACACATTAATCAAGCAAGATATAACATGTTAATAAGGGACATTAGGGAGATTTTGAGGTGCCAGCGATTCATTTTGTTGACTGAGCAAGCTAGCTGTTCACCCCTGGTTCCATTGTTATGCTAAGCTAACTTTACAGCTGCTAACCCTATTGCCATATTGGACGCAGAGACATGAGAGTGGTATTGATCTTTTCATCTCATTTTCAGCAAGAAAGTGAGTAAGGATTTCCCAAAATGTCAAAAATACTAGCAGTATATAAACTAGTAGAATCCAGCCGTGCAGATAGCTTCCTCCATTGTTTGAGATGAACTGTACGTCCCTGAAATTTCTGCCATGACCTCAGGGCAATGAAGGTGAATTAAATGTTGTTTACGGTGCTCGCAGCATTGAAAAATGACATTCAAGAACAGCGGCAACATCTCTTTCCAGAACTGATGCGCTACTTTGAATGATTCACTGTATCTAGCAAAGGAATGCTGCCAACAAAAACTGTTGACAGTGTGCTCTCTGAATTATCCAGAGTGATGTGGACAAGAGAGGGATACTGCACTGGAATTCTTTATAAGCACCACAAACTAAATTCCTTTCCCCTTCTTGACATAGAGGTGCAGGTATAAATGTCAAGAGAGAGGTATCTCAGAACCCAGACAAAAACTCTTCTCTTTTGATCGTGTGGTATGATGTCCTATTTTTGCATTTTCCAGGCCATCCAAAGACAGCTGGAGGAGGTTGCAGAGAAGCAGAGAGATCTGGAGGAGAGAGGAGTGGGCATAGAAAAGATCATAAGAGGAGAAACAGGTACCAAACAACACTCGCACACCGACTACAGCGCCTTAAAAGGTCAGTTAGCTTTAAGAAGATATTACAAAGCTACTTTTAATGACAGAACTGAAGAGTAACACCTTGGTCCATTGTGGGACTAAAAAACAGCTGAATGGAATTCCACTCTGAAAGCCTCATTCTTCTTCTTCTATTTTCCTGTGCTCATACTTCTGTGACCATTAAGGAAAAAAAAGCGTTGCCTTGTAATCCTGGTCTGGTTAAAAGCCTCTACAGTTAATGGCTGTACTCACAATAGACAGCGAGACTTCATTGTTACTTCATCTTTTTACAGTACAGGCCTTTGTTTGTGTTCCAGTGAATAGTGAGGTCTTGTCAGATTGAAGCAAAGCACATGGCCTGTGTGTGTGTGTGTGTGTGTGTCTGTGTGTCTGTGTGTCTGTGGTTGAGGTTTTCTTCCATCATTATTTTTTCCTGTAATGGCTTTACAATATTGATGAAGAATTCTGAAGTACTTTTCTCTTTCTTCTCCGTCCTGCCCCCTCCGCCCCCATCCTTGCCACATTCAACCTCATCCATCCCTCTCTCTCTCCGACCTTCCTTCCTTTGTTTCCGTCCTCGCTTCCTCACTCTTCCTCTCCCAGAGTCACCTCAGACAGATGACAGCGACGAGGGCCAGCTCTATCAGTCCTGGTTTAAATTGGTTCTGGAGAAGAACAGATTGGCCCGCTATGAGTCTGAACTCATGATCTTGTAAGTGACTACATATATAGAACATGTTCAGCCAAAAGGGAAAAATGGTGTCATTTCCTGCTCACCCACATGCTGATGTAAACCTGGAAAGTTGTTACATTGTCCACAGTACATTCCTGGAGCTATAGCAAAACAGCAGCCCCTTTCACACTGGCAGGGATATTGCGCCATTATTCCGCCTCGCCATCTGTATGAAAATCACAGAGGCGGAATGGGGGAAGGTGGACATTTGTGTGTAAGGGTAAGCAAGTGTGAAGGTCTGATGGTGTTCACAGTCTGACAACTGAACAGATCCTCCATCCTCCAACTCATAATGCCTTTGTTGCCTTCCACTATTGTGTTGTTGCAGTAACTCACTTTGGCAGCTTACATGGAAATAAATCACCACATTTAATGAGGATAAGTCACAGTGACCCAGTCAGCACTTTGTAGCGAGTTTTCGGTGAACATCCTCCCCAGAAAACAGCATCCCTCTCCGAGTGAGAGCCAGGCAGAGACTGCTATTCACAGATGGTGATTATGTCATGTCATTTAAAGCATAAAACATATCTAAGTTTCTTTCCACAATGCTTGGTGAGTGAGGATCTCAACCATAATAATCATTTCTTCAGACATTTTTAGTTGAACGGGTTACACACTGAAAATCAGAAGCAGAAATCTTCACTCGAGCTGTTAAGCTAAAAGCATTTGCACAATCCTCGTCTGAACCGGCCGCATGAGCTCGATGTGTAGACGGCGTAAATAATGTCTTTTCAGATCACTTCGGAAGCCGTGAATTACACCAGACGAGCTGTATGGAACCATTTTATTTATTTATCTATTTACATTGTAAACAAGTCCCCTAACAGCTTCAGTGTTCTAATATGTTCACTCTTTAGAGAATGCTACAATGCTGTTTTGCAGACATTTCCAATGCCAATGGAAACCCAACTTGCCATTGGCATTGGGGTGAGGAGATAATGACTGAATTTTTATTTTTGGGTAAACTTAACCTAGAGACTGTTGCAGTTCCTCATTTTCACCAGTGGAGGTCACCAAATTTTCTGCTCTCTTGTAGCGCCCAGGAGCTTGAACTGGAGGACACACAGAGCCGCCTGCAGCAAGATCTGCGACACAGAATGGCAACAGAAGGTAATGGTTGAACACAGACACAAACCTAATCTAATTATCGGCTAGAGTAATACATAAACTTCTTCCTAACTTCCTCTCATCCATCTTACTGCAGATACAAAGAAGAGCGCCTCTGAGCTGCAGGAGGAGCAGGAGATGCTGTCAGAGATCATGAGGACGGTGGAGAAACGAGACATGTTGGTATCCATCCTGGAGGAGCAGAGGCTGAAGGAGAGGGCGGAGGACAAGGATCTGGAGAGCCTTGTGCTGTCCAAGGGCTACGAGTTTCACTGGGCCCAGGCGGATGACGGCTGGGGGCAGGAGAGGCTGGAGTGAAGACCGAATGTTGAGGAGCAGGATGGATAGAGGAGCACTGTGATGCTCTACCTAACACTGTTTTAAAGGAACACAGGTTGAAATTTTACCACAATAATTGTCTGGCTAATTCTCATGAGGCTACAAATGTAGAAAATGTGGTGAAGATGGAAAGGTCATGAAAGTGTCCGTGTTTGTTCGCCCTAAAGAGGACAGCGAGGCTTCGTCTGGTCTGACTCTGTGCTGGTATGCTGAGCTCAGAGGAGGAAGGATGGAAATGGAGCCTGAGCTAATGACTTCCTTTAGACATTAACGTCTCTCTGCCATTAAGGTTATTTGACCTCTGTGCTCACAAGTGTAATCTGTCATGGCCCAGGCTGACACTGACCTCAAACTGGATGTTCAGTATGCTTAACCACTTCTAATTATGTGACTGACTGCCTTATAAAATGTTGGCGCACCTCATAAACCAAACTGACTGCCTAATCAACAGCTGCTTTATGCGTTTGCTTGCCTTAAGAGTGGAATTGTTGTGGCGGATTTGTTGTTAATGTAACCCCGTATGGCCTCACTGGATAGCACATGGAATGAGTCAATACTGTTTTAGTGTTTTGCACAGCACGACCTGTTTTTAAATGTGTGTCATAAATCCAGAGATGTGCTTTGTGTAGTTCACTGTGACTTTGTAGTTTTGTATGCGAGTGTGAGCGCTCTTGTCCGTATTTTAATATTGTTATATTGTTACTTTGTGCTGGAACACTGTAAAATAAAATGAGTATTCACACCGATGAACACAGGAGAAGAGAGTCCTGCCTGCCACATGGTTGTAGACAGATCGTAAGACGTCCCTCTGTCAGGTGGCTGAGAATGTCAACTTTTTACTCCTGCGTGACACAAGTTACAACATAACTCAAGACTGAACCACACAGCAGAAAATTGAATCTGCGCAGGTCGAGACTTTCATGCATGTTGCACATTTTGTCATACACATGTCCCAGCCCTAATCCACCTGCTGTGAGATCTCTGACCGGGGCCAGAGGTTCAAGACAAACAAAGCAGTTTTCTGCTCAATATAAGTCTGTGGCTAACTACTGCCAGTTCAACTGTGATTGTTTGTTTTGCTTGTTTTAACCTAGTGTGTGGGCTGTGAGTCAAGATTACAGGCTCAGCTCCCTTTTGAGAAGATGAATAATGTGTTTACATGATTTTTTTTTCTTTTTTAATGCCTGGTCAAGGAACCACATTTCTCATTTAGTCCCTGGGCTTTAAATGTTTTGTTTGTGTTGTGAATTACCAAACACTAAATTCAGAATAAGTTATGTTTTCATGATAAAAATTGTTAAAATGTATGTTATGCCTTGACACATTTTGGTTTTCTGCTGCTTCAAGTCTGTTCAATGGAAAATAAATAAATATACATTTTAATTATTGGTGAAATGGCGACATCCTTTTCATATTGAGAGATGTTGATATTAGCCTGTAACTGTTACCTGTTGGAACACTGGCACCCCATTCAGTCTTTTAAAGGTGCATTATGTAGTTCTCGGGAAGAATTTTAATCAGAAGAAAGAGATAAAAACTAAATAAAAGTTTAGTTTTCATGAACAAATAAACAAACTGACCTGAGAGGACAACACAGTTTCATGCTGTTTTTGCTTTGATTATATATGGCGGACCCTGCCACCTCCCTAGCTTCAAACAGTGTTCAGGGACCTTCTTTTCGTCTGAGAACAGATTTTATATTTTGTTATTGAAAAGATAAATATTTCAGACCTCATTATAATTGTAAATATTACAAAACAGTTTGAATTTCTTCTCCAAAACTACATAGTGCCCCTTATTATAGATATTGCTATTATACAAATTGCGTTTAGATAGACTTTACATTGCTTATTACATTGATGCATGAAGGCTATATTACATTTGATTTTGATTATTATTATTATTATTATTGTTATTATTATTATTATTATTATTATTATTATTATTATTATTATTATTATATACGTGTGCTCACAATATTTAGCTATACTTTGCAAAGAGGAATACATTCATGTACCACACAGACACAATAACAAGCGCCCCCTCTCGTCATGTTAAAGTTTATCCGTCCAGCAGCGGTGCTCAGCTCGGCCCCTGCTGGTGAAGGTTGTGTCTCCACTTCCACTTCTTGGGGCCCCTCCGGTCCTGGTACCTCTCAGCCGGTGGCTGTGCCTCTTGAGCCCGACCACCGCCGAGCTCCCACTCCCCGCGGTCAGCAGCCTCCCGCCCGCTCCCGGCCCTCCTCCGCAGAGGAGGGGCCACTCACTCCAGCCAACTTCGGGAGAAAATGTCTGGAATTCCGTTTCCGCTTTAGGGAGTGGACAGTGATTTTTTTTTTTTT
>CAEMYA010000174.1:1689664-1735570 GCA_903131615.1 Diplodus sargus | reverse complement strand
TTCCAAACCAACTTTCATTTCCACGTCCGCTCGGACAGTTCGGTGACAACTGTCCCGGATTAAACCGCCGCTACGACCATGGCCTCCTCGCCTCAAAAGTCACCGTCCTCTCCGAAATCCCCGACGCCCAAATCTCCGTCCTCCAGAAAGAAAGATGACTCTTTCCTGGGGAAACTTGGCGGAACTTTGGCGAGAAGGAAAAAGGCGAAAGAAGGTAAGTAATACAGCTTGCGAAACAAGGAGCGAAAAACTAGCCGAACAGCAGTCGGATAGTTAAGTGACTTCATCGTTTTTAAAAGTGAATACGAAATGAGTGAGTTTCAACGATATCTACATCATAACTATCAGACAGCAGGAGCCTCTCGGTGCGGGACAAAAAATGCCCACAAACTCAACACTACTACGCAGTCAAAATTCACTAAGCTAGCACGTTTAACGCTGAATATCAGTTTTAATCAAACTTTGAACACGAAGAAACACCGTAAACTACAACGTGTGCTTGCTTGTGTGTGTTTTCATGGCCGCGGGCTGTGTCTGTATCCATGTAAGGTATTGAGCCCGCTACTACTGTAATGAGTGAGGAATGAGGCACGAGTAAACACAGGCCCGTCAGTGACTGAGGCAGGAGGCTCCTCCAGCACCACCACCCTCCTCCTCCTCCTCCTCCTCCTCCTCAGACGCTGTGGGAACACAGGGAGCAGTGGTGCCTCTCATGGGGAAAAGGGTGCACGGTCACAGGTCAGGGTCAGATAAGGGACAGCGGCTCTGGAGCTCACATAGGGATTCACTGTCGGTTAACCTCACCTTCATTCATGATAGTCATAAACCTCGCTGTGTTGGCCTTTAACTACCAAGAAGGTGCTGTAAATAAGAATGCTCCAAAAAAAAAACTCTTTTTTTTTTAAATGCCCGGTGCAGTTTGTTGCCACGCAGGGTCGCTGTGGAAATCCACAGAGCTTGACATTCATTGTTAAAGGCCAGGTTTTATCATCCAGTGAGAAAGGTCCCTTTCAATTGGATGATTACTTTGTGTCATTCAGGATGCTGTTGCACAGCTGAGCCCCCGTTTTATGCTGCCTCTGTCTACAAGATGTGCATGCAATCACATTATATTCATGCTGCTCATTCTGTGCGAGCACACACACACACACACACACACACACCCGGGCACACACACACACAAAGGTGTACATCCAGTGCAGTGTGCTCCATGATTTGATGGAAGACGCGGGCTGGTCGCTCTCGTGTTGATCATTGATTAAATTTAAGTCCTCGTGGCGTTTATGGCAGTGGCCGCATGCGCCGAGGAGAGAGGGGCAGCCGGCTTGAATGGGAGACATGCCAGGATGGGAAAGGGAAAAAAGGAGCAGGGAGTAAAGGATGAGAACGTGAGCTACAGGATGGAGATGAGATGATATAAAAAGAGAAGGTCAGATGGTTTAAAAGCATTAGCGGGGGCTGAGCCTACTGCACAGGGACGGACGCCTGTGGATGCATTGTGGATGTAGTGCAGACAACATACAGGAGAAGTAATATATAATTATATTCCTACATGAAATAAGAGCAGATATAGAATTAATATCCAGGTGAGCTGTTACATCAGAGACGCGTGAGCTCAGCCTGTGGAGGATGAGCTGCAGGGGAGACCACTGCTGCTGCTAGCCAGGAAAGGATGCTTGAGTTTGGGGGACGGGAGACAGACAGATATGGGCTGTGGAGCGCTCTGCCCTCCAGGTAGGACACAGCATCAGCATGAATTATTTTTTTTACATTAAGGCATCACGCGGAAAGCATGCTCCTGACTGATCCATGCGCTGACGTCGCTTTTCATTGTCATCCTCATCCTCACACGTACCGCCGTATTTATGACACGGGCCCAGTGGGGAGGAGGGATGTGCAGTGGGGACACTGAGGACGCCTCTGCTTATACTGACGACGAATCAGATCTGCACTCATCATATACAGTGTGTTCGCAGAGGCGGATTTTAACGCTGGGACTGGTGCAGACTTGCTTGACATCGTGGTATGGAAGCACAGTAGTGGAGTAGTACCATGGTCATCTCTCCTTAATTATCTACCCGCTATGCCTATACTTCCTATAATAACACGTAACCTAGGCTTCAAATTGCTTATCCTTAAATAGCACAAGTGATAATCACAGTTACATCAGCTTGTGCTAATTGGTATGGTGTTTAGCTTTTCCTGTATAGCAGCTTTACCCCCAGATGAGTCTGTAGATTACATTGCCAGCCACTGACAGACAGGTGTGAAAGTTTTATGTCAGTTTCTACTCCAACAGCGATCCACTGTTCAACGCTTTTATCTGTTTCTTTTTACGTCTGTTATCAATCCACGAAACAATGTGTAGCAGTCATGTGCTGTCTGTGGGCCTAACATATAGTCTCCTGAAACTGTTTTTGTTTTCACATGGCCAGCAGCTGTGGGAATGACTGGGATTTATGTGCCCAAGTAATATGCAACACCACTGTTTGACTATTAAGTTGATTATTTTTTTGTGTGAGCTGGGAGGAAACACAATTTAAATCCCTCTTACTAAATTCCACCCATTGCTGGAATTTCTAAATGTGTGATGTGCTTGACCTCTAAACAATTAGAGTGTAGTCTTACTACAGTGTAGTCTTTATGGAATTGTAAACCCTGTTAGAGTTTGAAGAGTCTTGAATCTGTTTTTTTGCTCCAGCCAGTCCAACATTCACCATGAACCCCTCATAGGACAGACCTGTCATTATTTTCTTCTCGCAATATTCCCTGACTTGTAGGTATATAAATGGATAGTGTTTTCAAGAACAAATTCTTTTTTGAACTCATTATATTCTCAGATTATTCTGAATCTGATGTCACATATACCTGGTTTGGATTTTGGGTCATAGACATGCCAATTTGAAAGTTGTCTTGTAGTACTTTTAAGAAAAAAGTTAGTTGAAGTTGTTGTGTACTTTCATTATCCTAAATGTTTCCAACAATGCAATTAACAAACAAAAACCACACAATTACCAACAACTAAAAACCAGAGCGATCCCCATGTTTACTCAAGGTAAACAAGGTAAAAATCGGGGAGACTCAGAGAGTGAGGAAGGAAGTCGGCGAATGAGACAAAACGTAATGTGAATCAAAATTTAGAACATCACCTCATCTGTGATATTTGTGCACATCAGATGGTGAGGGTGTTTATTCATCCAGAAGGTGTGGCTCTGCACCCGACTCTCCTCCTGGACAGGCCGGCTCTTAAGCAGGTGGACAGCAGTTCTGGCCCCGGCTTCACTCAGCCATCCCAGCACAGAACTCGAAAAATGTCTTTTATTTTGTCTTGATTGAGAAACCCATGGCGACACATACTGAACATTATGCATTAGTCTGTAATTCCCGTTTCACTTTTCCTGGATGGCATCTGTAACTACTGTGGAGTCAGTGTTAAGACCGTTTTCATACTAACTGTACCCACGTTCTCATCGCTCATTTTATACTTTCTTGAGGCTTTTTCCATGTTGTCTAAACTGGACCCCAGGGAAGTATTCAGCTATACAAACAACATTCATAACGATTTTGCTAAGTTTTATGCGTCATGCAGTGGGGGAAAGAAAATAGAGATGGTTTTGATGTACGTGAGCGGAACTACTCTGTCTTGTAGACTGGAGCAGTGTTAGTGATGCCACGTGAGCAAGTGGTAATTTCCAGACAGAAGAACGGAGCATGTACCGCTCTGTAGGAATATTCTCACACCGCTGTGTGAGCACTTGTGTGTGGTGTTGATTAAGCGGATATTGTTCCAGTGAAGGCAGAGAGATGCACAGGATGTTCACTCCATGCTTTCAGCGCACACACAGATGAGCAGTGATCAGGCCTCCTCAGGTATCTGACACACTGAGAAGAATGGCATGCTGGGCTTCTTTAAAGCTCGCTGAGAAACAGGAAGCAGCACCGGTCTGTGTTTGTCTGACGTCAAATGAATCTCGACGGAGGGTCCGCTAATAGTACTTTGTGGAAACAAGGGAACATTTAGGGAGCTGTCCAAACTACTGCTCATCGCTGCAAGTGATTATTACTCACTGAGGTGTTCTGTCTTTGTCTCAGCCGATCTGCTCTTCATGTAGCAGTTATCTAATTGATTGGCATTTTAAGTGGCTTCAGAGGTGGACATGTCAGACAGCCTTGTTCCAGATACATTTGGCTTTAGTTTAAGCTTGAGGTTGGAGAGTGAACTTTGTCAAATTATGTTGCTTTACTTGTGTTTTCAACTTTTATTACAGACCGTTTAAATAATAAATCACTTAGGTCTTTCATCAAGCAAACACACTAAACATTCACTGGTTCAAGCTTTTTACATTGTGCTTTTCTGTTTTATATAATATATTGTGCATTGAATATATTTGGACCTTTAGAGTGTTGGATGAGTCGTATAAGTAATTTTGGGCTGTGGGAGATAGTGATGGGTTTTTACAAACTATGATTACCTGATTGATCAAAAATAAAATTGTTAGTTTCAGCCCTAAATGCGATGAACAGTCACTGACTATTATTTTATTTTGAATCAATTCCATTGTTCACTATCCTGCTCCAGTAGATTCTTGGTAGAGAACCAAATGTGTATTACTTATGTGTTGAAAGTAGTTCCCAGAAAATACACTGTTTGCTCTAGCAGGCTTTAAACTATGGTGTCTACTGGTTTAGTAAATCAGCTGGTGTTATTAAAAGACGAGAAATATGTGTTTGTGACATTTTTCTTTTTGACTGTCTGAAAAAGAGACGGGCTAATGCGGTGTCACTTCTGATCTTGTCATTGGAATTTTTAACAATAAGAAAAATCTATAATAATGCCAGTGTTAGTTAATTTATAATAAAACAGAGAAGACATGACAGGAAAGGAAAGTACAAACAGTCTAGGGGAGTCCTCACAGCGTTCCTGATATCTACATTGTTTGTCTTATCTAAATCTGATAAAATGTTTGTATCTCTTTCTCGTAGTGTCTGAGCTTCAGGAGGAGGGGATAAATGCCATCAACCTTCCTCTCAGCCCCTCCCACTATGAGCTGGACCCTGAGGACACCATGCTCGGTAAACCACTTCACTCACAGTTTCTGTTACGCACGTTTTCTAAAGGTGTTTGCTTCAAGGCCAGTGTTCTGTACATGTCTTTATGTGGATTAAAAGACAAATGGATATGTGTCTTGATGACCTAAATCCAAAGAGTAATTTAATAAATGTCAAAAAAGCCATTTCTTGACATTAATTAAATAATGTTAAATGTTAACATTAAATAATGTTAAATGTTCACATTAAATAATGTTAAATGTTCACATTAAATAATGTTTTACAATAGCATGCATATATGTTAGCTATTAATGCTAGCTCCAAATTGGTTCAAATCACCAGCTGTTGTGTTGGAGTACAGGATTACAGTACAGTAGAGAATTGTGTACTCAACAATGGTTGTGGACAGGTGCAATAGGCATGCTGAGACCATAATGTGCTCAAACAAGAGAGGAGCTGGGAGGCTCGTCCAGCACTGGCTTGTGACAGTATGGTGTCTGCTGTACCACTATATTAGCTCAGCTAATCTGACAACCACCTTTTAGCCAGCAGTCAACAAACCAACACACTGCTAAAGCCTTCTGTTGATGAACACTCACTTCTGATGTGCCAAGACACAGACTGGTGCTGGACAGAGTTAAACTGTTAAAACTACAAAGGGTGGATGTGAACACCAGCCTGATTTTTCTCAGGGGTTGGGACTCAAAAGGGCGAGAACCATTGCCATAGCAGAAAATTCAATGTGCCCAAGCGAGTCAGGAGTGTCCTCACCGGCTCATCACTTCCCGCTGTTACTCTGACAGCAACCTCGAACCAGTGAAGGGAGATTCACCATCTCATCTCTGAGCCAGGCAACCGTCTGACATACATGTTTAAAAGCATCTTTGTCTCTGCACTACGTGTCCGTAACTTAATGTTAGTTGTGATCAGCCTATGAAGCTTGAAACAGAGTTAGCAGGCTAGCTTTGTTGAGGAAGCTAAGCGATGAAAACCATGAGGCAATAACATAACATAACATAGCCACAATGTAAAGAAAGCAATGACAACTGCTTGCAGAATACAAACACAGCTGCCACTGGCCCAACCCTAGTACAGATGGAGCATGATAATGACGATGTGCTTACTATTACAACCTTACCTGCTCCTGTCAGTATACTATAAGTATATTTAAGTAGCTCACTGTGTTGAACATACACAGATTAAATGTATAGTGTTATTATGCACCTGACTGTGATTTCGTAAATCTAAAACAGCCTCGGACATTCTCCCAGTAGTTTGCCAGATACTTGTTATCTGTGCATGAAGACAATCAACTGACTGAGAGAGAGAACTCAAGACAGTGTCAGAAATGGTTTTTTGGGGATCCTTTATTGATTTCCTTGGGAAGAAGGTTTACTCTGGAGAGATTTAAGAAACTAAACTTCATTACTAAAATTTCATTATTTAATTTCTATCTGTTATTGTTTATTTTTGGGTCCTTGAAGTTTGGGTAACTATAGTTGAACTGTGTAACCCTAACCAGCGATAGTCACCCAGATTAAGTCGAGCAGTTGTCATAAAATACCCTTTTCTGTTCTGAGCAAATGTTTATGTGACAGTGTGTAAATGACAGTGATGGGGCAGAAAACCATTCTTGATCTTTATAAATACAAATGTCATAGTTGTTGATTTGGAGAGTCGTGACACCCCTAGTTGCTATTCTTCCTCAACCATTTATCCTGTTTCTGCTCATCCATTAGAGGAGAATGAAGTGCGCACCATGGTGGACCCGAACTCCAAGAATGACCGCAAACTGCAGGAGCTAATGAAGGTAAAGTTTAAATGATTTCATCTACTATTTACCTTGGATATGCAGTAATTCAGTGTGGTATAGTGCTCCATCTCTTGGTGATTTGCAAGATAAGAAATAAAGTATAAATAAAAAGCTAAATTAGTGCTCAGAGTGTGAAGATATGGGTCAGTGATCACATTTAAGTGATTTGAGTAATCAGGCGCAGCTCATCACACGTGTAACACCATCCCCACTTTAAAACTTGTGGTGGCAGCATGGTGCTGCAGAGCAGGCACACATGTGAGGACTGGCGAGCAATCACTGGAGTCAAATAGGCAAATTCTTTTGTTAGGCTACCAAAGGCCTCAGATTGGGGCAACGATTTATGTCTCAGCAGGACAGTTTTCCTCGGCTTTTCTCCCAATCAACACTGGACTAACTTCAAAAAAGTTCCATAGTCCTTAAATGGCCGAGCTAAAACTCAGACTCATATTTCATTGAAAATCTGTGAAATGACTTGGAAAATAGAAGATCTCAGACATATTGCTGGACTAGGCCTGAGTGCATTTGCAAAAGAGGTGTCTTTCCATCAGGTGGTCGGTACAGACTAGGGATGGACAATGAATTTTGAATATTCAAATATTAATTAACTTAAAAAAATAGAATAGTTCTTGGACGATGGCTTTGTTTGTCTTTTTTATCTCGTATTAACGGCACCTGGAAATAAAGAATAGCACCAAATGATGCGCCAGTATATGCTGCAAATAATACAAACAGCGGAAACATGCACATACATCTACAGCCATCAAAACGTTCTGTGTGGATCCCCGTCAAGAAAATACACAAAGATGAGGTGCAGTGCAAACTCAGCCAGCTACTGAACTAAATGAGTATAGATGCGCTCTTCAAATAGTTGTTGAATAGTTCCCAGCGAATATGGAATAGCACTTTCGCTTGAAAGCCCATCCCTAGCACTGACCATATACTGTAAATAAATCTAGAACTACAATTATTAAAATGCACGGGGTTCCAGTATTACTTTGGACATTGAATTAATTTGTATAAGCAACTCAAACAACATCATGACATCAAAAATAACTTTTGAAATATTTTGGCAAGTCCCAATGATGAGCTAACAATATTTAACTTTGCCCATGTAGGTGTTGATCGACTGGATAAATGATGTTCTGGTGGGGGAGAGGATCATTGTAAAGGATCTGGCTGAAGATCTGTATGATGGACAGGTCCTGCAGAAACTATTTGGTAAGAAGTTAAAACCCGAAATGTGGAGTTGATGCTGCACATGTAGGCCACTGAGACAGGAGGCTGAACTTGGTGTTTTGTGCTCATATTGTATCATAGATTTACAAAGAAGCGAGTAATTAAAAAAAAAAAAAAAAAAAAAAAAAAAAAAAAAAAAAAAAAAAACAGAAAAAGAAACTGTTGACATTAAATTCATGCTGAATTAAAGGGTTCAGTTCTGATTGACAAATGGTACATATGTTCATAAATATAAAGCTCAGTGTCTGTGCCTGTGTCTTGTGCCTCAGAAAAGCTGGAAGGTGAGAAATTGAACGTGGCAGAGGTGACTCAGTCAGAGATCGCCCAGAAACAGAAGCTGCAGACTGTTTTGGAACGCATCAATGACTCGCTCAAGCTCTCCACCAGGAACATTCGCTGGAACGTCGACTGTAAGTCTAAAGTTATTGATCTGTTTGTTAGTTAGCGTTATGCAACTATTGTTTTCTGCAGCAATAAGCCAGCGAGCATTCAGCTTTGGTCCGGTACTGTTGCAGTGTAATGTCACCTGTCACTGTGGACTTACTATCCACTGAAATGTTGAATGGCTTTGAGATTACAGGTTGCATAGTAAAGTTAGGTGAATGTGAATGTGCATTTTAAGTAATTATTGAAAGTCAGTAAGAGTGTGACCAGTACTTGATTTTTATGACCGATGCCAATATTATGGGGTAAAAAATTCTGATATCGATATATCAGCCGATATACTCATTTTGTTTTCTTTTTCAACAATCTCGCAAGTGTGGTTACAAACACAACAGGCAGGATATATTACTGTTTTACACTTTTTCACACAAATGCTTATGGTTAACTCAACTGGATATTTAATCATTAGAAAATGTGTAATTTATCAATGAGAAGGTCCTATTTGTAAGAAAAGTAGAGTCTCTTTCCTAACTCGTCAAAAAATGACGCATTGGACAGGTCGGCTGCCACCGCATAGCATCACTTTTTAACGAGTTGGGAGTGAGACTCAGAAATCTATCTTTACTACAAATAGGACCTTTGAAATAAATAAATTATGAATGGAAATAAATTGGATTTAAATAAAAAACGTGATATTTTCTGTCAAAATGTCATTTTCATTTGGTGATATATTGTTTGGGCAATTAAGTCAATGAAAAAATATGCTGCTACACAACTGATAAATTGGATTAGATGAAATCAATTTAAGACAACCACGTGGCCCCCAGTCATTTGAAACACTGCTGAGGAAGGCAGTAGGCTGTTTTACTCTTTCATACATATTTATTCAAAAGAAGGTTATCAAATAGGTTCTGAGATTCCACCTATTGCATGTTCTTGAGAACAAAATCGAAAAGAATAACATGCTCAGGCTTTTACGGTACTCCTGTCAGCTTGTTTGAGAGATATTTTGACTGGTCAAACACAGGTGTAACTAATGATTAACGATTATTAGCCTGCTATCATGCATGCTGTATCAATGGAACCACTCACTGGAACCACGTGACCTGCTATTAGGCTATAAGATGTATATACAGAGAAAACCGGCATTATAACCACAAGTCTCCTCCTGGACATAACAACAGAAAAGTTTGCTTTGTTAAAAGTTGAGATAATCATAATAACAACATTATGAATGTTATCAGAATAACATTCATAATAAAAGGTCTAATGATATTCATCTCTAATATCTCATTGACTCCGTCTGATCTCATTGGTCTTCTCATAAATGGAGAGAGTACTTTCCACATACCAGGTTGTTTCCAAATGCCACTTAAAGGATTTGTGTCAGAATGTACTTGTCTTTCCATTGGATTAATATGCTCCTCATTGAGCTTGAAGCTTTCAGATTGAGGACAGCAGTGAATGTAGCCATGTAGGTCAATAAAGCTGTCCATGTCTCCTTTGGTGGCACTCTCTAGTATGACACAGGAATAATGAGAATTACCATTAGGCTTACTGCACACTGCCTATAGCCCAAACATATATACTGTATATGAGAGATGTAAGAGATACAGGGAGGAGAAAATGGAATGGGAGGCATGGCTAATGTGCAGAGTAGTTTATGAATAGGGCAGAAACACGACATGACAGAGTCAAAGAGAAAAGCTATAAGTAAGGAACCAAATAGATTTTAAGAAGTTAGAGAGAAAAGACGTTGTAAATGAATGAATTTCAAACCAAATAATATCATGTTTAAATGCACCTCTGGTAAAAGTTTGGCCTTGAAAGCTGTTTGTGCGAGCCATCTTCATAAATGATAAAGAGCAGAGTGAATAACATGGAATGTAATTGATTTTGCACTCCTTTTTTTTTGGAGAGCTCTCCTTTAATCAATTCGCTTTTGTTTGCCCTTACTTTCATCCCCCGTTCTGTAGCTTTAAAATAACTTATGTGGATCCTATTATGCAGTGAGGATCAAATTGGTTTTCTGAAGGCTTTTAGTTTGCTCTCTGCAATGTCTTTGCCAGGTTAACTTTAAACACTTAATTGATCCTGATTGTGTTGTGTATCCAAAAGTAAATCCTATTTGTTCGGATGACTAAAGACATTTCGGATAGTGTGTCTGACTGAACACAGTCCTTAAGGTTGATTGTATGCTGCAGATGGAGATTTAGATTTGATTTTTGTTGTTGTTGTTGTTGCTTTTGTTTTTCTTTCTCCAAAAGATTGTATTTTTGTGACCTCACTTCAAGGCAACATTTGGCATCTTATGTTAGTATTTATCACTGATGATATGTGACATTCTAATAAATAGTAGTAGTAGTAGTAGTTGTATGATTGGGCATCCTCAAAAGGCTCAGACATTCACAAGCAAGAGTGGGGCGAGGTTCAACACATATAACTGCATGAACATGTAAAACCTTTGTTGGTAAGCACCGTTTGTTTGCAATTTGCTGTTTTAGATTTATGTGACTTTTACTCCCAACTTTGTTTTGATCAGGGTTGTATGTCAAATATATAGTATGTCACCTACTTGCAACATTCATATCATTTATATCATAACTGTCTTTTTGTTATTTTGTTTTTCTTCTGCTCCTCTTGTTAGCTGTTCATGCCAAGAGTATAGTTGCCATCCTGCACCTGCTTGTGGCGCTGTCGCAACACTTCAGAGCGCCAATCAGATTGCCAGACCATGTTTCTATTCAAGTAGTGGTTGTCCAGGTGGGTGTAACTTTGTGTTTGAAGGCTTGCTAGTACACATTTACAGTCTCTGTCTACTTACTTGCATAACAAGTCGTCAGCTTTATTGAGAGTTTCACTTCATAGCACCTTTCTCCACTGCCTCCACCAATCATATTCAGTAGAATTCATACATACCGTCCTCCATTCATTTCTTTCAGAAAAGAGAGGGCATCCTTCAGTCCAGACAAATTCAGGAGGAAATCACTGGCAACACAGAGTAAGTGCGCTCTGCTTTTAGACTCATTTGTATGCCCCGCAGTGCATGTGTGGCATTAAGATGCAGTCTTGACAGACATTAGTGCTGGCGCAAAATGGAACACTATGCTGCTTAGAGATACAAAAATACATTTTTATTTTGTGGTGGTGTAGATTTACTCTCTTTCTAACTATTAGATAGAGACATTAATAAACTACAAGAGTGGCACATTGACTGTTAAGACTGAAGCGCGCTGTTTACTATGTAAACATGGAAATATCTAGTCCATGGGTCTAATCTATAAAGTTTCTTCAAGAGTGTATTTTCTTTTTTCTGTTAGTTGAAACTAACCAATGCCACTTACATCCACAGTGTGAAAACACTTCTCTTAGTATCAGCATATATTTTTCATTACATGCTGACTGAAGCACCAAGACAAAATTGTATGCCTACACTTCAGCAGTTAACAGACAGGTTAACCAGTTGTTCACATCACCTTCTGCGGCTCCAGAGGGAGCTAAACGAAATCTGACGTTATTTGAATCGGCATCGGTTGGAACCAAAGAGCACAAGTTTAAAAATGAAGAAAAGATCTTGTGGTGTGGAGTTATACTGAGTTCCATTTAACTCTAAAATTTGAAATCATAGCTGGGAATGAACTACCTGAGTTGACTTAGTTCCATTACAACAAGTCTCAAATCCACTTCAAACCAGGTTAAAGATAGTTAGATTCTGTTAGCAGTAACAGTTAAGTAATGCATTACGCAGCATTTCTGTGCATGCAAACCGCAAAGCAGCATGTCCACAGATAGAAGTTGAACAGCACTGTGTGTAACACTCTTTTAATGAGACACAAATAAACTGAAGGGCTTATAAACCTTATGTTCTAGAGCTTTCAAAGCAGGTTATTTACAAAGCAGCCATCTTGGATTTTGAGGTTGGGGTTATGTAAGTGCATCAGAACTTGACATCAGTGTGTTTGTGTGTGTCCAACTTCATAAGTCTTTTCTCTCAGAAGGCCACACTCTGCGTTATAAACTAATTCAATAGTAAAAATGATGAGTAGCGCGAGAACCAAAACAGAAATTGACTTTGCTTTGATTCTAGCTCAGGTTGTTTATGCAGGTGCACTGCAGCCATGGTTAGAAGTATGAGCAGTAGTGCAGGAGTAGTCATTTTGGAGATGGCAAGACATTACAGCAAACAGGAGGCTCTGGAAGTGATCATGCACTTTGAGTGTGAGGATGCTCCTCGTCCTCCTCTGAGGACTCTGAGGCTGACACAGAGGAGGCCTCAGAGGGAGAAATAGAGCAGCTGGAGTCAAGCTCCGACTCATCTGAAGATGAGAGGTCAAGGGAGATGGATGAAGCAGTGGCAGGATGGGCTTCAGAAAACTAAAAAAATCTTTTGGCCTCCCACAAACACTGAGACGGTTCGCTACGTCCCAGCAGCCAGTGGTTTGATCCCGGGACCTACACACTGTGCCGCCGCCCGAATTAGTGACACGACATCCAGCTTGGAACTGCTGCTGATGGATGAAATCCTGCAGCATATTGTGGCCATGACAAACCTGCAGGGGAGATGCTCAATCCCAGACTGACGAGTTGTGGACAAAGAGGAACTGCAGGCTTACGTGGGTCTGCTCATTTTGGCCGGGTTAACCCTAACCGTTACCCTAACCCACCCTGTGGATGTAAACATATTTGCCTTTAAAGGGTTAAAATCCCCCAAATATAATTTATATTTGATATGTATATTTTAGGCTGAAGTAGTTTTAAAAGACTTACTCATTTAAAGTGGAAAAAAATATTAATGTATAATATTTTTACAGTAGTTTTTGGTGACGTTTTTGTCATTAGGGACAAATGTGTGTAAGGAGCTCTTAAGGGTTAATATAAAATCTCTGTGGATCAAACATTAATAATAGAAAGAGTCACAATTGGCCTTGTTTTGCAGTTTGAGTTGTCCTGTCAGAATTTTAACTGAAACATCACAAATGGCTACTGGGCAAAACTGGAGGCAAGGCAGAGTGGCGGCATCGTATCCAGATCTAAATAATACATTCATTGGTTTGATAAGAGAAGAATGTGTGGAATAAATATTATGATCTCTGTGGTTCTTCTGCAGCAATTCTTAACAACCTAGAAAACAAGATAATTACAATTATTTTTAAATCAGAAAATATCCGCCTCCTTTTGGGGCGCAACATTTCTTTTTATATCTGACGCAGCAGACGCATTACAATGGGGCCACAAAGGTATTGAGTTTTGATACTGAGCCTTAAACACAGCGTGTCAGTAGAATTCACAGCTGTGGTGAGACTTGAAGCCAAAAACCTTGAATATCTTCTTTCTTTGCAAACAGAACTGTGCAGCCCACTGCACTTCAGATGTTGTGCAATGGTGAATAAACAACTATTGTATTTCGACAAGATATGTGATGGCACCCTTAGCTGAGGTATTAGACAATTCACACACACTCGCACAAAAACACACTTGCACACACAACCTTTTATTCTCCCTGTGAGGCTGTCCTGCAGCCTGACGGCCGCAACAAGGGAGATAACAGCAGGCCAACACACACAAGCACACACATTTTGTCATGGTAGGTGGATACACTGTTAATAACACACACACACACTTGTGCGCGCACACACACACACTCAGGCTCACTAGCACTCACATGGTCACAGTGGAAATACGGTTATTACCACACCACCAGGACCATTGCCCAGAACTGCCTGCCTTTGCCATCACAGATTACACCATGAACATGTGTGAAAGTGTGTGTGTGTGTGTGTGTGTGTGTGTGTGTGTGTGTGTGTGTGTGTGTGTGTGTGTGTGTGTGTGTGTGTGTGTGTGTGTGTGTGTGGGTGTGTGTGTGTGTGTGTGTGTGTGTGTGTGTGTGCGCCTGCCACTTCTTGCTGGCCTGCCCAATGTGATATCTGTTCCTCGGGGACACTCACACTGCAGCGCTCCCTACCCTCCAAAACCACCTGACCCTGTCCAACAGCAACATCCTCCAAAGTGCTAACATTGTAATAATAGACAAGAGAGGGCCCTCCATTCCCATAGAAAAGCTGCATGTACACAGAGGCACGTCTTCATTCATTGTATCAATACCCAACAGTGTTGTTGTGCTGTTGAGGTGATTGCATTGTGTTATAGTATGTAGTCATTGTGAACGTCCCAGTGATGATACCCGGGTTATTTGAATGTCCGAGGTGTACCTGTGTTTACTGTTAATCAAATTATAATACCCAAGCTACATTATTGTATTGTCATTCCTGTGACATAATCCCTCCATTCTCTACATTCCTCTGTGATTGAACTGGAAGCACTCATCTCTCATTTTCTCTTGTTTTCTATGAATATTCAACTGTGAAATTGTCAATAAGCAGCCTGTGAATTGTGTCGTTGACATATTCTGTCTCTTTCTTTATCCCTTTTTTGCCATTGCGCTCTCTCTCTCTCTCTCTCTCTCTCTCAGGGCTTTCTCTGGCAGACACGGTATGTTCACTTAAAGAAGCTTGAAGTAAACAAAATTTTCTTCACTTATGTTCATTTTTCCGTTCTTTGACTGATGATTCATTTAACGTTTTTCTTCAAAGAGCGAGACGCTTTCGACACCCTGTTTGACCACGCTCCAGATAAACTGAATGTTGTCAAAAAGGTAAAGGCAAATAACATTTCAATACATGCAAATCTAGTGTTGCACTCGTCCATGGTGCATACACCTAAAGGTCAGACATAAAATATATTAAAAATAAAGCCAGAATATCTTATTTTCAACACTCAGTGTTAGCCTTCAGTGCATCATCCTTTCAACACCACAGGATAGTGTGTCTAAAACACACAAGCAGCAGGAAAGAGCCTACACTTACCCTGAACTTGACATCTCACATCCATTTTGCATATTCAACTCTCTAATTTAGGCGGTGGCCAACAGTACACATGGCCATTAGTTGTCCATGAAAATCTTGATTTGGGGACAATGATGGCTGGCTAGCTTGCTAGTTTTGTTGTTAAAAGAGAGTGTCACATTATATTTACTGTCTATTGACTGTACACACTGTAACTGACTTTGAATCTTTGCCACCAGCTAAGCCGAGAGGTTCAATGAGCAGAGCAGACTAGTTTATTTGCTTTTACAGAGTCCTACCTAAGGTTTGTTCTATTTACTGGAGTGAACAACGTTTCCATTGCATTAAATAGAATGAAAATAAAAAAATGAATCATCTGAACTTTTATTTCTTTGGCAAGTCACCCTGATATATTCAGGATAATGCCCGTCCTCTGGCCCCCAAGTAGTTTATTAATTCCTGATAATGGATACCTTGTTTGGACATTACTCCGCACCTGTTGAGGCACCATCTCAATTAGATACGGATCCCTCCAAAACAACTAGCAAGTTATCGGCAAGGAAATTTCTATGTAGTTATAACAGTTATTCTTAATTCCTGTCACTAGGTTGGATTCCTGTGTCACATAAATCATAAAATGACAACTATTATTGTGGCAGGCTCTTGAGGATGAATTGAAGAGGCACCTAGCCTGAGGAAAGAGGCTGCTCCTTAGTGTGGTGGTAGGGAACGCCACTACCACAAAGTTTACTTTGCTTCACCATCATTATATTAACACTTTTAATCTCACATAGCCACAGATGGATACAGCACCTCGTGGCTATGCATATTGCAAACAGCTATGTTTAAAAGAAAATAGTTATTGGTTATCAGTTATTGGCAGATAATGAAATTGTAGCCGATGAATAGAACCAGTAATACAAAGCCAGATTGCTTTAGCTGACTTGACAAGCGCGGTACACAGTATGTGGCAGTATGGACCTTTCTGAAGTTGGTTTGCCAGCTGCCAATAAACACAGAGGAGAGGAACAACAACGACAACAATTATCAGTTATCGTATCGGCCATGTGTAGTTATTACCAGTTATTGGTATTGGCAGAAAAAAATCCACATCGTTCACCCTTAGAAAATAGTATTAAAAATGTGAAAGAAGCAATCTTTCTCTTACTTGCTTTCGAAACAAATGCACACGCTAGATCAAGATGTTAGTGTTGGTGGTGCTCATGCCGCTTCTGTTCACAGGGGCTGCCGTAATTGACAGTCACTGAAAACTCTGTGTAGCTGATTTAAACTGTGGGTCAGTTAAGGTGATAACTGCTTCTGCTGGCAAGTTTTCTTCAGCAAACCTTGAATCTAGTGTCTCCTTCGTCTTACAGAGCCAGACACACTCTTTTTTTTTTTTTTTTTTTTTGTCATTCAGTGCGTATCAAAGCTTGTGTCAAGGCACATTATTTATGAGAGGTTAACTGTATGTCAGAATCAAAGGTCTGGCTGAAGATTACTTTCTTGGGCTACAGTATAAAAGGACTATATAAAGTTATTGCTTTGATGCACCATCAGTCGAATCTATGAATAGCGGTTTCTGCCTTTATATTCAAATATTACACAGCATTAAGTCACCTCAGCTCAGAATAAAATCTCTGCATGTCCTTCAAGTTCTTTTTATATATCAGTGTGACTCACATGACAGCTGGCTTGCTGATGCTATAGTGGTTCCACCAAACTGTATTCAAAATGATGTATAAATCAAATTCTATAATTCCTATAATACAGGAGACTTCTGAGTGAGCAGTATGATGGCGCAGCTGCACAATGTAGATTGAAAGTGACTTTTTTCCTTTTTTTGAGGCAGCCTACAGTCATATTTAAGCGTTTAAACAGCACTTCCGTGACGGTGTGTTATAATTTACCACGTTTGCTGAGGTAGCTGAAATGGAGTCCCTGGATGCTGTTAAGCCTAGATCCAAATTGATTTCTAGACATTTAAAATCCACTATATTTTAACCTGGAAGCCTTTTCAAGTACATTTCACCAACCACACTATCAGCTCTGAGTTTAGGGCTCTCTGACAACATGCCCAAGAACATACCTGGGACTAAGTGTTATTGCTGTTAAGGGAAGCATCTCCGCATTTGAGCGTTTTTTGTTTTTGTTAGCAGCCAAGTAGCCGACCTTTCAGTCTAGTAAAACATTATGTATTTACGAGACACTAACATTAACTCTTGAGTGTAAAAGTTCATTCTTGACCTTGGAGTAGAAAAAAGAAAATCACTCAAGGTTCACCCGGTTCTTTTGACTGGCACTTTCAATCCCATCTAATGATGTTTGTCAGTGACTGGAGTGTGCTCGACATTTCTTTTTTAGAAATCATAAAAATGGGCATAGCTGAAGCAGGTGCTGTTAGTCAAAGAAATGTTTGTAGATCTGTGTATGCAGCTCATTTCCTGTCTTGTTTGAGATGTGTGCTTTTGAAACAGACTTTTCCTTTGTGTTTTCTCAGACGTTGATCACATTTGTGAACAAACACCTGAACAAGCTCAACCTAGAGGTGTCTGAATTGGACACACAGGTACGTCAAACAGCTACATACACACACACGGGAAGACATTTTCAAGTTTAAGTTATACTGTATACTGTAAAATGTGTGCACTTTAGATTCAGAATTTTTATATTTACAATATGAATAAGATAATAACACAAATTCAGATATATTTATCTTTTACATTTCTGAATACACACGCTGTTCTCAGAAAATAAGGTCTGTTTGACGCTAGGAAGGTGACAGGGTCTGCCAAGTAAAAGGATATGAAATGGAGTTGTCCTTTAAGGTCAGTTTGTTCATTCAGTTTATTCAGTCATGAAAAACAAGTTAGTTTGTTTAGGCATAAAAAATGAGCCACTGAAGAGCTTCCTCTCCCAACAAACAACTTGTCGTACTAATAACTCATGAACATGCCCTCCATAACATACAGTATATGTTTTCTGTCATTAATTAGTCTTAAGGAAGCAGAATCTGTTCCTGAATCAGAATACCAGTATTCAGTTGAATGGTCTGACTGGCGTCCGTCACCTGACTGTGCTGCTGTCTCAGTTTGCAGACGGTGTTTATCTGGTCTTGCTGATGGGGCTGTTGGAGGGATACTTTGTGCCACTCTACAATTTCTTCCTCACACCAGAGAATTTTGACCAAAAGGTAAAGTGTGCTTTCTTTTTTCTCTATCCATCGGAGAGTAGTTTTGTGTTTACAGGAATACTCAGTCTCTGGCTGTTAGCTTGAAAGGTTCAACTGAATATGTTGGCTTCCTGACACAGACTTGTTTCTTCAGCACAGTCCACAGGATCTTGATGGGGTTCAAGTCTGGACGTTGGGAAGACCATTCCAAAACCTCAATTCTAGCCTGGTTTAGCCATTCCTTTACCATGTTTGATGCATGTTTGGGGTAACTTTTCCTGAAGAATTTGGAGATAATCCTCCTTCTTCAGTATTCCATATCTTACTTTAAAGCAGCAGATCCACTGGCAGCAAAACAGCCTCCCAGCATAATACTACCAGCACCATGCGTGACAGTAGGTTTGGTGTTCTTGGGGTTAAAGGCCACACCTTCTCGCCTCCAAACAGATTGCTGGTCATTGTGCTCAATGTGGTGTGTGTGCGGGAACTGTGAGGAACTGTGAGGAACTGTGGGAACGCTACAAACCTTCTGCACAAACATCTGAGTTCTAATCACAATACAGACTGTAATGAGGTTATGCAGTGGCAGTCTAAAGCTCACAGAGTCCTTTGGCACCCTTTGGGTGTTTCCCACATCTTAAGAAGTATGTAATTCTGTTTTTACGTAGAGTTTGTAGAAAGTATCTGCATGGTATCGATGTTTCTAGCCTGGATTTGACTTGGTATTAGATCAGGAAAGGAAAACAATGGTATGGCACATCTCTAGCAAGTATTCAACAACATTTACAATCGCAGCAATTTGTCTGCTATGCTTTGGGTGAGCAGTTCATTATGGTGGGGGTTAGTTTTAACCTTCAGAGTATTGATGGATCAGATCTTTTCTTCTCAAGAAACTTGTGAAACGGGGCTCTCAGTAGCTTGATAAATGCCATCCGTTTTCCCCAGAGTCCATTCAGAGTGGAGCCATCTCTCCTCTCCATTGGCCTCTGTAGTACTACGGTATTCTGAACAGGCAATCTGCAGAGACACCACAGTACCCTTTTGTCTGGGTCTTGGCCAGCAGCCCCTGCCAAGCTGCGAAGCAGAATGGGCATCAGTGCTACAATGTACACAACTGCACGCACACACACACACATACACACATAGACACATGCACATACACACAGTCTCCTGGCCCGGAAGAACAGGCACCAGCCCCACAGCATCTGTAATCTCCTTTTGCACAGGGAAACACTGGAGTGGCTTAGGGGCTCAGCTCTATTACTGTGTGTGTATGTGTGTGTGCATGTGTGTGAGGGCCTAGAGGCCTATCGATGATACACCGAGGGTGGGCTGTGAAAAGAAGCACGATGCATCAAGAAAAAGCACTCCTGCTTCTGCTCAGTAGATCTCCACTTAAGATTCATTCTCTTCCTCTCTTTTGCACTGTATTAGATGGATAAGGTCACACCACTCTTCACACAATAAGTCCTTGTTGGGCAAAGCTTCTAGTACACAACAGCAGGTCGAACACACACCGACACACAGATACAATGGGCAGAGAATAGGAAACACCTCTCAAGTCTCTCCATCTCTTCTCTGCGAGTGGTTTCTCTGTCGCATGTCTATTTTCATATTCTCACGTCAGTGGCTCTACGTCTTTGCTGGTCTCCTGAGCAGGACTGTGTGTCTGCTTGTCTACATGCGGTAGGACTGCAAATCAAAATAATTCCATCTTTAAATGGTCCACCTGAAAAAGAAGCTCTGACGAAACGTCAGCCCTGCATTTTGGCTTCATCCATCATGTCCCCCATAATTGTCAGTTTCCTGGAAAAACCTTCTAACCGCTATCTCCAGCATGTGTGTTTGTCCCTATTCCAGCTGCGCAAAATAAAGTAATGTAATGATCACTCTTTGATAAGTTCTATTCCCTCTTCCTCTATAATCGTACAAGTTTCTACCTGTACACTAAATGACATGGAAAAAATATCAATGACAGTATCACTTTATTGGAGGTAGGAGGTCTCGGAGTGACACTGCTGACATGTAACTATTGATAAATGAGGAAGTGTTTGTGCAGCTGCTGAAGGCTTATGGTTTTACAGAACAGAGCTGTGTTGTGTTTGCTGACACAGGAAGCTGTGGTAGCACGATTGAATCGACCCAGAGTGTATTGTGGGATTTAGGCAACCAGTGTCTCTGTTCCCTTATCAGCAGGGAGCTGTGTGGAGTTGCATGATTTGTACTTGCCAACCTCTGCCTGTATGTGTAAACTTCAGGTTGTATGTGTGTGTGTGTGTGTGTGTGTGTGTGTGTGTGTGTGTGTGTGTGTGTGTGTGTGTGTGTGTGTGTGTGTGTGTGTGTGTGTGTGTGTGTGTATGCATGTACAGACAGTAGTGAACAGTAGTGCTTTGTTGTGCCCTAAAAGCTTCGCCACTCTCTTTTTGCAGGTCCACAACGTGTCCTTCTCCTTTGAACTGATGCAGGACGGAGGTCTGGAGAGACCAAAGCCCCGACCAGAGGGTAAGATACACATTTAACTGGAGGTTTCTTGATTCCAATACAGCTACTTGATTATTGTCTCTCTCTGATGATAAATGTTTATTTATGGTAAGATGGCCCAAATTTAAAGTATAACTGTGTAGTTTTAGACAAGAAATACAAACTCAGAATTAAAATATTTACAATATTAATGTGGTAATAACACAAATTCAAAAATATATTAATTTTTTCCATGACTGAATAAACAAGCTGTTCTCAGAGGAAAATTAGGTCCCCAGAACAGTTTGAAGCTAGAGAGGTGGCAGGGTCCGCCACATATTAACACTAAGTAAAACAACATGAAACTGTGTTGTCCTTTAAGGTCTGTTTGTTTATTCAGTCATTAAAATAAAGATAGTATAGAAATCAGTCGATGAAGATCTTACTATTCTCATTAAAATGTCATCGCCAAAACTACAGAGTGCACTTTTGACGCTAAGAAAACATTAATGTGAGGTTTAAAAAGAAAAGAGGAAAATAATAAAAAGATGTTTAACATACTGTATTTCACAACCTTTGTAAATGAACTGAGGCAGATTGTTCATATGTATTTAACGTGAAGATTCTCTTGATTGATGACTGAACATTACTCATAACGTAGGTCCAGTATGGTTCATGGTGATCATGCGTTTACAACCAAAGCATCTCAAAGCCGTCTGCTGAAGCTTGTTTGCTCGAGGGAAGATTTGCCTGCTGGATATGAGCCAATACGCTGTAGAGAGGACGCACCCATAGCAAAGTCTCATGTTTGGTGAACTTGATTGTGATCTAAACTCCCGCTGGATGTGTCCTATCTGGATCTATAACTCTTATTTTGTCTCTCTCACTTTTTCAGATATAGTCAACTGTGACCTTAAATCGACACTGCGCGTCCTCTACAACCTCTTCACCAGGTACCGGAACGTAGACTGAGCATCAAGAGGGAACACTTAATACCATGGACCACATGCTAAAGCTTAGCAATGTTTCTTCCTCCTATTTGTTGTCGAAATCTGTTTTTATCTGAATGCATGTTTCACATCTTGTACCACACACAAATGAGTATTTGGTCTTCCTGCAGAGATCTTTGGCTGGTGTGCCACAGACAGCTTTTTAAAAAAAAATGTTAATGTCAATTTGGCCTTGCTATACACTCCTACAGACATCTATGAACTAAATACGGTGGCCAATATTAATGTTTAGTTGAGTCGTAGAGGACATTCTGTAACAAACAACACTTGTATCTTTTAATTCAGAAAAGAAAAAGTTAGCTGTATTTATTGTACATTTTTGATACACTTGTTCTTACTTTTCCAGCGAGTACCTTTTCCTTTGTCTGCTCATGCTCGTCATTCATAAGTGCCTTTATTTAAACATGTCAAGACTGTCGGCTCCCAGTACTTAATATTGGGATGCATGTGCTCCCCTGATGTGTCTTAACTCGACAGATTTCCTTTGTATGTGTGGAGGAACATTGAATTATTTGACCAAAGCTCTATTGTATTCTCACTGCAAGTCGTATAAAGGCTTTACTCGCCAGCCACTCGCTTTCTTGTGTTTTATATTGTCACACGTTGTAATTTCAATAAACCTCATATTTGTTATACACTTTTAAATTTCACCCCTTTCTGCAAATCTAATGAAATATAGACTGAATTAAATATATGCTGTGTTCTAATTTCAAGGCAGTTTCACCTCTTCGAACAATAAACACGGTAACTGTCTGCGGTTCGAGCGTCCAACACGTTCACTATAATTCATCTATTTGTGTTTTAATACATTTCATTCAATAAATCGTTCAGTCCCTGAATGTAGATGGGTTTTTTTTTTGGTCCCTCAAAGGAATCAAAGAGGAATGTTTCTCCAACAAAAAAAAATATTGGGGCCAGATTTTTCCAATTTTGCATGCACATAAAGACAAGTGACCCTCCACAGCAATTTTCTTTTAGCTGAATGGAGTAGCCGTGTAAAAGCTTTCTGAATTGGAGTTGACTCCAACACAGACCGAAAGAGATAGGACACTTACCGAATGGATGAAAAGGTTCATTTTTCCTCAACACATTCCACAATAGCTTTTTGAAAAGAAAGGGTGGGAATTGGGTGTGTGAGTATACACTGAATCCGTGTGTGTCGATGTATTGTTAATTATACGTTGGTATCGTGGCGCTTTCTGCTGATGCCCACACACATTGCACCGACAGATTAAGATTTATTTTTTTTCTTTTTACTGTAAGTTGCTTTTAAATTACTTTTGTTGCCTGTCTCTGTTTGTATTTGCTGAACATATAACCCGTGCGTGTGTGTGTGTGTGGTGTAGTCCCTCGATATGAAGTATGAATCCATAAGCAGTAATCCTCCTGGGCTGTGATGTATTTCAAGGAGAATATATTGTGTAGGATTTAATTGAACCTTCCATCGTCCGCAGCGTTCTTACGCTTCACCTTCAAGAGACACTCAAAATCTCCCACATTTTGGTGTGTGAATAGAGAAAAGGCCTATAGGCACATATGCAGTAAGTGCGCGAGGGCGAAATGCCTGAAGCGCAGTGCAACATTTGGTACGAGTAACAGTATCCGCCGATGATTGCCCTCTCAGATGCTCTCATGTCAGTTGCAACAGATCCTGAGGGATGTGAAACCATGTTATGATCATTTCCTCTCCGCTCGCTCCCTCGCCCAGGGAGCAATTCAGCTGCTCTAGTTATTACCTTGTTACATTATTGTTATTGCATTATTGTTACATTGTCGTCGCTCTGTGCGTGGGTCACATGGGGACGCAGAGTCGCATTCCTCTGATTGAAGACACCACAGTAATGGGGGAAGGAAAAGCTGCGTCACGGAGGGGAATGTTGGTTTACAGTTTCATCTGTTACAAGAGTTGGAGTCAGTGAAATTACCGTCCATCATTTCGTTAGACTTCAGCTGAATAAATCAAGCTTAGCCCCGGAGCTGTCTGCGCTTATTACACCTTATGGCAAGGGACCATAGATTTTGTACACTTACACATGTTCAATCAGTAATTGATACCGCTCTTGTATTTGAGTGCTTATTCCCCAAAAGTCCAAATGTTAAGCAATATTTTTATATGAACAATACAGAGCCACAAGGGAGAGGGTTCAATTTTTTGCACTTCCGGTTCCCACGACTTGAAGTCAATGGGATTTTTGAATGGCTTTTCGGTTAAATGCCTGAATTGAAGTCTGCAGTTAAACCAAACTGATGAGATTTACATTTTCCCTTTTCACATTTTGTCCTGTGACATAACGTGTCGGTAAATACCCCACTGGTGCATTTTAAAGCGTTTATACGTCTTCAAAAAGGTGGTTGCTAACAAGTGGCTAAATGAGACCACACAGGTTGTCTGGGACGTTGAATGTCACTGCGCTGGAAACTCAACAGACTTTTCTAACTCAGACTTACTGTCTTGTTACCTTTTTTCAATTAATGGTAAGGTTTCCTACAACAGTATATATACGTAATTCTTAGTTAAGTGTTCAGAAACTTAGAGGTGAATGTATTGAAGTAGTGCGAGCGCTATGTAATTCATCATTTTTGCATTTTACGCTTCAAAAATAAAAAAATTGCTGTTAAATTGTGAAAAATATCTTGCTGATTTAAATGTGTGCTTGCCAAAGAGTTTGTTTTCTGCCATTATTCCAAAAAAACACATTGGCTGTGTGTTGAGGGAACCAGTGCGATTAGCGGGTTAGCCTGCAAAAACACTTTGTCAATGTCTGCTAGCATATTACCTGCAACAGCTTTATAAGATGCTACTATGTCTACTACAGATTGTTCCACCTCCCCAAGTGCCTACAAATATTTGATAAATTCAGCTTTAGAAATAAATAGATGTTGTAAAAAGTGAACAACGGGGACACCATGTGATTCATGTTAAGCGTTTGCCAATGCATCGGCCATATACGCAGCAGAGGGCCCCAGGCCGGGACTGGAACCCGGGGCCGCTGCAGCGAGGACAAAGCCTCTGCACATGGGATGCCTGCTCCACCCACCGAGCCAACCGGCGCCTCTATCTCATCTTTATGTAGCCAAGATAACATTTTCAGAGCTGTCATTCAAACTCTTTACATCACAGGTTACCAGGTTACAACTTGTAATCATGATAGGATCTATTGGATTAGCCCACCTCCCCCTGTGAGGTCACCCTTAACTGATTAGGGAAAACAGCCTCATCAGAGTCTGTGCTTAACAGTTCCAAGAACATTTCGTCAGTAACTACAGCTCGCTGAAGTCTGCCGTTTTGACGGGTGATCCTCCCACAAGTCACCAATTTGAACTTTATCGGGACACAGAAGCTCCAGCCGCTCCTCCGCCGCTCACAGTGACCTCTGACCTCTGTAATGAGAAAACGCTGTTTTCCTTGTGAGGATCAATAAAGTATCACATTATTATATTATGTGGCATTAGATAAAGGGCTGGGCCTTATAGCCCAATAATGTCTTGCTGGCACTCCACTTAGGTAATGTTACAAAGTAGAGCAGGATTGCTTCATCAGTCGTAAGTGTATCGATGTTATTTGTTTACGTGCTGACATGTCTCCGTTTCCCGTTATTTCTTCGCGGCTTGCCTCCAGTCTTTGGGATGAATATCTGAGCAGAAACTGTACAACATTCTGAGGAGAGATGGAGAAAAAGCAACTACGACGTAGAGACAGAGAGGAGGTTTTACCACAAGACTCGTACAGTCCATCACATTATGCGTTCATGCGAGCTCCCTGCTACTAGTGTGAAGTACTCTCACATTGAGAGCTCGCTGCTACAAGGAGGGCCCCTACAAAAGCATGTTACTGTACATGAAAGGGGCCGTGAGACGTGAAAGAGCAGTTCTACACAGAGCTGCGGTGGAGGAAGGTGTCAGATCCAGCACTTAGGCGAACTTAGTGATTCAGTAGTGTAAAAGTACATTATCACAAGCATGGAAATATTCTTGAAGTGCCTGAGGTAAAGTACTCAAGGTGAAATGGCTTACGATGGCTTATAACATGAGATGTATTAATGTGTAAGTGTGGCAACTGAGCTGGTAAAGACGGAGATCTGATCAGCCACACCATTAAAACCTTTGTATAAAATATATACTTCTGTTTTAATTTGCATGTCTTTATTTACATTTGTTTCAAGTCTCCCTAAATGATTGTTCTCTATGAAATAAATATATGAAATACATATATTATAGTTTATTTCTATTTAAATTCTACGCACTGTGACCAACGGCCCACTGATTTGCATAAACAAGCAGAAATATACAAATAATTACGTTTAGGGAAATAGAGGGGGAGAAAATGCACAGGGAGACTTAAATTAATATGAAAAAATAAATGAATCAATAAATAAAATTTAACATTTTATGGAAAAGTAAACAAAGTAGCTAAAACAAAAGTGCATAAATGTTTTAATGTTTGTTGCTTTCTTTTTAATGTTTGTTGCTTTCTTTTTAATGTTTGTTGCTTTCTTGTTAGCACTTTGAGATTTGTGTACAAATGTAAAGTGCATTACAAATAAAATTTATTATTATTATATTATTATTATTATAAATACAGAAGATGATTCAAACAGATTTACCAATTTATGATCCAATTTCTAAATTAATCAAACTAATTTAAAATTCAATTCTGGCCTGTTTGGCCCCACATACAGAACCTCTAAAGTCCACCTACACAAATGAAGTGTGTGTATTGTGCCTTAAATAACATTTGAAGTATCTTGTGCATAATCTGCTGTTCACTCCCGGAACATACAGCATGTCCTGCAGTTGTAGCCCTTTGGGTGAGTGCGGTCTGTTCCCTGTTTTAAGCCCCTGATAACTTATGATGCACATAATGACACAAAAGGTAAAGCTGATTCAGATCAGCGCTCCCGTCCCTGAGAGGCAGCGGTGGAGGGAAAGAGCTTGTGACCTCTTTTTACTAGTTCATTCATTCTCTCCCCCTCTCAGAGCAGCGTAATCAATGCCGATCATGGAAATTGAGCCCCTAAACCTCAGCTGTGTAACTGCTATCTTTCATGTCTGCATGGCACTCTCTATCCACGCGTCAAATAAATGTCAAAAATTCAAAAGGAGGCTGGTCTGCTCCCCATTTCTATAAAACGGAGCATTTAAAAAAACACAAAAGGGTTGTAGGCTCAGTGTACCTGACGCCCTGTGCTCCGCTGCCACTCTCCATCTCCTGCTTCTCCCTCTTTTCCTTTTTTTACTGGAGAGTACACTATTGAGTTTGCATTGTGAATGCATTGTGTTCAAGTAAAAGAGCAGAGCAGTGTGCCAGGCAGGCTCCCACAAAGCCCTCTGAAAGAAGATGTGACTAAAACTAAACCCTGCAGAGAAAACAATATGAATAGGTCGACATGAATACAATGTTCTCACAGCAACGTGCTTTATAGTCTTGTCGACAGCCCGCACATCCTGAATATGCTGTTTAAAAAGAAATCCTGGATTTGCATATTGAAAATTGTTCCCCTTATGACTGGTTATTGTCATCACGGTTACCCTGCGGAGCGCAGAGAACAGACGGCAGTGAGAGGAAGACTGTGAGGCAGCAAATATAGATGTAGAATGCACGCGAGGCATCTTTAAGCCCGCGAGTTCACACAAATACATGTTGACAAAATTAAAGCAGCGACGAGGAACTTTCTTTCTGCTGTTTGCAGGCAGTGAAAGATACCTAACTTTATGTGATGGTCAAACAGAACACACTTTGCCTGTGTTACAGTAATGTTACAGATGAGTAATATTATCATACAGAAGTATCTGCTGCCGAACCACCAGACTACAGAGCAGCTGAGTGCCTCAGGCTCAGACTGAAATACTTACTTATCCAGCCCTGTGCCAGGCATTAAGATTAGACTGTACCGAAACTCATGGTTTTGTTTGCTTGTGTAGTTCATATTAAGGCATCAGAATTAAAATTAGGCTGGTCAACAACCAGTTCAATATTATTTATTATGTACGTACAACTTTTCAGTTCAAGACTTCCTCTCAGTGTTCCTCAGCAAACAGCCTGGTAGGTCCATCATTCTCTTCGTCAAAGTATGCTGTTCCCGAGGTAACGAACAAGCTTCCCCGCTCAGTGTAAGGAACACAGTCACATCTGGTCTGTTAGATGATCTGCTGATCACATCCAGTAGAGCTTACTGTCGGCAAAGCTTAGAAAAATCTCGAGACCATCTTGCGATGGTATCACACCAACACATTCACGTTCTGAGCCACGGCCACTCAGTAGTCACCACTACGTTATTACACGAGTCCTCAGTACTCATGAGTCGGACCACGTCTTTCTCGGAACTCAACCTTCATTCTGATCCCAGCTACACACCTGGAAAGTTTCATGACTGCATCTTGCACCGTTGTAACTCCACTCTGCTGACGGACTCTCTCCACAGACAGACACCAGTACTCACACTCATCACTTCTGTGGTAGGTCCTCCTGGAAAAGGTGTCTCCAGGACCACACACACACAGATGCATGCTCACACACACACACAAAGTGAAAACATTACCTGCCAGCGCTGTTGTTGCTAGTAAACATTAAAGTATTTTTTTGGGGGGGCACTTGGCAGCAACAGAGCGACCTCAAAACAGGACACTGACATATTAAAGATGAAGTTGTTAAAGTTACATTTCCCAACAAATTACACATCCAACAGACATCTAGCAACATGACCACTCATGTGAAATCATGTCTCTGGCCACCTAAAGAATGTAAGTCCAATAATATCCCTCATCAACTCCTGAGGAAATGATCCAACCCATTTAGCTTCTAAATGCTACACTATGTTCACTAGCTTGATGCTAATGCTGCCTGACGTGAAACTGCCACAGTGGCAGAAATGTATGTGATATAAACCAAATGAAAATGCAAGTGGAGGAAATATAGGGTTTTCATACATAATAAGTGGAATTTAGTATTTGGAAGAAGATTCAGGGAAAAGCAGTAAAGCAGTATAAATAATACATTTCGGTCTATCCCAATTTGTAAAGTCAAAATGAATGTGATTTCTCACTATGTTTCCTGTCTGCTTAAGAGATGAATAAGCCCCGAGCTACAGGCTTATAGCTCCGCTTTATTTCTGTGTATATGATGTGAAGCCGCTATGTAAACTGAAGAGGGCTGAAGGAGGCATTCAGCAGGGCCAGCTCATCATTACAAAGGTCTTCATTATGTCACGACTACTGTTCAGATGAGGCTGATTGCCCTTGTTGGGATCAGACTATTACACTGAGAAAACACGTTGACATCTCAGCACCACTACTCACGACTCTTGTCCTTACCGCCTGATTTCGCCACACAAATTATTTTTTGACGGAGCGAAACATCTCAGTTCACCTGAAGAAAATACCATTTCTTCATTTCTGTGAAATAAAGAATCTTGGGGGAGAAATACTTTTCAGTTTGGAAGGGAAACATGGCCTACAGGGTAAAGCCGCTTCAACGTACGAAAAAACAGTTCTCATTCACTGAGGCTGTCCGCGACTCTCACTGAGATATGTCGTCTCGGGTAGTTTCAAGGCTGCGCCTGAGAATAATCATTTTTTTAAAAAGCAGTGAATGAATAAGCAAAAAAATTAATTAGCGGCGTTTCAGACGTTCATGGAATCTCTGTGCCACAGAAAGTGCATTTCAAAACAGGAGCGGCCTGCAGACATCAATATCCCAGCCTTGGAGTCTCTGTTCTGTGCATGTACCCATCCTGTTGTTTAAGACGCGCTCCTCATATGCAGCACGCACGCATGTGTAAACACATTTCACGGAAGGGCTCATTGAATCCTACACCAACAGCCCCTACAGAATATGGTGACTAATATACTGGAGGGTGAAGATGAGTGACGCGGACAAAGCCCAAGGTCTCGGTGAGCAGCTGGAACTCGTGGCACCACTGAATGCCGCGTGCTTCAGGGTTATTTCTTCCTCGGGCTCGTCTCGCGATGGAACAAATTCCGTCAGGTGAAAGTTGGATTCATTTAGGCGCTCGGGTTTTTCTTTAATTACTCATTCTCTTTCAATATCAGACCCATTCAGTGGTGCGCCGCACTGTCACCGAGGCGTCAGGGCCAAAGTTAAATGAATTTTTCAGTTTGAATCTGTTTGTCTACTTGTGTTAATGGCACGCATGCTGCCAAAATGTTGACTTTCTTCTCCTCCTTGATGCGCTCTGTATAATAAAAAACAAACACTAACAGCGGAGGAGACAAGCGGCGTCCCTGTTGAAGTCTGCTTTTAACCAGCTCCTTTTAAAGCAAGGACTGCAATCTGCAATCTGCAATCTGAACACAGCGATGGCCTGGCAAACTCTGGTGGTCCCAGCAATACGTCCCACAGGATGCGTGTGGGTGCACATGCAGTCATGGGCTAGGTCCAGATCTGCAACATACATGCAAAGAGGATTAACAAACCCACCCCCCCAGCCATCGCATGTGGGAGGGTGTTCAGCTCGGCCACTTTTCTGCAAGGGAGCACATGTTGTTTCCTCTGAATGTGAGCGTCCCTGTACCCGAGCATGGTTAGGGGTATCGGTCTACTTAGTTAAAAATGAGGTACCGCTCTTGAATCCATGATGCATGAAAGAAATGTGCCAACCATCAGAAGCCCACCAGTATCCCGAGCCTTCAGCATTTTTGCTCTGATGCGGCCCTTCTTACTGAGGAGCTTTCCAGCCACCGCAGTGACCTCCGACTATCAGATACTTGAAGACAGCGAGGCCTTCTAGGACAGGGGACGTGTCAATCAGATTTGGGAATTCGCAGCCCACCGCCTTCAAAGCGTGTCAACATTTGAGGTCAGCGCTTCTCTGCTGAAAAAGGTTTTCAAGTTGTTTTCTAAGCCTTGCTGAATAAGGTATTGATTCGCATGCAGCGCTTCTCCTCGACACACCGGCTCCGTGTTGAATATGCTGATATTCAAACGTGACCGAATGTTATAGGTTATAAATATTCTTGCAGTGAGTGGCAGCCGGCGTGTGAGTGGGAGCTGTGAGTTGGAAAATGAAAATACAACAGAGAAAAGGGCTCCCGGTTGTCTCATACGATGCATCAGGGATGGGTTTTGAAACCTATTTTTCAGGCGAATGACCTTTTCTCTGCATGGCTTAACCAATGACCACTGTGAGCGCGAGGGACACCCGCCCCCGCCTCTCACCGGTCCAACTAACCCAGATCCGCGAGGACATTCTCTCAGCGACGTCAACTGTTTTTGATAAAATGGTAGAATGTGACTGCCTGTCAGCCTGCAAACGTGAAAGAAAGCAGAGTTCTACATGATGACGTCAAGTTGTTTTTTCTTCTTTCATAGACAAGTGTTTGCTGGATGTTCTGTAGCCTGAGGATCAGACAAATCTGCGAGCAACTTGTATTTGCTCAGTCAGATGCGACTGCAAAGACATCGTAAGAGAGCCGAAAGGGGCTTCTGACAGTCCTCCTGCTCAGACGGATTTCAGTCCTTCCTGGTCTGTGTCGGGACAATCACAAACAACCAAGATGGCAAAATGTTTATTTTGACCGAGTCAGGGTTGGTAAGACTAACCAAGATGGATCTGGTGAGTTTTATTTTGTTTGAGTTACATGTGTGTGGTTAAAATTACTATCTGGTGGTTTTGAGGAGAAAAACTGTTTCTGGTTGGACAACAAAGATCTCAGTCTATCATACAGATCATACAGGGGATTCTGTAGGGATTCTTTTCATAACGTTGTCACTTACATATTTGGAATAAAACAATCTGAGCCTGTCGGTGGCAAAAATAAGCGACCTATCCAATTGTGTCTTGAAGAATTTTGGTCCATGCCCGTTGACCCAAGGCCCCCAGTTAAAGCCAATTTGGCACAGTGACCATACTGTGTCAACACAACAAGATGTGATGCACACGAGCCGAAAAGAACTTTTCCTTTGAGTCATTTTATTTTAGAATCACAGCCCTCACTAAATGACTTTAACATGGTGAATTCCAGCAGGGTTTGAGCCGGTCGGTCCAATAACAATAAGTCCAGAAGAGCCTTAACCATTTCATTGTTTTAATCCCATCCAAGTTAGCAGACGTTAGCCGCCCAGTTGTAGCATGTGTAAGCGTGCGTCCACCTGCTGTCCATGTGCGAGTCTGTCTTGGAGTACAATCAAGACTTTAGAAGTCAGGAAAAGATCCCACATTTTTGTCTCTCTTTTACCTTTCACTGCTGCAGCCGTCACATTAGTGTGAGGGCTGTAAATCCAGACGTGTGCCGTGCTGGAAGTGGTTTTACTTGGTCCAACCAAGCCAGATTTCCACTGTAACAGTGTGGGAAAGTGACTGAAGGGCGTTTCTGAACATGAAACCAATGTGTAAACTTGCTATAACGTTATAACATATTATGTAAGCTGTCATTGAATAGCTCATGGATGTTGTCAGGATGGAAACGTCCCCCTAAACTCAACTCTAATGAGTCTGGTCAAACCCACGTAGAGACTCGGCCCTCTTATTGTTAAACTCGCTCCCCGCAGACCACAGGAGGGCACATTTATGCGTCCGTCAACACTGACTTAATCTACTCCATCTTTATCTTCCCCTCTGTCATTTCAGGCAAAGAGGAGACCAAAAATATTAAATTATACACAGATTGAAACGGGCGCACAGATTAGAAGGTTCCACTTCAAGCAGTGTTGCCCAAAGTAGAGCTTACAGGACACGTTTGTCTCTCCGCGAAATTATTTTTAGCACCTCAAAGAGTTTAGGGAGTGACAGTCGGATCTATTTGGATTTTATGGCTGCTCTATTCTGGCAAGATCAAGGCTGCGACTCTGGAGAAAACCAACACCAGGAGTGCTCAAATCTCTGCAAATAATGCTGACTTGATACATTTCTAAATAATAGATGTCCAATTGTGTGTTATGCCCCCATGGATCCAAGCCTCCCCATGAGGAACACATGGGATCCCGGGCGCAGAGTGTTAATAAAACATCAGGAGAGCAGGTGAGGTCAGGCTGGAGGTCAGACTGTTGACCTCCGGGTCACCAGGCTGAATGTTTTACCAGCCTGCCCTGTGTTTGCTCGGCTCTGACTCTGAAAATGAGAGACACATGGCTCCAGAGAGCTGTGACAGGACCATGTGTACAGTCCACATGTGAGTCAGCTGTGTGCGGCAATGTTTGTATGCATCTGAGAGAATTTGACTTATGCACACAAACACAGACACGCTGCCATGTGGAATGCCGGTCTGCCGGCTGGCTGGCTAGCTGGCTGGCTGGGCCGGCCGCGGTGTCAGGTTGCAGTAGGTGTTCCAGTCTGTGACCCTGGCATATCTGTGTTTGTTTTATGTCACAGCCCCTCCCTCTGGGGAGATGACAGTCCAGCAGTGCCTGAGGGGATGTAACCTGAGATAGGCAGAGCTTGGTAGTAAACAACAACTCCTTTATGAGGCTGAGGCGGCCGCCTGCTGCATTCACAGATCTGAGGGAGGGAGACAAAGATTTTCTGGTTAGGGCAGAGGCTAAAAGTGGGGTCCCCGGCAGCCCCCGGGGGTCCTGCAGGGCGGAGGGGACTTTGTTCATTTGAAGTTAGGGCATCTGGATTCAGAGGAAGATTTCGACAGCTCAGCAGCTTACATTATTCTTACTCACAGTCCTACTGATGAACACGACAGACAGCCGACTGTCACATCAACGCAGCCTTTATTTGTTACGTTAGCTCAAATGTGGACGTGCTGTAGATGTTGTATGTTGTGATAAAGCACAACTGTTGTGGCTATGGAGAACAATATCTTGTATTGCCATTAAGCCGACAAATATCAAAATATTAAAAGATGCGTGATGTCAGATCTTTTGTTGAAATTGTTCAAACTGAATTTCTCAACAGTATGTGAAGAAACAATTTTTTACGCTTTGGCATCTATAGTATATTACGTAGCATGCTAACCAGCTAACCTCTGCCCCGTACCAGTCCAAAGCTCCTCCGTAGCTGCACAACACTGTCCGGACTGCTAGATGCACAGCTAACTGAGCTAACTAGCTAACAGCAGCTACAGTTAGCAGCAGTTAGCGGTTAATCTAGTGATATGCTGTCCCAGTTTGTTCTGAGTATGAATTTGACAGGTGGACAGTTCTTACATGGGGCACCTTAAAGCAAAATGTTAACTAAAGGGACTCTGTGTAAAAATGTGTATCAATCTATATGTATGATTCACTTTTCTATTGCCCGTATGTGAGTAGAACAACAGACCAGTTCCACAGAGCCCGTCTATGGCTAAATACTGTGTTGAAAGTGAGATTCTGTCTCTTTTGGGATATTAACACATCACAGCTTCAAAAAAAACAACAACTCAAATATAAGCTAACATAGTAGCAGACAACACGGATTGGTCTGGGAACATACTCAGTGACAGTTCGCATAAATTAGCTAACATCAGCTAGCATAAACCACAGGCCATACCAGACAATGCCAGGCATGCCCGATGGACCGGTTCATTTTATTGCATTTAATTGAGTGAAATTTCTTGATTTGTAAATAGAAGAAAGTGTTTTTAGTCTTTAAAAAAAATCAGATCTCGCTAAATTATTTAAACTGCTGACTCATATTTAAAGCCTTGCTTCTTTACAGGGGCACTGTATTGTCTTGGAGAATAAATTCATACTATCATACATACTACTTGACATTTTTAATGAGTTATTAATACAAACTTGGAAGTATCTTCCCAGGTCCCAGAACACTGTTTGAAGCTAGAAAGGCGGCAGGGTCCGCCACATATAAACAAAGTAAAACCGTATAAACTGTTTTGCTCCTTTAAGGTTTGTGTGTTTATTCAGACATGAAAACAAAGAGAGTTTGTTTATTCAAGCATAAAATAAAATCAGTCGATGAAGGTCTTTCTCTTCTGATTGAAATTGCTCTCCAAACCTACGGAATGCTCCTTTAATATTTGAACTCTAACTTGATTAAATGACACCTGTATTTGTGTGTCTTACATTTGACTGCCGTGCTGTAAAAAGTTTCTCGTGTTCTCGCTCCGTGGTGTTGTCACCGTGTTCGTGGAGCAGACCTGTTGTCGGCGGCCTCACCCGGAGCCTCTCTGCTGCTCCTCTGAATAGAGTTTGGGCGCTCCACTCTTTCCTTTTGTTGTTGAACGCAGCCCGTACAGTCCGGCCCCTTCCCCTTCCCCCTCGCTCTCCTTCTCTCTCTCTCTCTCTCTCTCTCTCTCTCTCTCTCTCTCTCTCCACCCATCCTCCCATCTCTCACTCACTCTGTTTCATCCATCCAGGGTGACGCCAGTCTCTCTCACCCCGCCCCGTTCAACTCAGTCCACCGCGTTCATTTCATTCCTGCTCCCATTCCGCGCATATTTCGCATCCTTGGAGAGACGCTGCGCATTTTACGCACTCAGCGCGCCCGACCCTTCATCAAACCCGAACCGAGAGGAGCCTCTGGAGTTGGCGGAGTGCTTTCCGATGCTGTAGCGGCTCCGATCCGTGGAAAAGTGTGGGAATTAATCCATAAAGAGGCGTATGAATCGAGGTAAGTTCCCAAGGAGGAGTCCCCCCCCCCCCTCCCCACCTCAGCCTGTAAGCCTGCGCGTCTGAAAGCCCCCGGACGTTTTCGCTTGTTTCTCAAACCTCGAAGTGGTCACCGGAGCCGAAATGAAGACAAATTCTGCCTCATCGCGAGTCGGATCGACGCGCTCGACCCTCTTCTAGATGTTAAACAAGTCTAACAAGCTTATTAACGCTTCGCCGTGCGAGCTCCGGAGCGAGGGATGTCGCTTTCACTCCAGTTTTTTATCCTCCTCTCTCCCGACACACACACATACGCACACACACACACACACACACACACATACACAAACCAAAAACAAGCAAAGCCGCCTTTTCTATCACTTCTTCCTCTCGTGTATTGGAAGACACACTGTAGGATATCTGTCCGTCAGAGTTGTGCTCATGAGTTGACCTCCGTTGTAACGCGAAAAGGGGATGAGAACATTGTCGCCGCGGCGCCGGGAGGCAGCTTAACAAAGCTGGGAGTGAATGGGGGACTTGTTGCATCGGCGGGGTTTTTCTCTCTTCCCCTTCACAGGCAGCAGGCAGCAGGCAGCAGGCAGGCAGGGCCCAGCCACAGGAACAGGCCACAGGCTGATAACATGCACACAGCCAGTGTTGACCCAGTGGACACAGCACATTACATGCTCAATGGAAACACGATCACACCGGCTTGCTGGTGGATTTGTCAGCATTCACTCCTCCTCTCCACCTTAAAGACAAATGAGCTCGATGAAGGGATAAAAGTCCTGTTTTTTTATTGTTATTATTATTATTATTATTATTATTATTATTATTATTTTGTATCTAAAAAGATTACAGCTCTCCCACCTTTCCCAGGCTGACTCATCGCTCATTGTGTACATCCAGGCTTTACATCAGTGACAGTTTGTGTGAAGAAAGTGAGATTTTGTCCCGTTTTTTTGTTTCTCTTTTCTGGATATCGAGTTTATTTCTAGTGATTCCAGTTAAACACAGATTCTAATTCCACACCCAAATCACAGCGTGTTTGTTTTTTAAACCTCTGTTGGAGCCGCTGACTGTTTCCTAAGAGACACTCTAGCTTTTTTTTTTTTTTTTAAATCCCCCTCAGTATCAGCAGCCTGTAATATCCACATATGGCCTTATAGTTATGTTGTGTATTTCCTTTTAAATATTGATTAAAGGGCTGCTCTTGTCCTTTATAGCGAGACATCTGTGGTAATGCAGGCCAAACCACAATGTAATTATTGGAGAAAATTACAGCCTGTAGCTAGAGACATAGTAGCTGCATTACTTCTGTAACACTGATCCATCTGTCAGATGAGAGGAAGGGTCCCTGCGATAAAAGGACTCTTGTTTTTTTTCTTGAAAGAATTGATGCGGGTTGAATGAAATGTAACGTTTTTGTCAATGAGGGAGACGGTGTGCACGCGGTGAAACCACACATCCATCACAGTTTACGGGTCGGATAAAATATGAGCGTGTGTTAATTCTGCAGCACATGATCAGTGTCATCATTGGCTCAATCTGCAGGATATCGTCCACATGTATCAAATAGCTTTCTTGTTTCTTTGAAATGTCAGTAAATCTTAAAAAATCGGCCTGTTTGAGTCACTCTGAGCCCAAAGCGACGTCCTCTAATATCTTGATTAGTTCCATCATAACTCGCACATTTTCACTTCACACTGATATGTGAAATAGGCACTTAATCTGATTACAGAAACTAGAGAATTATGAGCACCCTTTGCTTGGAAATTGACTGAAACATTTAATGGATGACTGATATCACGGCCGGTCCGGAGTCTGTTGGTGAACTTACTAATAATACCTGTACCTCAGTGACAAGAGGATGAGTGTGTGTGAGATGGAGGGGACATCAAACTGTATTTGAAAAATCAGGAAAACAGATTAAGAAAGATAAAAAATTCGTGTATATAAATTGTTATTTTTAAAAAAATTACATTTCTGACTCAGTGAAGGTGAATGTGATATGATGCCGTCTGTACAGTAAGTTTTGGCTCGTCTGCAGCTGGCAGCAGTGTAAAATACAGACAAATGAGACGTATGCTGCTCTACAGCAGCAGCAGCGGTATGTATACAGTCACTTCTCCAGAATGTCTCGAGAAATAGATTTTAATTAATTTTTAAATCTCTTTGAAAAAGTGTCAACAGTGATTTGAGAGTGAAACACACTTTTTCTTCCCTTTCTTTTGCCTTTTGAAGTGTTTAAGAATTATAAATCAGGCCTGAGAGTGTAACAGGAAGGAACAGCATGTGTGTGTGTGTGTGTGTGTGTGTGTGTGTGTGTGTGTGTGTGTGTGTGTGTGTCATTGTCTTTGCTGTGTCTAGGCCTGTGAGTGTACAAAGCTTTGTCAGTCACCCTGGGCAAATAGCCTCCCGTCGTCCCCCGCCCCCCGCACGCCTCTCCCTCTCCAGTCCGTTGACATCTGTTTTGAGTGCTCCGTGCACCTGTAGATACCCGGGAAGTGTGTGTGTGTGTGTGTGTGAGAGAGAGAGAGGGGAGGAGGACGAAGGGAGGTGCAGAATGCAAATCCAGGCGTTTGTTCTGGGCCTAAGCAACGCAGACTGACTGACTAACGACCATTTGGTGTGTGTGTGTGTGTGTGTGTGTGTGAGCACATTTGTGTGTGTGTGTGTGTGTGTGTGTGTGTTTGCCTCTTGCTGTCCAGGCCAGGCAGGCCTATTGTTGCGGCAGCAACAGGCGTCGGTGGATGAGGACGCACCATATGGCCTCTGTGTGCTTTACTCACAACCGCTGTGTACGTGCACATGTTGGTGTGTGTGTTCATGCACTTCAGCGGCGCTGTAACAATATGGTGGAGTTGTGTGTGGCGCGCTGCTCGCTGCCTTCCTCCTTGTTGTTTCATCTGTCGTCTCATTTCCAGTCAGGAGGACGGAATCCGGCACACCGATTTTTCTGGAGTCGGGATTAGGAGGAGTAATCTGGCAGGAAATGATGTCTTGTGATGTCCAGATGTGGACCCTCTTTTTCATCATCTTTGCTTAAATAATTTGTTTTTTTGCCGTCTTAGCACATTTAAGTGAGAGTCTGGCTCGGTGGAAGTGGATGAATCAACAGGTGCTTCTGGCAGTGCAGAAGTCTGCGTTGTTGTCATTGAGGTGTAAATAGGAGAAAATTCACACGTTCCTTTAAACCCTAATTAAAACCAGCTCCTGTTTTGATTTCCCCGTTATCTAACAGCATTTGCGTTAGTGAAACCTAAAGAAAGGTTTTGCCTCCGAATGGAGTTATTTTGCGGCCTGCTGTGCTCGGCAGGACTTGAGGATGAGCGAGGATAAAATTCAGTCGGTGTGTTTCTGGAGCGTCCGAGTGTAAATGAAGGGCAGGCCGAGCTCGTGTGTAATGAAATTTAGGGAGCGGAGCCGGTTTATTAGAGCAACAATGCTGAGTGGGTGGGGGGCAGGGGGCCACGGGGGTGGGTGGGGCGGGTGGGTTTTGGGGTTGTGGGATGAGGTGGGGGGGGGCAGGCTTTGTTTAGGGGATGGGGGAACAATAGGCATCCTCCTGGGTGGGGTGGAGCAGGGAGGTGTGGGGGTGCAGAGGGGGGCTGTGGAGCCTGTGCTGGCTTGTCTGACCGCCTGCGCTGCCCGTCTCTCCTCACCTCGTCTTCATCTGTCCGTCTGTGTGTCTGCGCGTCTCTCTCTCTCTCTCTCTCTCATGTCCACGCCGATGCAAACACTCTCAAAACTCTGCTGGAGGTTTAATCTGAACTGTGAGTCACACAACTCATAATAGGATGCTTATCAGCGCGTTTGGCAGATGATAAGAACCGTATTAACATACAGGTGACTCTGGAAGAGATGTTCAGGGAGTCGTCTGCGATACATTGTGTGTAAGTGGAGAAGGAAATGTAATATTTACAGAGCGGGGTCTACCTTCTTTTTTATTCTCTGCATTCTACTTTTCTTTTTTTTCAAAGAAAGTTTTTTTGTAAAAGCTGAGATGAAACTGTGTATACCAGGCAGGACACAACAGGAAATGTCTGCAGCAGAAACACCTCGGTATCAAAAGAGACATAATATATCACACGCGACTAAATCAGAATCTGAATAAAATGTCTCCTCCACAATCCACACTAACTTCTCTACCACTGAACGTACAGTAGAGTGTGTGTAGACTACGGAGCGTTTTTGAAACACTGATCTGTTTTCCAGCATGTCAGCCTCTCTGAACACTTCCCTCCCTCAGATGTAGTTTTTTTGTATTCGGCATCAGCAGATCTGTCTCTCAGATGTTGCTATCATATCTTCTGCTTGTCTGCCCGGAGACTGAAGGAACAAACAGCACCTCCAGTTTCTGTCAGTGCCGGTTTAGATCGACTCACTTTGGTGTCAGCTCGATACCGGGGGTTCCAAGATACCTCGGAAAAATACCATGTTCGATACCGCAGGGAAAAGTGACGTAACGTTGAGGGCAAAACATTTTTATTTTTCCTGAAAAGATGAATATAAGAAGGCTCGTGTTCTCGTGTTTTGATTTTAAAATATTTTTATAGTCAACAATTGACTATATTTACAGGTACATACATCACACATTTCTCCATGAAAAATGTAAAACATTAAGAGTGACACAGATTTAACAGATTCCCACCCTGATTTTTTTTCCCTGCTGCTGACCTCTGATTGGTAAAAGACATTCCAATTGTGAATGCAGGAAATCTTTTATAGGGAAGGAAAAAGAAAACAAAATAAAAGACGAATTTGCAAATTAGCCATTTTTTTTTATCAGGGGAAAACAATAAAAAAACATTTGGCAGTGTTGTCTTTCCCTGTCTTTGCAGAGGAGTTTGAAAAAAAATGATTTAGCCAAGACTTTGTGCATTCCTGCTGTTTTATAAGTCCACACTTCATGTGAAATTTTTTCTTATGTTTCACAAAAAAACCCCACAGTAAATTCATGTTTTTTTGTCAACTTTAGATCAGTGGAAATCAATGTTTTTTATGAGAGTGTGAAAAGACAGAGCTTTTACCCTGAGAGCATAGTGGAGTTTATCTATTTCACTCAGCCACGCTCCTGACTAGATCAGCTGTTCTGACCGAGTATTTGAACACACACACACACACACACACACACACACACACACACACACACACACACAGAACTTAACGTGTGTAAGTTGCTTTCAGTGTTACACACAGCTTTGGCAGAATTAGACATGTTCAGTAGCTGAAAACAAGGACAACACAGAGAGTGGAAAATAAACCCACAGAACTGATTCATGCGTGCGAGATGGTTGGAAAAGACAATGTAGATAATAAAAACAACAATGACCATCAGATTACAATGACGGACTGGATGACTGTAGAGCAGAAGTGAATCAGCGGGCCGAGAGCTGGCACAGGAAGTACATCCTCTGCTGGGCGTTCTTGATGATGGTGTCGATGGTGGACGCCCACTTAAGGCCAGAGGTGATTGTCAGTCCCAGAAATCTGAAGCTTTCCACAGCAGGCACATTGATACTGAGCGTGGTGTTGGGGGGGCTCATCCGCAAGTCCACTCCATCTCCACAGTGTTCATCATGGTGGTTAAAAATCATTTTTACCAAGCAACGATAAACTGTTAGTAGAGGAAGTGATTAAAGAATCTTTCCGTAGTTTTGATACAACACCTTTAAGAAAGGGCTCCGGCAAACTGTGGACAGAAAACAGCATTCTGAGGTGGATCTGCGTCAGCGTGGACGCGATCTCGGTCTTTCACGGCTCCAGCACCAAGCAGATAAATAAATGAGGGGCGACTGACCCTTCATGGGAAGCCTGAACCAACCTCGTGTTTCCTGACCTCAGCAGGAAGCTGGCTGGAAGTCTAGATTTCAACGACTTCTTGCTTACTTTCCCTGCTGGAGGAACAGGCTGTGATAAATACTGGAGAGCGGGACAACAGCTCACTCCGCTCTCTGATACCCTCTCAGTGGAAAAATGTTTCCCTGCTGCTGCGCTCGCGACATCAGTTTTTGTCTTCCGCAGGCCTGACAGCGATCACTCACCGCTGTTTGTGCTGCGGCCCCGCGCTCCGTAGAGAAGAGGGATGCATTACTCAGACATACTGAAGTAATGGCTGCGTTAAAACCAAGTACGTTTTCACTGACTGAAAATACTGAACAGCCTCTGCTTCTCCTGCAATGTCTGATGGTCATTTTGCTGACACTGACTTGCCTTTTCGTTCTTTAGATGCTGGTAGTGGCTGTGAATGGCAGACTGAATGACTGCGGTGTGTCTTGGTCCTATGACCTGGAGCAGCTAGCTATTTATAGTCTCTGCTTAGCTAATGCTGGCCAACTTTAGCTAGACATCGCCGTGTAATACCGCTTTCACACTTGACCACAGGGTAGAATCTGCAACTGCTCCATGTGCAGCGATGGGCGACTCCAGCTCAGATTGGCTGTGATGGAAACGGACACCCAGGCGGACACGCTCATTTACACCCCTTTTCCGGTTCGATGCAGTTGGAGACGTTCCCATCCGTCCCGGTTGAAGCAGTGCTTGAACATTGTTCTGTCGGTGCTTAATGAGACCGAAGAATATAAAGTAACCCATGTAACATCGTCCCGGGCCTCTATGTAGGCTCTAGATCTGCCCTGTGCATGTGCACCTCAACAGAGATGAGAAAGAAGAGAGATGTCTCACTCCTCAGCTATTCCCACCATCAACTCCAGATAAAAACAGTTAATTCAGAAAACCATTCATTAGGACTTTTTAAACACTTTTACTTTACTGTTCCTTCTGTGACGTTGAACGTTACACCAACGAAAGAGCAAAACTTCACAGGCAGATGAAAAATCGCATGTGCGCACTAATGTTTGTGGTTGAGCTGACATCAGTGAGCTAGTCCCCTCTGTCAGTTTCTGAGATTTCTGGTTGTTGCTATCTACTCTGATATCGGCCTAGTTTTAAGTTAAGATTTGCAGTGCAAACAAATGTACTCTGAGGTTGTTTTATCAGCAAGAGGCTGTTCTAGTGCTGTTCCTCTATTGGTGGCATGCTTTGTTGTTTTGTTCCGCGTTCCTGGAGTAATTCAAGAGAGAATTCCTGTTATTGCGTATTTTGTGTGTTTTTTGGGCAATTTTACGCTCTATCACCATGTTGACAGTAGAGAGATGACAAGAACCATCTGGAGAAGAAGACACGGTGATGGACACACAGCGGAGGTCCACGAGTGTGTTTCAGGTCTCAGTGTCCGAGTGGCTGTGAGGTTCCACGTGGTGTAAATGTGTCATCTGCCTGAGTCCACGCTGTTCTTGTTACGCGGTCATGGTTTTTTTTTTTCGTTACTTTTCTTGATGTTCAGCCAAATATCACAAACAAAGGAGCCCTTCTTCTTCTTCTTCTTCTTCTTATTGTCAGGTGGGCGTCATCATGTTTTTGAATATGCAGTGGTGGAACATGTATGCGTACCCCTGCTTGTAGGTAAAGAAGCGCATGCAGGTCTGCAGCTCTCCACGTCTATACTGAAGATATGCATGGTGGCGGGGCTCCCTGCTATCATGCAAAAATAGAATTAGAGCAATTGAGAAGTTAGTTGCTCAGATTTTGGAACAACATCACATAGTCACATATCATAGTATATGAAAACAAACCTGACAGGCTGAAGCCGGACAGTGAAGTGATCACCCAGCCTGTCTCACAGCTTTTGTCTCAGTTCACAGAGCTGCTCCCTGGTTTGAGCTTGACCTGCCATCACTATAACCGTGACGAACATTTTGAAAGGCTTAGCCAACGTCTTGAGCACAGTGTGGCAAGTGATAGAAAAGATTACAGAAATTGTGAAAATAAATCATGATATCCTGTATTCCTCAAGTTGGGTAGATTGTAGGGGAAGTAAGACATGACAAGCACACAGGCATTTTAGAGGCAAATATTGGACTTTTTAAACTTCAGGTACTTCTTAGTTTGCGGATTAGATGATGCATCAGAGACCACATTTCAAAATTACATTATTTCATTGACAATCAGAGTTGGGCGGCAAAGTTGACAGCACCTCTTCAATTCCCGGCTGATTAGCCGTACCTGTTTAATCCTCATGGTAACCTTCAGGTGAAAATGGCTAACGTGGTTGGTTGTGGCCGTGAGTCTGATTTTGCACACAGCGTTTATCATGAGTACGTTTATAAAAATCTAAATGTGCCCAGATGTCCCCTCTATGAAATAGCGGGTGTGTTTTTTCCCCGCTGATCTCATGTTCACCTACAACTGAATGCAGGAGAATGATGTTGCAGAGTCACTTTACAACTTTATTATCCAGTCGCAGCCAAAAATCAGGAATTAATATAGGCGACAATCTCCCGATCTACACCTGTAATAATAGACCAGGGTGGTAATCAGTCATATTTTTGACTTGTGATACTTAATTAAGTGAAGTACATTTAATATCAGCAACTCTAATACTTTTCTCTGGTAATTTATGCATGGGGGACTTTACTTAAGTAATATTTATTAGGGGTGGGAATCTCTGGGTCAACGATTCGATTCTAAAGCGATTCTCGATACATCTCGATCCAGCAAATTTTTTTGTGTACATTTCTGTGCATGATTTAAAAAAATAATAATGATAATAATTACATCTGAGTTTGCTACTTAGTTTGTTAACTCTCCTACTTTTGTGATGATCATTAACAAAACCCAACAGATTACTGACCGTCTCTAGTATTTGATTAAAGAAAAGGCTTTTCTTTGTCACAAATAGGTTTGACTCCCTATGAACACAGAATCCTCCTGTTACAGGCAATGAGCATATCCCTGAGAGAAAAACAGTATACTGTAGTCTATATAAAAATAAAAAGGCTTTCAATACAATAATCAATGCAGCTTACATTTCAACACATTATGGACCTATGTATTAACTCTCATACAAGTGTCTTACTCAAGTGTCCAAAACTTCTGTTTTAGTTTGACTGCAGAGCGTTGGTGTGGCTGTGTCAGTGAGGTAATTCTGAGTTGGTATTTTGTATCTAGGCTCTATAGTGAACACCATCGTCCGAAAACCCACGTTCTCCACAACTGTATGCAGTCTTAAATCCAGTGCAATAAAACTTGCGATGAATCTGGAGATCCGCTTCGCTCTCTGAGTTCTGCTCGATCGTTCTCTGGCTGCCATCTGCAACAGGTCGCTGCTTCTCTCTTAACTCTGGCTGGTGTCGCGCAAGGTGGTTTCTCAAATTAGTTGTGTTGCCGAAGTATTTAAATTGAGTCCCACGTGCCTTACAAACTGTGTAGCTCTTGTGAATTCTCCCCTCGACTTCATGGAACTCAAAATGCTGCCATACAGTAGCTTTCAAAGAAGTGGGTGCCGGTCTTATAGGCTTGGTGCTAGCCATTGCAGCCATTTTGTTGCCCGCTCAAACATAAACAACTCGCACATGTGTGTTCGGTGTGTATGTGTGTACAGCAGAGAACCAGCAGGCGCTTTCTGTAGCGCTCTGCAGCAGGCGACCTGAATGTTGCAGCAGGTGAACTCATTTCAGTTTTAACATTCCGATGATTAACTTATCTGCAGCGAGACATAATCATTCCAGAGAGAATCGCGATGCATCGAAGAATCAGAAATTTTTCCCATCCCTAATATTTATACATGACATCTTCCTTTACCTCCTGTATGGCTTGTGGGTACATCCTAGAAACACTGCTGTAAGCCCTTGTAGCGTTGGTCTGCTCTGTCCTAGTCTGCGGCCAGGCTTCGTTTGGCACTTCAGTAGAGAAAGGAATATGAAATAACCAGACAGTAATCTCCTAAAATAATTTTACCACGCACCATCGCGGGACGCACATCCACCAGGCCTCTGCCTCCTAACCTGCACCGGTCTAAATAAAGCAAGTTTTAATGGACCACAGATGGAAAACACAGTTCAGGGGCTAATTCATTTTGCATGTGGGTGCATATGAGTGTGCTTGTTGTGTGTGTGTGTGTGTGTGTGTGTGTGTGTGTGTGTGTGTGTGTGTGTGTGTGTTTTGAGCAGTGGCGGCGAGCAGAGCATCTGTTAGCTGTAGAGGATGTAATTGTGGCAGAGGCATGGCTCCATGGAGTTCGCTGTACTCTTTTCACGTTCATGCTGCCTTCATACAGTGTTCCTGTACCAGGTGTGGAGTGAGACTCATACACACATGCTAGCGGGGACACACACGCGCGCATAAACACACATGTGGTTTCACAATAACGCAATGCTCCCAAGTTCGCACTTATTAAATGGTGTTGGTATTGCTGCAACCTCCCCAGGCCTCTCTTTTGACTGGTGGAGGATATTGTCTGTGTGTGTATGTGTGTGTGTGTGCTCGTGTGTGTCGATGCGAACGTCTACGTGTGACAGTGAGGGGGCCCCCCCCCCAACACACACACACACACACACACACACACACACACACACACACACACACACACACACACACACACACAC
>CAEMYA010000174.1:1676506-1688583 GCA_903131615.1 Diplodus sargus | reverse complement strand
TTATTTATTTTTTCATCAATAATCGGTTAATTGCTGAGGATATTTTTGACCGGTTATGCATTTTGCTCCATGGGTTAATTAACTGCTCGACTTCAGCAGTCTAAGGTGAATAATGATAAAGCTCAGCGTGGAAGCATTCACAATCTTCGTCTGGCCAGCTCTCACAAACAAAAGCGAGCTTCAGCTACCTGTAACTTCATCGGTGCTGACAGGGAGCTGCAGTCCGGTGTGCTCCTCTCTCCAGCGCTGACACGGTGTCCTCATATTCCTCTATGTGTATGTGTTGACCCCTCCTGACCCCTCCCAAAGAATGGCCTTATTGACTGCAGCGCGTGGAAAGCGGCACGAATCACCAGACTCAGTCGGATACAGTCCTTTTCGCCTGCTGCTCCTCCTCTCCAGCTGTATGAGTGCTAATGTGGGAAAGTTATTTTGATGTTGTTTTTTTTTTTTTTTTACCACAGACACAATCACATGGAAGAAAGCAACACGGCGATCACAAGTGTTCATTCCAAACACATTTGAGACGCTGTATGTCGAATGGGTTCTGTCTGGCATAGAGGCGATTGGGATGGTTCTGAATTCATTCGGGCCCATTACCATACTGTGATACTTCACAAATAGATGATTTCGACTGGCAGCAGTAGTTGTAGTAAAGATACCCTGTGGGAGTGTTTGACCCCTAGTATTACTATAGCACTGTTACTATTATTATGTTTCGTTTTGTGTTTTTTATCATGAACACACTGGTCTACATGCGCACTTGTTCAAGCATACGGCCGACCGGATTAACACTCCGGATGTTGATGTTGACCTTCTCTGCTGACTGAGCTGAACTGAGTTAGCAGCAATACGGCACTGAAGAATAGTAGTAAGGCACTGCGATGGCAGGGAAGAAGAATAATGATACTAACATGGATGTGTGTACACATGGATGGTTTGTTGGGTTGATCCATAAAATGCCTTTTGGTGAATGTAAACAGAATTCAGTTTGCCTTCAGGACAGTGCCACAGTACAGCCCAGCTGATGCTGGTAGAACAGGGTCTTGATAATTGGGCCGTTCTAAAAATCCTATAATTATAACCTGGCAGAAACTCATTTCTTAACATAACAAAGGCATCTTGACGTAGCTTGGCATTTAGCTTCAGCAACCTCATCCCTGATATATGGGCATTGTACTATTTCGCTGAATGTCTTTAAAACTTAAAGGGAGTTCCAGTCATTTTGGGCTAAATGTTTACATGTTTTGGTGTGTAAATGATTCATACTTACCAAATGCTTTTAAAAATGGTCCAGGTGATCTCCTCAGCTGGCAGCTGCGACACGGCTGCAGTGTCTGCAACATAAACCCTTTGGGGCAAATAGGACCATCAAGGATGCGTCCATTAAAAAGTGGTTGTTTTTGCCTCTGACAGGCTGAAGATATTTGAAAGTGCTTCTTAAATGAGCCCCTGATTTTAACTGCAAACACAAGTCTTATTCAAGAAGAAGTCCTTCCTTGTGAGGTGAGGAGTTTTTTGAGTTTTCTTTGAAGAACTGCCGGCAAGAATTTTATTTTCAAAGTCACAGCTGCATATTTAAGTGATTTTGACAGTCTAGATGAGGCAACAGCTGGAACCACTCACCTTGTGGAGATTTCAGAATGAGACTTCTCCTTGAACAACACTTGTGTTTCTAGTAAAAAAAAACAAAAAAAAAACCTGTCTTGCCTGTCAGTGGCAAAGACAAGCACTTTTACAGGACTCCACTTTGATAGTTGGAGTTACCTCAGCTCCCAGCTGAGGCGATCCACTGGACTGAATCCCAAAAGTATGAATCAGTCACGCACCAAAACATGTAAATATAGAGCACAGTTAATTTATCAAATTCATCACAAAAGTATATTTATTATTATAACCTATGTCTTAGATGCTCCTTGTTTTGATTTTGATTCTGATCTGAGATGACAGCAAGAGGTCATCAATCAAATATTGGAGAATGTTGGACATTTTTCAAAATATGTAGTCTTCTGTCTTCTGCTATCAACCTCCTACATTTGAATCCCACTGATCATTATATAGTACTGCTTTGAAGCTGTATCTGTCACCCAGCCCGGCATCCTATTTAGAGTTAGACCAAGCAGAACACATAATAACATGCAATAAAATGCACAATATTTCTTAATAATTCACACACAAGATGGTGAGTTTTATTTGCCGCAATACTTCAAAAGTAAGCGCAATAAAAGAAAGACGAGACTTTGCGATTGATTTTATGCATGTTAGATTTGTTCCCATAGTGACCGGCAGCGAGGAGCTCAGGGACAGACGGGACATCACGCCGTCTGAAATCATACACTCAAATAAATTCTGACTGTTTGAATAACATGAGGTGCACTTGAATGGTTTTACCTTGCAAATGATGCGCCCGCTGTCGAGGCTGTTAAAGTGTCGAGATAAATGAGGCACCCCTGGATCTGTGCAGTTATCAAACGCTTCAGTCACATTTGGGAGTAAATAAAAAAAAAAGAAAAAAAAAAAGGAAACAGTGTCGTGCCTCGCGGTCCTTGATGCAAAAAACAGAAAACAAAATAAGCAGAAAACCTGAAATATCACCTCAAATGCTGCATGATTCTATTCCGGCTGCAATGGACCTTTAAAACATGGCAAAATGTTGTAAAGTGGAACAATGTTTGCTTTGAGGATTATGAGAAAATCCTGTTGTATAAATCTGTTTGTGTGTGTGTGTGTGTGTGTGTGTGTGTGTGTGTGTGTGTGCGCACATGTTGGAAACAGTTAAAACAGATGCCGTTCAGTGGTCCAATAGAAGAATGAGTGAAAGGAACTGACTAGCCTGTGATAACGCATTCAACTTGTATACATACACACCCCCCTGCTGACACACACACACACACACATTCCCAAGCCCCTCTGGTGATGCACACACTCTCACATCCCTTGCGTTACATTTCATTACAACCTCACTGGCCTGTTTTTTGAAGAGCGTGGAGGCTGAGAGCCTCTCGCACATTGCATGCTCGCAAATGCATACATGTAGCTGGCGGTGTGGTGGAAGCCAGTAAGAGCTGTTAGAAAAGGAGTGGAAGAGGAAGAAAGGCGACCCAGAGGGAGAGCATGAGAGTCCAAGGCAGCTGCAGGACTGTGGCTGGCTGCCCTGCGTGTGTTCTCCTGAGGGCTGGCACTGACACCATGAAGCCTGCTGTCCTGGCTGGAGTGGCCCGGGCCTGCCTGGTGACAGAGAGACTCGCAGAGAGGAGGGGTACCCGGGGCGCAGAGGAGTCGCCCAGTCACAGTTGATTGTTGTGTGACTAATGTTTCTCTCCAGCGTCCATCTGCTGCTGGGCCCCTCTGCCGCTCACGTCTCCTGAGCCTCGCTGTGGCTCTTGTGTTAACCCTGAAACCTCTTCTTTTCTCTTCTCTTCTCTTCTCTCATCTTCTCTTCTCTTCTTTTCTCTTCTCTTCTCTTCTCTTCTCTTCTCTTCTCTGTAAGCGACTAGCGGGTGAACATAGTGGAGCATTTAGCAGCTAAAAGACCAAAAACAGCTACATTGGGTGAAGACATGACTCTAAATGAAAGGTAGCATTTTTTTATTACCTTCTGGATGTGTAAACAAGCAGCTATTTGCAAATTAGTTCTCCACTTCAGCGTGTTTTGCTGGCCCTAAAGTATTAAAGAATTGATTCATGTGCATATCGGTTGAAAGGAAAAGGTACTCTGTCACTGTAGCATCACCAGCTGTAAATAACTCCTATAGTGATTGGCTGTTTTAAAGGAAAAAATTCATCCCCTCAAGACCAGGGGGGTGTGCCAACACGTCACGCTGCCAACACGCTCCAGCGTTGATTGCGGCATACAAATAAAGGTGTATGGTTCTGGAATTCAATTTAAAGTCGGCAACTTAACGTTGTTAACACTGTGTTCACCAGCGAGCCGCTAACTTTGTATGCCGTTATCACAACGCCAAGCGTGGGCGCTTGCAATTCTTTCCCGACGTTCACATCGAGTCATCAAATAAAGATACGGCTTCACTACCGGGACACTCGGTCGGTCAACACGAGAGACAACAGCAGACTCATAGCAATTGTATTGGTTGTTAAAAGAAAAAGGACAGCGATACATGTTTGTATCACAATCATAACCCTCAGTTTGCGTCTGAAAAAACCTCTGTTTGGAGGGCTATGTAGTCACACCTCACCCTACTCCTCCACCCCAACAAGAGTTGGCTAACAGTATGGCTAAATGGAACAGGCAAGCGGTGCAGATTTGTATGTATGTTTTATTTATTTTAACCAATAAACTTTCTCATCAGTGGAGTCACTGTAGCATGAATTTTAAGATTATCACCTCATCTGGTGTCGGTGAAGAAGGAGACTTCACTTCAAATTCACAAACACACTCAGACTTGGTGTGGAGGAAACAAATCGTGCCGCTGGTGCTCAACCGTACAGCCGGCTGGATGAATGAATCCTTGTTTGAATGGAAAACTGCTCGGGGGAGGGCAGGAGGGAAGAGGGCAAGAAAGCAAGGGTGGGAAGTTGGAGAGAAAACGGATATGAGGGTGAATAGAATAAGCGTGAAGAGAGAACCAGACGACAAACTCTAGTAAAGCTAGCGGATCTCATTCATTACACATAGCTGCGAGCGTGAGCCAGCGGATGTTTTCTTAGCGTCGTCCCCCAGGTGTTAAAAAAGCGCCGAGCTGGGCCCCGAGTGTGTGGACGGGGTTAAAATGTGTCCAAAATGTTGCCTGCTGCTTTACATGCCTCAGTTGCATGGATGTGTGTGTGCACACTGTCAAGTGTAATTGTGTTAAAATTAGCCAGGAAGACACACACACACAAACACACACACACACAAACACATACACACTGACATACACTTCACACTACAGGCTTGTGCAGGCTGTGGCAAGGGACAGAGCATGGGAAGTGTGAACAGTAGAAGACCAGACAAAATGACATGTGTTCGCCCAAGGAGCTGGCACTGTAATTGTGTGTGTATGCGTGTGTGTGTGTGTGAGTGTGTGTGTGCATATGTTGGTCTGTGAGTGTGGTGTGTACTGAGCCAACCCTGCTGTTTACCGTGGGGGATTTTAGAAGAATTGTAGGCAGCTGGCAAGCCCCTTTACTTTCTTTTTTCTCTCTTCCTAAATCTGCTAGTATCTGAGTGTAGTAGTGCTCTCTGCCTGTCTGCCTGCCTGTCTGTCTGTCTGTCTGTCTGCCCCTCATTCACTTGCTCCACTTATGTGCATGTGGATTTGAAGTTGGGCTACCACAACGGTTTAACAAAATAGGCAATTTCCTACATGAAAAGAAGCAATAATTTGCCTCCAGCAGCTGGGACACAGGCCTACAATGTGTTGATCAGAAGTTAGAACTGCTCTGGAAAATATTTTCCCAGTAAAAACACAGCCTAAATATCAGCGTGAATCTGAGGCTCATTTCCATTATTTCTGGCCTGATTTCTGGAATGGATTTCTCGGGGTGTGTTGGATTAAAAACTGGACCCTAGTTTTGAGTGTTGTGTTGAAGCTGTGTGGCCAACAAATCATCCCTCGCCCTGAAACAAAATGGGACTTAATTTCTGCCTTTGCATAAATAAACTGTGCTGTCTATGGTGTAGAAAGACACTAATATTTTTTGATTTGGTGCTACATGGCCAGAGAAAATAGTGGAAAAGTGCTGTGGTATTGCTTTTTCCGTTTTAAAGGTAGAAAACTTGAAATAACAGAATGCTGCGTGCCACCCGGCCAATAAACACTCCCACTGATGGGTGAAACACAGCTACTTGGGTGCTGCTTGGGTTTGCCTCGGCATCCGTTTGGAAACTGGAAACAATATGGCGGCCGGCTGGTAATGAACAACAGCCGAACAGCACACTAGAATATGTCTCTGAAAACATTTTTGGTGAGAAATAAATGATAGCAGGGTTGTAGCTCAGCACTGCCTTGTTTCACAGTTAGATACATTTATTCAGCCAAAATACAGGATATATAAGGCGGCCACATTCAGTTAAGGAACTTTCTCTCATGCAGTTAGAGAGAATGCTACAGTATGTGGAAAAGACATTATTGTGGGAAATAGGCAGTGTAGTGACAGAATGGTTTACAGTTTCGCAGCGCTGCCTCGATATGGCAAGTTGGCATTTTTCCCTCTCTCACGAGCCGGCTTCCCTCTTTGTGTCTGTTGATACGGGCATGCAGAAATGCAGAAGATAATCTGTCGTTGATACAACAGCCCCTTTAATCCGCTGGAAGACACTGGGTGACGGCAAAATGGCAAGCAGTTGAACAATGTTCAGCTGCGTATACCACGTACACTGTGCTGACACAGAGCGTGCAACACCTTCTGATGGTCGAGTGCTTCTACTTTGTGGTTCACACTATGCTGACATGTGTAAAGTGTTTGCACCTCAGTATCCAGGTATCCGTGTGATTTAGATCCAACAGGACCATTGATGTAAACTGGCTGTGCACAAGTTTAATTGTAACTAATGCAATCCTTGTTTTGTCTCTGTTATGTTTTTTCCCCAGGGTTTGTGCTGCCTGATGTTGGATTGTGGACCAGCTTGCTGCGCTGTCAACACTCTACCTGCAACCGTTCTTATTATTGGCAGCTAACATTGGGAAAACCATTGCGGAGGCAGCAGCGAGCATTTGCATTCAGTCTGTAGTTGTCCGCAGCTGGGCGTCCCCCACTGGGAGTTAATTATTGCCGTTGGTATTAACATTTAAGCTTAAGTTTGCCATTAGCTTTTCACCACCTGCTTAGCATCAAACCGCTGGCATTAGCCCCGAGTTCACGTCTGCTAGTTGAGGTTAGCTGCCAGTATGGAGCGCAGTAGCTGGAGCGGCAGTGAGAGTGCAGGCGAGGACATGGACAGACTGAGCGACTCAGGAGGAGATAAGACCATGGACGGGGACCCTGAGGGGGTCTGGAGCCCTGACATCGAGCAGAGCTTCCAGGAGGCCCTGGCCATCTACCCGCCCTGTGGAAGGAGGAAGATTATACTGTCAGATGAAGGAAAGATGTACGGTGAGTGATCAGGGGATGGAAATAAGCTGGGTGTAAACTGCATGAATCACTGACAAGAGGGACATTCTAAGTATTCTATCTATTCCAAATCCAAGATGAACCTTCAGATTGTTTGTCACACTTATCAAATTAGCTGTTTATTCATTTTCCATAGAACAATGATGACTAATTAAAGGACGAGCTGTGTGATGTGTGAGATTGTTTCTACACCTCACTATAATTCATACAGAAGGAGGAGGATTTTTCGATCTGACAGCGGAGGATTGTTGAGGGACCGTATTTGTGGATAATTTTGATTCTTCAACACTAATTCACACCGTGTGCTAGAATGTGACATCTCTGCACAGTGTTATAAACACACGTGATGATTGGCCGAGCTGTTGAAGCGCTCGCCGTGGCGTGTCAGACTGTGAGAATTGCAGGATAGAGGGGGCTGTGCGCGAGGGCGGTCTCACAGGGCCGCGAGTGTCAGAGACGCAGGAAACAACACGATCTGTAGAGAAGAGGGAGCGGAGGTGTGCTATAGGTGCATCATGTGTATTTGTACATGTCTGAGAAGGAGCGTGACACCGAGGAAGAGAGTGTGTGTGTGTGTGTGCCTGTCTGTGCCTCTGTGTGTGTGTGTGTGTGTGCGCGTGTGTGAACTAATAGAGTGATGAACAGATGGTCCTCTGGCTGCCACCAGCTGCGCCTCCCTCCCTCTCTCTTTCACTCGGTTGTTTTTTTTCTTTTCTCTCTCTGTGTTTGCAGAGTGCACTCTACTGATTTCTTTATGATCGTACTTGAGTTTTAAGCTTCTGAGTATTAAAATAAATCCGAGATATTTAAACGTTTTCTCCCCTTACACATTTTCTTGCGTCGGGACCGTGAATTGACGAAAAAAGCACGTGGACACCTGAAGACGTTCACTTCCTGTGTTTGTTGAGTATCTTCCATTAAACCACAGTAGCATCAGGGAGGTCCGCCGCTGACGCTCACAGTCAGTGTTCCAGATCACCAGGTCAAGGCTCTGTGTGTCAAACCACCTCTTTAAATGACGCAATTATGTAAGAATCGGCCACCTGTTGAATTGATGCTCAAAACAAACAGGGGGCAACATATTACCAGAGCAACGGCTAAGTGCTGCTAGCTGTAGCTGCCGTTAGCTAGTTTGCCGAGTTAGCGGTGCAGCTAGTGGTCCAGACAGTGAGCTTGGGGCATTGAGGGAGTTTTGGTACTTTTACCTCTGGCAGGGGAGATTTGGACCGCGATAACACATAAATGTTACAGAGCTGAAACTGTTATTACTTCACATTCTATGAATGATTTTAGTTACTTTTTAAAAATGTCTTTATAAAAAATCTTGTTGCACCTTTAAAGCTGCACCAAACATTTAATTATTTTAAAGGAATAGTTAATAAAAATGAATATACAGTCATCTACTCAGCCCCTTGTTAATAGAAAGTCTTGCGAAGCTTCGAAAACAAAACATTTCTGGAGCTTCACAGCAAAACAGTCTTGAAGCATTCTCCTAAACAAATGAGGTAGTTGGGGACTTGTTTTATAACATGAAAAAAACCCAACTTAAATGGCTCCATAGAGCTCGTTAGGCCATTTCCAAGTCTCCAGAGGCCCTGAGATCCCAAAGTGATTTGAATAAATGTTATTTACACTCTTGTGGCGTTGTTGAGCTCATGTACCCACTTCAGACGTGGTACTTGTTGAGACAAAACCACAGAAAATTCCCCACAGGTCTTTTGAACATTTTAACATCTTCATCATCATCCTTTATTTCAAGCTGTTCTCAGCAAGAAAACTCAGATAAAGCCAGTGAACGCTACCTGTTCAGCACCAGCAGCTGGCAGACCAAGTTAACCACTATCCTCTGAACATAATGGGCCATTAAACTATCAAAACAAGACAGGTTTTCCTTGGCAAAAACAGAGTGAATATTGGACTAAGTCAAACAAGTGCTCACCTTGGTCCGTGTCTGGTGGATGTGCAAACTGGCAACATGATAATATGTCAGCTTTGTGTTTCTATAGCTCTCAAGTACCTAGGAAAACAATCAATGAATGCAACCACTCCATGTGCGCTGGGGGCCTTGTCATGTTGAAACAGGAAAAGAAAATAAAAAACCTGAAATGCTGACCTTGCGGACGGCACCCTGATACTAACACCCCCGTTGAAGCTCTGCCTTATTGATCGGTCGCCAATCAATCAGACTCACTCTGTTCTCTGGCCTGTTCAGCGCCGTTTGTTTACCTTGTTGACTTGGTGTCCGAGTTGTTGACACGTTTATCACCGTGGCCTCATTGAGCGAGACGGTGTCTGTTTTCAAAAGGCAAAACGGTGAGGAGGGGATGAGCAGCGCTTGGCACAGAGGCCGGGGGGTTTTAATAGTAACAAGAACATCTGTGCAATCTAGAATTAAGAAACGGCACCCGGTCGGTGTTTATTTTTGGCCCTGCGCACAGGAGAGGACATGCTCACGTTTTTATTCATGCATGCTGTTTCATTCTTTCGCAAAAGAGAAGCACAATGATGTTTTTCGCCTTGTGCAAAGGCAGCGTACTGTGTGCACACAACCTTGAGGTTACTTTAAAAAACTTGGCATTATATTCTTAGCTATTCAGACCTGTCCCCATTGTCATTAATGGTGTTTTTACAGCTTAGAGCATAACATTACATTAAATGTAAAAGGAGTGGGAGGTGAGTATACCTCCAGAAAAGAAAATGGTAATATCTGGTAAGTAGGGGACCTATGGGGTTCCAAAAATATTTCCTCTGTCTGCAGGGAAATGGACTGAAATAGAAAAGATGAGGGGAAAATGTGCAAAAGTGCAGGGATAACCTCATGAAATCATAAGTGGATGCATACAAAAGGGGAGAAGGAATGAAAAGGTGAATAATAATAGCTCTATTATCCTTGACACAGGTACAGCAGAGGGACAGTATAATGGCCTGTGGCTTTGTCCCCTACAGAAACATCATATGGACTATATGAAAGTCGTTTAGTTGGTATTGAGCCTTCTCTGTCTCCTAGGCTGTGGATCAGGGACGTGTTCCAAACAGATGGATTACAGAAGGCTACAACATACTGTGAATGGCAGTGAAGGAAGCGTAGGCTGTGGCAGTGACCCAGACTACCAATATCTCCCAGACATCTTCAGTACATACTTATTAAATTAGTTGATCCCTCGTGTCAGATTTATAGCACACGGCCATATTCCCGTTGAATGAAGATTGAAATTTAATTCCTTCTAACTGGAGGTGTTGCATCACACCCTTCACCGGGGTAATATGTCTCCTTGAATTGACTCATGTCAAAGGAACAGATGCAGAAAGAACTCACACTCTTAGGTTTAAATGGATGTGATTCTCCAAGTGTCCTAAGTTGAAGAGATATCTTCCGGAGTTAGCATGCTAATCAGCTAGAGTTGACCTATACCCATGCTAGTGGTGACAGCACCAACAGTCCCCCAGTGCTCCTAACTCAGTCCAGTCTGGAGCACTAGCTGCATGGCTAACTGGGCTAACTAGCTAACTTTGGTAAGCAGCAGTGGTTAGTTACACCGGTGATATGCTGCCCCCTATTTGTTTTGAGTATGAATTTGATAGGTGGTCAGTTCTTACGTATTACACCTTTAACCATCACACGAGAAATGACTGACAGATATAGAAAGAAACATCTAAACAACAACAAAATATGGACACAATGATAACAGAGGATAGAACAATATTGTCCCAGTGGGTACATTTTATGAAAGTGATCATTAGAAGGAGTTTAGAATCTGTTTTCTCTATCAGACTTGGATCTACCGAGGCATCACATTTGAAACTACACGTTTTCCTCCCCTCACCTCCTGTGGAAGCAGTTATTAAAGCAGCCATTGTGACTGCAAACTGCTGCTGGCTTATCTTTGGCGTTCGGTGATGTCACCACCCGTTGTTCTCCGCAGGTGACATCACCTGGCAGGAAAAAAAAATGTCCAGTGTTTAGTTAATTTTTAAAGGACTCGGCTCTGTTTGTAATGGATTAAAGATTAACTGTGTGGTCAGCGGGAGCGGTGAGCCGTTGCACCAGGACAGACACGAATCAGAGAAAAGAGGAAAGTCGCACAAAAAGGTGTCTCGTTGCTGAAGCTGTGCGGTTGACAGGTGAACTTGAACTGGAGCGGTGCACTCCAAATGTCTCGTGGATGTCGTAACGAGCAGAACTCCTGCTCTGCGTTAGTGCCTCCTGGCTCCGGGCCAGAGTTCGGCCCCTGTGGTCTCTGAGGTCTTCCCGGGGTACACAACAATACACACCACTCCACTGCAGCCTTGTTAGCGAGCGCGGTCAGCAGGGCTTTGAACTTAGTCTGAAAGCGCTCTCGAGCTATTCTGTAAAGCAGCTGAAGCTCTTAATCACTCCGCTAACTGAGCGCGGGGTCAGTTAACTACAGCACTGATGCTTCTGTAGAAGACAAGGGAAGAAAAGTAGAGGAAGCTGCAGACTTGAATAGATCGCTTACTCATCCTCACAGGTCAGTAGATATTTTGTTTCCAGTGTGGTGTTGACATGGCTGCTGCCTTGTGGAAAGTATTTCACTTTTGGGTGATTTGTGACTTTCTTCCTCTCATCCCCTCTTTTGGACTTCATATTCACATTCATTTATTATCATTTTTGGGGGTTGTTATCATCCCCATTCTTCCTCCTGTTCCTGGAGGAACCTGTTTGCAAATCTTTCCTGGATAGTCCGTCATCGCCAAACTTGTGTGTTTATTCTGTTTTTCTGGTGCGCCTGCCCGCCCACAGGACGGCTTCAGCCTGGAGATAGAGGAGTGGGTTGGGGGTGTGGTGTGTGTGGGGGGGTTGCTTCTGTTCGTCACGGTTAATGGCCATCTGACTTTGGCCTTGAAGTCTTTCACTGGGCAAGTGGAGAGAGAGAGGAAGCGGGAGGGAGGGAGGGAGGGAGCAGAAGGGAAGCCCATTCACGACAAGAGGGACAGAGGAGGGGAGAAAGGGAACAGCCAGAACAGAGGATGGATGGATGGAGCAAGGGGTGGGTGTGTGTGTG
>CAEMYA010000174.1:1653888-1676466 GCA_903131615.1 Diplodus sargus | reverse complement strand
GTTTTTGAGAAATGGGGAGGGAGGGGGGGAGGGAGGGAGGGAGAGAGGGATGTGTGCCGCAGGGTTAGTGAAGGATGATAATTCACCGTTAAGCCTCCTAGAAAGACCAGCTGGCCCCTCTGGAGTCAGATGTCAGCCTCCGCAGCCAGGACTCACTGTGCGTGTGTGTGTGTGCCTGTCTTTTCTGTATGTGTGTGTGCTGGCACTCACGCATGTATATACATGCGTTTGTGTGTGTGTGTTTGTGTGTGTGTGTGTGTGTGTGTGTGTGTGTGTGTTTGCGTGGGTGCTGTCGTCAGTCACAGCTTTTGACTGCTAGAAGGAAAACACCTGCATGTGGAGCTGTAGATGTTATCGGTCTAAGCTCCCTATCTCAGTGAGAGTGGGATTGGTCAGAACACACACACACACACACACAGACGCACACACATGCACACACACCATCTGCTAGTTAGTTAGGGCTATTGTTGCGAGCCATTTGGGTAGTGTGTAGAGGTTTGGCTTTGTGCTGATCTTGACCATCAGTTGGCCAGCTGGCCTGACTTTGGTTTTCCACTTGGTCGCAACAGAAAAACAGGCCAGGAGACAAACCAAACTAAGCCACGCAGCCACAAACATGCTTGTTAGCAAATAAAATAACAGTCAAACGACAGAATTTCATTAATTATTTAACTCTTAACGGTCCTCTTTGTGTCGTGAGGAGTCTAAAGTTATAAACCTGGTCAGACTTGCTGGAGTGCAACACTGAGCAGGCATGCATCTATCAACCATGGTGTATATGATACACACATACACACGCACTCACACACACATACACACTCACACACACTTCTCTGCCTCAGGTTTTGTGGATGTAATTCTGTGTTTTCTCCCTCTTTCCTCCCTCCGTCTCCCTCTCCCTCACTAATCTATACTAGCCAGGTCATGCTGAGTTTGCTGTGCTCCCCATTGAATGGGCTGAATTATTCAGCATTGTAAGCGTGTGTCTGTGTGCGTGCACGCGCGTACGTGCACACACGTAAGCATGGGTACAGCTGGCCTGCTGGTTCCTTTAATCAGGGGACGGTCGGTCTGCATGAATGCCTGTATTGTTGGGTCATGTGTATTCAGGGCCATGGCGTGTGTGATTTTGTGTGCATGAGAGTGTGTGTGTGTGTGTGTGTGTGTGTGTGTGGAGGGCTCAACAGGAGTATCGTGATTACAGCACTACTCTGTAAAAATGCACGTCACAGGGTCGCTGGGTCAACAGTGCTAAATCAGGCACTAAGTTGTTTGTCAGGGTCATATGATTTCTGCTTGTGATTGTCTGTGAGGGCGACGGATAGTTCAGATGGGGTTTGTGTGTGTGTGTGTGTGTGTGTGTGTTTGTGTGTGTGAGTGTGTGTGCGTGCGCTGGAGAGAAAAAACACATGCATGTTTCATTTGTATGTTCTGTGTCTTTTCCCCCCAGGTCGAAATGAGCTGATAGCCAGATACATCAAGCTCCGAACGGGCAAGACGCGGACGAGGAAACAGGTAATAATGGGAGTGTGCATCAAATCCAATCACACTGTCTGCCGTATGTATCACAGCATATCACATTACACAGACATAATGAGGGAAACGCTGCTTTTAAACTGTGGATTTAAAAAAAAAAAGATGGTTGAAACTGAGCGGTCACTCCCCACAGTTAAGTTTGGGTTTTTAGATTAAAAACAAGTTGCAGCTGCACTTTGCGAGATTTAAAGTGTCAGTTTGCTTCATTTGGAGAAATAAAGGAACTTATTTAAATGTTCACTATGTAGTTTTGGGGAAGAAATTTGAATCTTTTGTTGACTTATTTCTTTTTATGCCTAAACAAACAAAATAAACAAACTCTCTTTGTTCTTATGACTGAATAAACAATCTGACCTTAAAGTGTTCTGGGAGCTTTTTTTCCTCAGAGAGCAGCTTCTTTATTCAGTCACGGGAAAATAAACATCTCTGAGTTTTTATTATTATCTTGTTATTGTTGCAAAGGTTGATATTCTGAGTATGCCTTCTTCTAAACTGCATAGTGCCCTTTTTATTAACAAAGAAAATCATTTTAAAGGACTAGTCTGGAAATGTTTTAACAGTCACCTTGTGGTTAAGGATCACAGTCTTAAAGGTAAACTCACATCATTGCTGTGGCTGACTTGACAAGTTTGACGTTAGGCTGGCGTGGACGTGTGAGACTGATACACGGCAGAATGTAATTGGAAATATGATGGATGCTTTTCAATTGTACGTTTCACTAAAGGAAGCTTTCCCCCCGAAAATAATAATTCGACCATTATCCCCTCACCCCCATGCTGATGGAGCGTCAAGCAACAAACAACTGAATAAGATGAGGACTCGTTTTAAAACGTAAAAAAAGTAAATGAACAAATTGACAAAATGGCTCCATCTGGCTCGTCTGTAAGTCTTTCAGCCCCTGAGATCTCAAATTGATTTGAAAAGACGTCATCTTAGCGTGCACGTAGCAAGTAGTTGCAGAGGCTCGACCGCTAGTCGAGGGCCTGAATTACATCTTTTCAAATCAATCTGGCTCTCCCATGTTTTGTTGCCTACTAAACTTCACCCTACTTTGCAACGGCATGGTGCTGTGTAGATAATGACAGAGTTTGTCTTTTTTTGGGGGCACCCGTTCCTTCGAGAATAGAGGAAATACAACTATTCTCGACAGAACATACACCACCTGTGTGCGGTGTCATCACAGTATCTCGGCTCCTGGCCTGTGTTCCCAGGTGCCTCCTCGCTCTCTCAAAAGATGTGCATAGATCAGTCTATTCACTGTTGTCAGGGGAGAAGTGTGCGCGTGTGTGTGTTTGCGTGTGTGTGTGTATACCCAGTAGTCTTTTCATAACCATGGCAACTCACTGTTTGGTCCTTCCACCTCTCTTTTCTACCCTCCAACCCCCTTCCTCTTACCCTCTCCTCTCCTCTCCTCTCCTCTCCTCTCATCTCCTCCTCCTCCCTCCTCCTCCTCCTCCTCCTCCTCCTCTCCTCTCCTCCAGGTATCCAGTCACATCCAGGTCTTAGCCAGAAGAAAATCCAGGGAGTTTCAGTCTAAACTAAAGGTAAGGACCACATGTGTTTGCAGCCGGTGAGGGCGGGTAAACATCGATGGCCGTTGTGGATGAAACGTCAGAAAAAGGTGGCATCAACAGAAACAAGCTTTTAACAGCAAGTTGAAGGAAAAAAAGACAGTATTCCAGTCCACAGTATTCGGCACATCGGTGAAGATGCGATCTCTGGGGAAATGGGTGTGAAAATACTACAGCAGATATCAGCATTAAAATCTACAAGACTACTGTTTAAATAAAAGGTTTTCACCTTAGTGAATGATGTAAACGTGGCCGTCCTGAAGCCTTCAGACAACAGTGATCATTTTACTCCCTCGGCAGCACAAAAGCAATCTGAATGCAGTGGTAGTCCCCTCGCGTTTGAACTTTTCACTGTGTCTGGACGGATGCCTGTCACAATGACTGCAGTATCCTAGGTGTCTAATTAAGCCTGTTAAGGGTTTCACCCGTGCCTCCCCCCCTGCTTCTTCCTGTCATTCTCTTATATCCATACATCCATTCATTTGTTCCTCTCCTCTCCTCTTCCCTCCCTCTCCTTACACTCTCTCCACCCTCCTTTCAGTCTATTAATCTCTTCCCCTCGGTGTCTCCTCCTCCCTCTCTCCCTCTTTCTTTGCCTCCCTCACTGTTGGTTGTAATTAACTTCATGTAAAGCAACAAAGGCGCGCTTGTTTTTCTGAGAGGAGCGGTGGCCATTCCGAACGGGGACAAAGCGAGGGCTGAATTGATGTTTGCTGTCATAAAATAAATGACAGCTGGTTGATCTGAATTGATAGTAAAGTTTTATCTAACATACACTGTGTCAAAATGTTGATGATGATACAGTACATCGGAGTATGATGCCTGCTTTAAAAGTATTTATTGAATGTATTTCTTCAACAGGCTCCAGACTCATTTTTTACACTCGTTGCGCTGGTGTGACGTAACGTAATTAAAAAGCATCCAATAATACATGTCTGTCTCTTAACACATCCTTGTAAATGTTTGTGAACAGGAATAGCAGTGACAAATATATATTTAAATCACATCATACGCAATGAGAAATTAAAATAACCTCCATTGTTAAAGGGGCACTATGATTAAAATATCAATGAGGTAGTAATACAATCTCAGATCTATTTATTTTTTCCATCACTGGATAAACAGGCTGTTCTCGGGGTAAAAAATGGTAGGTCAAAGTGAAACAGTATGAAATTGAGGTGCACTCTGTAGTTTGGGGGGATTTTTAATCAGAAGAGAAAGATCTTCATTGACTGATTCTTTAAAGAATTTTTTTTATAAATATACTTTAAGGTGAAAAACTGACCTTAAGGGACAACACAGGTTTTGCTTTGTTTATATGTGGCAGACCCTGCCACCTTTCTAGCTCAAACAGTGTTCTGGGGACCTTATTTTCCTTAGTCAATGAAGATATTTCTTTTCTGATTCCTAATTGTCTTCCCTCAAAATACATTTTAAACCTTTAAAAATAGAGAACAAAAAAATAGTAAAAAACAACAACAAAAAGAAACCAAAACTTGTTCACTACACATACTGGACGACATATACGCCGGTACCTGATTACATTTTTGTACATGATACAATTTATTTAGATGAATATATTATTATCTAACAGGACAAATTGTAAACTCTACATTAAATCTCTTTCTAAATTACCCACAGGTCTGAAGGTTGTTATGTTCAGGCATGTTGACATTGGATTCATCTGTAACTTAATGAAAAAGAATTCACCTGATGTATGGTGATATATTGCAGGTGTTGACACCTCGAAAGGCAATATTAATCACAGCTTTTTATTATCTGCACGTAATTAATATTTTAATTATGAGTGGAGCTGTGGGGTATTTCTTTCTTGTCTGCCAGCCCCTCAAAGTGCTTCACAACACACACATTCACACACACATTCATACACTGATGGCAGACCAGCTCATCGTGAGCGATACAGCGCCTTTTCTATCCAAAGGACCCGACCGTGTTTCTTGGGGGATTCAATTTCCCACAGCCCAAGGTTACCCTTCAAAACCGCCCGATAATCCTCCTCCAGCGATACGAACAGAGAGCAGCACAGCTCCACATGTGAGAGGCTGAACCTGGGAAATATTTGGCATTTTTGGGGTGAACATATGTAGAAGTCTGACGACACTTCTTATTGTCAATCAACTCCAATAAAACTGCCAGCGTCAATAATGAATTGATCTCACTCACAAAATATTCACCTAACAGAACTAAACTCTATGGGGCTGTGAGCAAATGGGGTTTCCGGGCTGAGTGGACTGACACTTTACTGCCTTATCCAGGATTAAATACGAACAATACAAATGATAGATTACCCAGAAAAATTTATTAAAAAATAATTTAATTATTAATGGATTTCCTCAGCACTGTGAAACATGGATTTGCCTGTAGCGGATCAAAATTGTGCCACGTCGGAGTCCGATGTAAGAGCTTTCACCGCCGTTTCCTGTGAAAATCAAGGGTTGGTCCTTTCAAAGAAATGAGTTTAGGGTCAAGGATGTTATCAAAACCATATGGTCTCTGGTATTTAATATGAAAATCCAGCAAGATTCCCATCTCACTACCTCTACTAATGTTATTACCTCCCCTAGGAGGAGAGATTTCACTCAGTGCCAATTAACTTGAGTGAAGCTGCCAATTAGTGATCCTGCAGCTATTGCAGCGCCTCTAATTCCATTTCATTCAGCTGTTTTCTGCTCGGAGTTTCATGTTGCTTTCAGTTTAGATGTTACAAATGAGCCCACATGTTCAGACTTCCTGTAAATCTTGCCCCGAGGCAGCGGCCCCGACCAGTGATGTTCACTTTGTTTTGTAAAGCACGTTTAGCTTGGCTGCATGCTTTTGTGCGCTCCGCTCGCCGCTGCTGTTGCCATGACTTCCCCCCCAGGGCTGCAAGCCAGACCACCACACCCAGACTGCACATGCACAGGGGAAGGTATCACCGAGAGGCAGGTTATTAGAAAGGTCCGAAAGGTTAAATATTAAAGCTCACAGAGCCCTACCTCTGCGTCGCCTGTCAGAACCATTGAAAGTGTTATGAATAGTTTAGTCTCCTGTTTTATTTTAAATGTCCTGAACTGTATTTACTATAATTTCCTCCAGATATTTCAATCAGCGTTTTATTGGAGAAGCAAGTCCTGCTAAAATAGACAAATAAAGCCATTCATTGCAGTGTTTTGCTACTTTTCTCATCGTTGTACCGCAGGGAAAATGATTCCCTCCATATTGGGAAATTTACTCAAATTGCTTTATCTAATTTGTGTGACCAACCTTTATGATTTTCACCCTTCGGGGCTGTCGTCTCTCTTGGATTTTAAATCTCAAGTCTCTTCAGTCCTTCTGTAGAATTTCAGGAATTTCCTGCCTTTCACTACTGAATGGAGTGTCCTGGTGGCTGATAATTAGGCCGTGTAAGACCTGAAAAAGTGTGTGTTTGTTGCCATGCAGGACCAGAATGCCAAGGAGAAGGCTCTTCAGAGCATCTCCACCATGTCCTCGGCGCAGATCGTCTCAGCCACCGCCATACACAGCAAGCTCCTGCCTGGAATAGTACGGACCAGCTTCCCCGGGAGCGCGCAGGTAACACACACACACACACACACACACACACACACACACACACACTCCAGGAAACAAAAGGACATGAAGCAATTTTTTTGTACTCCCTGGTGGTCACATATGCTCAGTTTGAAGTCCTGGCACACACATAACATCACACAACGGTCCAGTGTATTAACGCGTGTGTGTGTGTTTGTGTTTCTCTTCAGCTGTGGCAGGGGATGATTCCTGGAGGACAGTCCAGCTCCACCGCAGAGGAGTAAGTCACACTCTCCTTACACACTCATATCTAATGTCGTTACTGATTTTCTGCTTTGATTTATGTGGCTGCTTTGACCTTTATTGTTTAATATAGGGCTGGTTGTGTCAGTAAACTGGATTTTACCCTCAGGGTGAGCTATTCCTCCTCTCCTGGAAGCAATGGAGCGAGCTAGTGGTCTTTTGGATTTCACTTATTTTGATATACCACATGTATTTGAAAGATTTGTTAACTGTTCTATTAAAGCCTCGCATCTAAATTCAGAGATCAGACTGCGTGACGTCAGACCTGCAACAGTGTGCGTACATACACTTTGGTTTAAAAGTCTGAGAGCACATAGAAAATGTCTTATTGCGTTAAATCATGGCTGGACTGAACTTAGCCTACTTAGACTTAGCAGTTCTACACAGGTTTTTGGAATGTGGGTTAGGGTTAGGGCTATTGACCCCATTCCTACTTCCTGCAGACAAGGCAGACAGTCTTAAATGTATATCTGAAGTGTTAGGTTTACGTTACTGACGTCATGTTTCATGTCACGAATGAGCCGGTAACAGTAGAGCCGCAACAACAAACAGACCCACTGTCAAGGAAGCGTCTGCAAAACGGTGTATGAATTATTTTGAGGGTCGTCGCCCCTGTGAGACGGCTCTATTCACTATCATAGTTTTAGCCGGTCCAACATTATGAGGAAAGTGGCACAATTTAATTATTTTATCCCTATTCAAGTCAGCTGGGCGCTAAACGCAGAAGTTAGCCAGCTCGGCCAGAGATCCAGATATAGTTTAGATCAAAGCCGAGCCGAGGTGATAAAAACCCGGGTGAGCCAGTTGACCCGGGTGTGAATGCAGAGTTTACACATTCCCATTGCACACAAAAGACAGATCTTAGTGGGTTTAATCTGGATTTCTGACCAGTAGGAGAGGGGTATAAGAGAGCAGGGCATGGACTCTAACACGCTCTGCACAAACTGGATCAGTTGTATCAAAAGCACAAGCAGGGCAGATCAAAAGTGACCACACCACCAGGAGATCGATAAATGGGAGATAGAAAAGCAGCTTCATCAGACAGAGACACCTTCTAAAAAGTACAGCCAAAAGAAGGCGGTGTTGTAGTTGTCTCAGAGGATGAGCAGCAGCAGAGGAAACAAGGCCAAACACAGCTGTACCTCTGCTCTCTTCTCTTTCTTTTTTTGCAGCAGATTGAAATATCCGAGAAACCGTTGGCGCAAGTTTGGCTGAATCGCATGGTTGATGGTTGTCTATTCTCACCTGTCCAAACACTGTTTTTATATAATTGTATATATATATATATATAAAATTATAATTATATAATTATATATATATATGAAATTATAAAAAATATTATTTAATTTTTTATAATTCATTCATTATATAATCTATAATGAAAAACCATATGCAGAGTTTGGTGGACTTGGTTTCTAAAACCTGCTGTCCTGTTGTTTCCATATCTTACACTAGTTCTCAAGGCCAGGGAGGATCATTGTGCTTCAGTATCAAGCCCTGCTCGTTGTCATGTGATGATGATGATAATGGGGCTGCTGTTGCTGTAACTGAACTCAGAGGATGCTCTTGACATCTGCGCTCCTGCTAATGTTCATACAAGACACAGAACAGAATTCACCTCTGTGTCACGTAGGTGCAGTGTGACTGGTTGGTCATACTGTGCGCATCTTCTTCTTTCACCCTTGTTAATGTCTGTCTGTCTGTGTCTCCGCTTCTTTCAGTATCAAGCCGTTTTCCCAGCAAGCCTACTCTGTGCAGACAGCAGGCACCACCACAATCTCAGGTGAGTGGGACCCCGGTGCAATTATCTCCTTTCTGCGAAGTGAACAGGCGGTCTTATCTCCCGCCATTCAGGCCGCTGGCTCTCTGCAGGGAGGATTTTTTCACTTAGCCTGGACACCCGGGTCTCCAGTGCACCCTGAGGTGTGTCCTGGGAAGAGGTCAGAAAGAGAAAGCGGTGTTGATCTGACATTTTGGACTTCGCTTTTAATGAATAGCTTTGCGTAACTTCCTGCAGTATTTACTCTTAAGAAAACATTCAAGTTGAACTGATATTAAAATACATTTTCACAAAGGAATTACGCACGTTGGACATCTCGTCACACTTCGTGCTTTCACAATATTTTAGTTTAAGAATTTTGTGTTTATGACAAGCTAAATTGTCGTGCTCGAAATAGATACATTTAAAAACTGAATACTGAGTGCTAATAATTCATGTGCCTGTTAAATGTATTGGATATTAAATATTGAATATGTGAACTGTGTTACCTGTGATGATTTGGCCTGAAAGCTGCGAGACAGTTTGAGTGACATGTGCTGATGCTGGCACCACCAGCTGGCTGCCTGATATAACTGAGAATACTAGGTTTTTATTTATTCTTTTCATGTTTATGATTGAAAAATCAGAAAATTATTCTCAGATCATAGACAGCATGTCAAGAGCAGGATTCAGAACAACATGCAGCAGACGCAGCTGTTAGATTTTCAAGATAGCGCCCCCTGGTGTGTGAGATACAGCCAGAGTGACAACTTACCTGTGCGACAAGAGATCCCGCTCTCCCCTATTAATGTTGTAGGTATGCAACAACATCAAAGATGTAACCCTACATCAGTGCTCTCCTCTGCATGAGATTTTTTGTTTTTCGATTGACAGCGTCTGTGCTGTTGGTAGTTAGCCAGAACCACAAATAATTTGACCTGACTTCCATCAGACACACAGGCGGAGCCGCCATTACCACAACTGGACTCTTGATTGGCGTCGGCCACGATGAGTGTGTGCCTGCTGATGACTCAGCAGGTGTTGAAATCTGCAGAAATCTAATTTAGCTGAAAGCTAGTTAGCTGATTCTAGTGGGAATGTGTGCTAATGCTAATAGGCTTAACTAACTGTCTTTCCCTCTGAGTGGAATATGAACTTAACAGCAGACTGGGTCTGCCCAAATTTTGAATGTGGTAAACGGACAGACTGCTTAGGCTGTCAGTCAGTTAATAACCAGGACGTGTGTCAGCATTCAAAGGCCACACAGTGTGATGCTTTCCAGACGGCGAGCCTCCTAGCATCACCTGCTCTCAGGTTATCATTCAACCACTACGTGACCGCAGCTTTGTCCCCGTTCAAGGACGTTTTAAAACACCAGCTGTGGAATTAACCCTGGTCAACAATGGCTGCTTTTCAGGAATTTAAGAACGCAACTTGCCATTTGACTTGTGTTGTTGGTATTTCACAATTCATTTTTTAACACAGGGTTGTCAATTCTCAGTCTGGTGGTGGCAGCTGCTTGTCACAGTGGCACTAATGGTGTGTGTGAGCTTTGAGTCAGCACCCAGGAGATTTCACCGGGTCCTCACCATTGTTACACCTTTACTCCTGCTTTTGCCAAGCGCTTTTCATGGCTGCGGCCTCACCTCAGCCGGGCTTTGTCCTCGAGACTGCAGTAATGGCATGAATCTGACATGTTTTTTTAGCTGAGGATGATGTTGGCATTACTGCTAACCCTGTTAAATTGCATGCCTGTGGGATGAAAGTGAGGTCAAACGGTCCGTGTGTGTTGTCCAGGCTATGAGCCACCAACCGCAGCCCAAACGCACAGAGAGCCGGCGTGGCAGGGTCGCTCCATCGGCACCACCAAACTACGACTGGTGGAGTTTTCATCTTTCCTGGAGACGCAGAGGGACCAAGAGGCAGTGAGTAGAGACGCACACGCACACACACACACACACACACACACACACACACACACACACACACACACACACACACACACACACACACACACACACACACACACAGAGCACCAGTCTACAATAAGCACTCCCCATTGTCCCATAAACAGAGATGACAGATAACCCCACAGCAGAGAACAGCGTTAAAGCCCTTTGTGTGTATCCTAGTATGAATAACCTTTGTAAAGCTCTATCTCTCTGTCTGCTCAGTCTATCTATCATCCTGCCACACTGTGGACACACTGTCATTTTTCTACCTCGGGCACGCAGACAGCTGGCATTCATCTTGTTGCTTTCTGTTTAGACAGTAAAAACCTCGAACTGTTCGCTGTTGACTTTGAAATAGACCCTCTTGTCAAAAGATGTTACGTTTCCTGCATAATTTTACATCGGCGTAAACGCGGGCCTCAGAGGTCAAAACATTTTACTGGTAGAAAATGTATTAGTTGGCTTCAGTGGTAGACAAAGACAAAGGCGACTACATTTGCTGAAGGAGAATTCAGAAATAGCTGTAGCTATAACCTGGGTAGGTCGGGCTGAACGGTTTGGGGAAAATATATTTCTGACCGCTATTGAGTCGTGATTAGTCAACACTGTCTCACACATGATTGGTTTAAATCCACTGAATGACATATCATTTTATCTTAGTGAAAGAATCAGGTAGAATACAGAGTAGTGGGTTTACACGTCTCAGATTCAGTAATACATTCTTACCAAAGTGTTTTATGCAACCTAATAATGTGGTACAAACTAATTTTAAGTGCAGAGATCCAGTGTGTAGGATCACATGTGTGGGATTTATTGACAGAAATTTAATACAATATTCATAATTATGTTTTCATTCGTGTTAAATCACCTGAAACTGAGAATCATTCTGTTTTCGTTACCTCAGAATGAGCCTACAGAGGGAGTGGGTCATCTTAGAATTGGCCATCTGTTTAATTCATACTACAGGAAGCTTAGCACCAGAGTAACTGCTAACTGCTGCTAAGTGTATTCTGTTTATACATCCATGATGGTAGCTACTGTTACCCAAGAACGTTACATTAAATCTGGACCCAGCCATGGAGGCGGAGCCCCGTTAATTCCTATGAAAGCTGCTCAGTGGCGTTTTGAAGCCAAAATGGAACTTCTGTGTTGTGGGGCCCATAGAGCGCGTGCACTTCTGCAGACCGAGCTGGCTAACTACCGGTTTAGTGCCCAGCTAAGTTGAATGAGGATAAAAGAATTTATGTGGCAATTCTAGATACATTTTATGTCACCGTGTTAGCTTATGGGAAAACGTTTTTTTGGGCCACAGTGCATCACTGTGATTCCAGCCGTGGGAGTGTGCTAGCACAGGAGCTCTGGACTGCTGGGAGAGAGATGTTTTCAGGCTCAGTGCTAGCTGGTATGATGCTAGCTTCAGTAGATATCCCTACAACACTGTGGACATCTTTGACATGATCATTTTTTATCAAACCTGCTATTTCTTCACATTCAGTGAACAATATGTTTTAACATGTTTCAAAATTGTATATAAAACAAAAATTCTTACATATTGCACATTTAAAGATATTAATAACATATCATAATCATTGTTATGTTGAGATTGTGATTTGGGTCTAGCTTTTCTTTTTTTCTTTTTTCTTTGGCCACTTGTAAATAGAAAGGATGAGCAAATGATCACCTTCTTATTTTGGGGCATTGATTTGAGCACCTCTGCGTGTGCCATTAGACCTCTTGATACACATAAAACATGGAATTGCTTATGAAACATTGGTCCTCAGTCCCTTTATTGATCCAGGGTTGTCAACTTTAATTTGTGTGGTCTCTCGACTGCTTTGATTTCTTGTCCCATTGAAAGGAGCACATCTGTTTAGGAGAGCCAAAACTCATGATCTAAGAAAGTTAGGAAATATCTCATCTAATAGATATATTATAAATACAGCACAGAAGGTGGTTCAGGAAAGGACCCCTGTGAATACAAATCCAGAGAAAACACTGTGTTGTTTCTGTCGGGCTTCGTTCAGCTCCTGTTTCAGTCAGGGTGTCTATACTTTCTCCATCCTCGCCTGATTCAGCTGTTTCCCTCCCCTCAGTACAACAAGCACATGTTTGTGCACATCAGCCAGAGCAGCCCGAGCTACAGCGACCCCCTGCTGGAGTGTGTGGACATCAGGCAGATCTACGACAAATTCCCAGAGAAGAAAGGCGGCCTCAAAGAGCTGTTCGCAAAGGGCCCGCAGAACGCTTTCTACCTGATCAAGTTCTGGGTGAGCAGACAAATACTACTTTCTGTTTTTGTTATTTTTCTCAGGTTTAGTGAATAATGAAACTATTTCATACTAGGCCTTTTTGTCCTTAAGTCTGTTTTTGTAATTCCCTTGGCCGTCAGTGAGCAAGGTCAGCATGTACCCGCTCTATTTCCTGTATTTTTCCACCCAGTGCCATGCCTTTGTCTGTACTTACAGGTGCATGTGTGTACGTGCGCGTGTTTGCATGTGTGTGTTCTGTCTTTCCACCTGGGATATGGAGGTGGTGGGTTGATGAAAGCACAGTCGCTTTGTTTGAACACCTGCTCACCTCCTGACTCACAGGTTGCTCTGTCTATAAGTGTGTGTGTTTGTGCGTGCGTGCGTGTGTGTGTGTGTGTGTGTGTGTGTGTGTGTGTGTGCACTATACCGAAGGACTTTCAAAACTCCTAGCAACAGAACGCAGCACACATTTAATCATTTCCTTTGATCGGTTTGGTGATCGTATCATGCTAAAAGGCTAAAGCTACCTGTCCCGGACAAGAAGTTAGTCAGCAGCAGGCCAGTTAACGATCCATGTAGGAACTGTTCTTGTATTGGAGCAAGTTTAATAAGAAAAAAACGTAAGATCATGTTACACTACACTGTAGGTCTGCTTAATTTACAAACCTGGACAAGCAAGTAAAAGTTAGCTTAGCAAGTTATTAAACGGTATCTCTCACCTTTAATGTTACAAGTGAAAAGGCTTTCATGATGAGGACTTTGCAGTGTGTCGTTACTGAACGTAACACTATCTCAGGTAACGACTGCCGAGGTTGCTGGAACTGTAATAAGGACGCCATATAATATGTGCTATTGTAATGTTTTATGTTAAGCAACCTGTAACCTCAAAAAACACTGCATGAAATGCTCTTTGTCTTTGGACATGTGGTTATAGGAGCACTATTTAAGAACTGACCACCTGTGGAATCCATACAAATAAATAGGGAGGGGCGCATCACCAGAGTAAGAGCTAACTGCTGCTAACTGTAGCTGCTTTTAGCTAAGTAGCTCAGTTAGTTGTGTGGTTAGCGGCCATATTAGCCGACTCATCTACATACATAGATGTCTTTGACATGACATCAAAACTGTTATTCAATCACATTCTGTTGATAATTGTAGTTAAAGTTAAATTCTTAGATATTGCACCTTTAAGTCACTATTGTAGACAGTAAGTAAGCCAGCTGGAGCTGGGCACGCTAACAGCTGCAGATAACTGTCGTTACAGCTGACAAATTCCATTATTAAAATCCATTCTACCTTCACTCTTGAGTTTTTAGTTTTGGAAAGTGTAAAAGAAGAAGCCACCACACCGCACTACATAGAACTCCAGCCCACAGAGAAATTCAAAGCTTGACAGGCCTGCCGAGCCTGGTTACGGTCGCGAAGCTATGATTGGAGAATACCCATTTTGGGGGGCGTGGTTTCGACAAAATGTAATTATTAAAAGCGCTGAACAGAATGAATGTGAATGAAGCGGTGAGGCTGTCGACAGTCGGATCGTGCAGGAGCACCGAACCCTGCAGACCAATAAATGTAGAAGTGATGAGCTGCGATTGTAGCCTGAAAACAAAGAAAGAGAGGGTGTGTGTGTGTGTGTGCGCGTGCCCACGTATGTGTGTGCATGTGTGTTCCATGACAGGAGCCTCCCCTCTGAATTTAATTAAAAAGCTCTCTGATCTACCACAATGGAGCGTGTTTCTGATAATCTGCTGCTTTAATAGAGCACAGTTTGATATTCGTGTGTGTGTGTGCATGTGTGTGAGTACAAGTGGGTGACTTATCATAGTTATTTTGTGTGTGTGTATGTGTGTGTGTGTGTGTTTGTGCATGTTTTCAGCCCTGGCACTTCTTTCCCCTCAGAACTCATTACAAATAGCACAAACTCTTCCGGACTTCTCTCGGTGTGTGATGTAGGTGCAGCATGTTCTCACTGCTCTGATTAAACAACTTCACTGACACAAACTTACACAACAATCCTTCTTCCTTTTTTTTCCTGTGGTGTCTTCCAATAGTTATATAAGGTAGAATAGTGTCTTACTATTTATATACTCAATAGCGGTTTGGATTCAAATCCAGCCATTTTATAGGTCAGATCGCTGAGATTTTGGCTTCGGCTGCTTGTAAAGGGGAACAGAAATTCGTTGCCGGTATAAAAATATTTTTCACAATTCGTTACAAGCAGCTGTCCAGCACTCAGTCGGTCTGTCCAAACTCATGCTGTGCAGCCAAGCAAAGTTTGTTTTAAAGTTTAGAGAGTCACAAGTATTCAAAGATGCCAAAAAGTGCAGATAAAATTTGGGGAAGTTCATCCCAGATAGACAGATAGATGGACAGACACTGCGACGGTAGAGACACAGATCGACAATATTTTTCTAGAATCATCATCTGTGCTTTGATAATCCACAGACCTCTCTGAAAAAGTGTGTGAGACCATTACAATAAAAGATACAAGTGTGCTTAAATCTGTTATTTAGACAGCATCTATCTTTATTTCCTGTAACGCTTCACAGCGTGACTGTAACCAAAGATTATTTTTATTGCTGATCATTTTCTTGAATCAACCAATTAATTCTTTGGTCTATAAGTTAAATTAAATAGTGAAAAATGTCAATCGGTGTTTCCTACAGCCCGAGATGTCATCCTGAAATTACTGCCATAGAGGAGTAAAGAAACAGATTCACACTGAAGGAGTGCACTTGTTTTTTTTTTCCTCTTTACTCGGATAAATTACAGATTCATGGGTCATCAGTTCATTGTGGCAGCTGTGCTGTGCAGCATATGATAACATAAAAAGATTTATTTATTCTCAAACAGCGCTGCACTGGTAAACAGCAGACTAGAAGTATTTTGTCCCTTTATCTGATGGAAATATTCATATTATTATTCCACATAATCTCTTTCACATTTGCCCAAATTCATTGTGTTTTTGACTTGTAGATGATGTTTGCTATCAGTTTTAGTTGTGTAATACGGAGATCCGGTCAGTGTGTGCCGGATGCTACAGAGCAGTGTGAGCAGATGTCACAGTTCAGCGACGGAGCTGCCAGCAGAGGGCACTGTTGGCTAACTGTGCCGACAGAAAGTGGACAGCTCTCCTTTTTTATGTTTCATCTCATGTTTGAGAGAATGCAGATGGATTGGCTTGTTGGCTTCTGATCAGAGTGCTAACATTAACGGTGTTCTCGCCCTGTGGTCGTCAGGCGGACCTGAATCATAACATGCAGGACGACCCCGCGGCCTTCTACGGCGTCACCAGCCAATATGAGAGCTCGGAGAACATGACCATCACCTGCTCCACCAAGGTCTGCTCCTTCGGCAAGCAGGTGGTCGAGAAAGTAGAGGTGAGGACGCGTTCATGTTGTGTTGCGGTGCACTCTGGGGGCAACGTGTCTCCTCTCTCATAGAAAGTGACAGGTGATGGCTGATTTCCGTCTCTCCCTCTTTCAGACGGAGTACGCGAGGTTTGAAAACGGCCGCTTCGTCTACAGAATCAGCCGCTCTCCGATGTGTGAATACATGATCAACTTCATCCACAAGCTCAAACACCTGCCTGAGAAATACATGATGAACAGTGTGCTGGAGAACTTCACTATTCTGCTGGTGAGGACAGCAGTCGGTTACGTGTGGATACATAAATGATTGTGTTTTAATTCGTATGCATATTTAACATTTCTTATATATATTTTTTTTATCCTCCCTTTGTAACCAGGTTGTGAGCAACAGAGACACTCAGGAGACCTTGCTGTGTATGGCGTGTGTGTTCGAGGTGTCCAACAGTGAGCACGGAGCACAGCATCACATCTATCGACTCGTCAAGGAATAACACATACACTTGTACACTTACGCAACGCGCGCACACACACGACACACACACAGACACACACACACACACAGACACACATATGGCCTTTGCTTGTTAATTACTGGTGACATCGGAGAGGAAATGTCTCAAAACAGAAAAAGTGTCTTTCAGCCAAAACGACTCGACTCTAGTGAGGAACAACATGGCTGCCTTTCCACTGCTGCTCACAAGACATCACAGCCATAATTGGGTCATTTTAATTATCATCAGATATGAGTTCATACGCTGCAGAATCCTCCCCCAACAAATAAATATTAACTCCGACCTGACTATCAGATTGCTCATTAGCCGTGTGAAGCGCAGTGGCAGTGCAGCCATAGAAACACATGAGAATTGACCTGGGTGGTTTTTTTTCCCGGGAACATCCTGACTCTGATATCACCAGGAGGCATCTTGACTCCCGCTAATTGGTCTCGTCCTTCTTCTCCCAGTAAATTTGTTATTTTCTCTGTTCTGATGATGGAGATGAAGGTGGTATTTTCTGTCTGGTGTTTCTGGGAAAGTCAACCCAGGAGGAAAAAAAATCACAATTTTTTTCTCCCCCTGTGACACAAAGTGTGCGTGTGTGTTATCTGCCGAGACGCTGACGGACGCTGGAGGTCAGACCCTGTGTATCATCAATAACCAGAGAAGGAAACGACACCACTGCATTATCGTATAGTACAGTATAGAGGTGGTTTTGTACAGATAGCCACTGCAAATTGTGTGAGCTGTATTCTTGCACAAAACAAAAAGAGGTTTGTCCCAAAGAAAAGATATCACATTTTTACCTTTTTGTATGTTTTCGTTAAAAAAAAAAGAAAAAAAAAGAATAGCTTCTAAATTTTGGGAAATTGTTTATCGATAGTAGCATATAGACTATATTTTAATTCCAGGGACACTATCTAAAATTTATGTTCATAAGAAAGTATAAATGAAATTGAACAATTCAGGTACCTTTTTGTGCAACAAGTGACTCTTTATCAAGATTGAATGAATAAATAAGCATGTTGAAGCTATAATCCTTAAGATTTCAGTCGAGGCCGGTCTGGTGATCTCTGTCGCCATTAACCCTGGTGACAAATGTGTTATGCTTCTTGAGATTGCTTCACAATAAAAGCCACTCCAGCTTCATCAATTGAATGCTTTGAAGCAGCCATGTTAAAGAAAATGCCGAGCTGGCATAAACAGCAGCTTAATACAGCTGTGACACAGTCATGTGTCATTGAATTTGACATTGAAATTACACATATTAATGCTGGATCACATACAGGGAATGTGTCCTGTGAGGCTATTTGAATCCAGCTTGGGAATGGCGGAGTCCGCCACCAAAAGGACTTGAGTAAATGAAAATCTTAAGGATCATAACTTATAATGTCAAATATATTGAGGTCAGTCCATTGGGAAGCACTGTGAGTCTTTAAAAACATACGTCATTCATGGAGTGAAGGAAACGTCAAAACAGACCCATGATTTCTCTGATCAGGTTTCACTTTGCAAATTAAACCTTAGTTCAGTATTCCTGCACCAGCTAACTTGAGCTTTAACAAGTCCATACTGACACATTTGTTCAAGCCTGAAATGTTATATTTCAATTGAAAATTGCCCTGAATTGCCTTGGCACCTGTTTTGCATTTTGAGAGCTTTCCATGTCAGGACAGCTCGCTCAGTGCTCGTTTCTATCTGTAGAAGATGTAAAAGTTATCGAGGACACAGAACCCTTTAATCTGTCCTGGACTGGTTCCGTTAAATTAGATGGTTTAATGTCAGAATTAAAGTAATTTATAATCAAAAACCAAAAAAACTGATGATGAAGAGTACTGCAGCAGTTGACTGGTGGCTCGTCTGTGTCATGCTCCGCAGCATGAAGTGCCTTTGGTCGGGAACCGCAGTAGACATTTCTAATCTGTTTCATGTAAGTCCTGATGATTTGGTGTTGTGGATGTTGTATAGAGGGGCATTTTTAGTGAATATAAAGAACGCCTAATTAGGCGTCACATGCTCAAGTTTTTGTTGTCTGAGGGCCAATTATCAAATTCCATATTGAATGGTTGTTTCTTGTTGTAATTTGTAGACAGGCTGCACTGAACCACCCTGAAGAATTTCCACTGTTTGTATGTCCTGCAGGATGTTAATGAGAAGCATTCTTGTTCACATTTACATGTATCTGCATTTGTGTATTACATGTATGTGTGACAGATTCATGTTGGAACAACTTGCGCACTTGGTCTTGTCTGGTATCTGTTTTCTAAAAACTAATTTAAGTATCTTCATTTCCCTGTTGTGAACAAATCTTTGAAAAAGTTCTGGGCCTGTAACGACAACAGAAGATTAGACATAGTTTGACATTTTGGGTAATCTACATACTTGCCTTCTTGCCAATAGTAAGATGAGAAGATTGATACCCTTCTTGCGTAGGTGCACTCAGGCTGTGTTTTAAGGCTTTGTTTTTTTCTGTACATTAAACAATCAAGATAAACATGCCAAATCTCACATATGTCAGAATTTTAGATGCAAACATTCAAAAATGAACTTAACTATTTAACAGAATGCGAGGAAATCACAGTTTTGACATCATGACGTGTTGTGCTGCAGAGAAATCTACTGAAGCTAGCATGCTAACCAGATAACCCCGGCTGTCCAAAGTTCATGTGCTATCATTGTAAAAACCAACACTCACCGTGCGCTCCAAGCTCCCAGTCAGCTAACAGAGCTATCTCACTTATGGCAGCTACAGTTAGTAACAGTTAGCTTTTACTGTGGTGAATGCTGCCCCCTGTTTGTTCTGAGTATGAATTGGACAGCTGGGCAGTTCTTATTTATTGCACCTTTTAAGTGAGAGTTAGTGGTCCCTCTTAGCATTTCTGTGAAGCTAAGCTAACTAGCAGCTAGCGGTAGCTCCATAATTGCTGTACCAAGACGATTGGTGTCGATCTTCTCATCAAACTCTTGGCAAGAAAGCAAATCTGTGGGTGTGTTTTCCAAAATTTCAACTATTCAACTATTTCTCCAAAACTGAAATTAAAATAATTTAAGAGTAAGCTACCTTACAGCTAGCATTTCAGAAAACAAATGGTCCAACACGTGGTCTTCTTCCAACAAGTTGTAGCAAAGTAAGCCAGATAAACCTGCTTCAAGGCGCAGCACCCCAGAAGTTCTTGTGGTATGTCGCGGAAGATTCCTGCCGGACTCAGTTTGTCCATCATGTAGATTGAAAAGGTCCAACTCCAAAATGGTGTTCGTCTTCATAAATGAGGCCCAGAGGTTTTCTAACATCTTAACAACAATGAAGAATACAGTGTGCTGATTAGAACCGTGCCAAGACTCACAGGATTGTGTTCCAGCTGGGATGTTATGTGGTGTCCAGACTACCCAGTCATTAACTTTGTGTTTAGGGCAACTTGTACTATTTTAACCAGACCTGAAAATGAGCCATCTGTAGTCAGAAGTTGCCAGCTGTGACATATTTGGTCTTAACAAGTAATGACTCACCCCTGACTCAGATCTGAGGAGGACCATCAGTCTTCCACCTTTGCGCTCCCGTGGGTGTCTCTCAGGGTTACAGCCACCTGTCCAACAAAACACAACCTTTCCAACTGGCTGGTGAATCATTCTGTCAGGAAACCCCCCATCAAAACCCCCCACGCCTTAAACTTTCCCAGAGTTTTGTCTCACACTACAGCATTGTGTTGTCTGCAGGACCTTCGCAGCAGAGCACCAACATGTAACATGTACGTGAGAAGCCAACACACAGCCGCAGAGGGGCTGATTCTGCAATAATGACCCTCTGTCTGGATATTATCTACCACCTGCTTACCAAAGACAGATGAAATACAGAGGAAAAGGATTTATTACAAGCTAGAGTAATTTACAAGCTTCTGCCAAAAAAAAAGAAGAAGTAGAGAGTCAAGGAACAGGACTATCAACGTAGAAACATCTGTAACTTGTAGACTACACTGTACAAATACAACAGATAGGGTCAAAAACAACCGTGTCATGTTCTGAACCCGGTTCAGAAATGTGTTTTTATGAAAATGTTTTTATCTCTAAATACGTATTTTAATTTAACCTTGTCAAATATGGACACCTCTTATCATCTTGGTTGGCAGACATGAGCAGGCCGCTGCAAACTGTGATTTATTCAAATGTCTGAGTCAACCGTAGGACTCCACTGTTCAACATCCGCTCGCTACAGTCCACTAGAAAATGTGCTCACACACAAAAAAAAGCAGTCTATACAGGTTGCCTGAAGGTCCTTTCAAAAGGTTTCTGGATCACCGTCGTCCGTGTTGTTAATGTCGTCTCGTATGTGCTGTTGGATATTTATCTTCTTTTCTGAACCGCGTGTGGCACAGAAAGCCTGTCTGTAATCAATTCCAAAATGGCCTTGAATCTTTTCGCCCCGGTGCACCCGCAGTGCGTCTGTGTGTGCACTGAGGGTTTTTTGATAAGGTGCTTTGTATAAAGGTGACAATAACGTTTATTACAGATGTTGTGTATATCTTTGATATTCTAATGTTTATCCTATTTTGCGAAGAAGAGAGTACATTTAGGAAAATCCAAAAGCTAGTGATGTGTGTCTATTGGTACTGCACAGGGTCTGATCTTTGCTTTGTAACTTTTTTCCCCCCCATGGCTAAAAGTATGTTAGATATTTTCTAGCTTTGTAGAGACTTTGTACGCATATGCTATTCAGTTTAAATAAATGGTCAGTTCCAAACTGTGCCCTGGAGTTTTGTCTTTACTTGTTAGCCCTCATTAAAGGAACAGTTCACCCCATTAGCTGCTCGCCCCCATGCTGATAAGAAGTCATTTCTGAAGATTCATACTTTCATATTTATTTTATTCATCTTTATTTGTAGAGGGACCATGTACAATATTAAACATAAATGTTGCATTTGATGTAACTTTTTGTAGTGCAAATGCCCTCCAAACATTTAACTCACATAGATTCATCAATACATTTGTCACTGCCCCAAGGACAATCAAACTTTGAAGGAACAGTGATGGAAGGCAATAAAGCTGTATTTGTCAATGACATCAACACACAGTCACTCAGAGCTTAATGTCAAATCTGCCCCAGCCAAGTTAATAAACTCCTGTGATACAAACACCAGGATCGACAGTCTATGTGAAGGTTTCTCACTGTCAGTGTTCAGCCATGTACTGTCAGTGTGTTCCCTCTATGTGACAGTCATTTCAAACAGAAAACACAAACAGCTGTCTCAGAACAACAAAATCACTCGATTCATTCAAAATATCTGTGGAACATCGTGCAGAGTCAACAAGTGATCAGCAGAGCTGCACGTCTCCTGACAGACCACTCAGCGACAGATCACACAGAGATAGTCAACCTCTGCTAGCGGCTGCTGCTCGCTGCCCGGCGGCTGGTGTCAGCAGCAGCCATCACTGCTGATATTGTAAAGGTAACAGTAAAGGGGACATCCAGTATATTACAGTTTTCAAGAGCATTTTTTTTTTATCATTGAAAACTGTAATTAACCCCCAAAACACTCAGAAGACAGGAAGGACTATGTATTGAATATGTTTGCAAAATGATGGCATGTTTCTACATGTTTTGTCAGTTAGAAGTTAGATTAAGGGTGAACATGACACAAAAATAGAAGACATTTCTGTTTGGCTCAAATATTTAGCAAGTGAGCATTTACACCATCGGCTCTCAGCCTTGGAGCTGAGACCCCCGAGGAGGCTGCTAGTTAATTTGCAGGGGTCGGCAGATGGTTGTGGAGAAAAAAATAACATAACATATTTTAGACTGTAAAAAGTTTTTTTTTTT
>CAEMYA010000174.1:1629469-1652707 GCA_903131615.1 Diplodus sargus | reverse complement strand
ATTCTGGCCTGAAATAGTTGAAAGAGCAGATTACAGGGTCAGACTCTAAACGAGAGCGCCGCTGGGTGTAATAGATGGATTTCCTTTTGCTTTCGCTCAATCCAGCTGAGCTTTCTCATCCTGAGACGCTGGGCTGCGTGGGGATTATGAAGATGAAACCGTGTAACAATGCACACTGCGGCGTAACACTGCTGAGTAAGAGCTTCATCAGTGTTTTAGCCTCAGCGTTGTGTTGGCTCGCAAACCCGGACTCATTAGTTTTTCTAGTTTATGCGGGACATCATGTAAGAATGCTAGAATATATCCACAGAGCCAAAGCTGCGGCAACAGGAAGTGTGCCCAGGTCTGTGAAAATAAGACTAACGACTGTGAAATTTGTAAAGAGGCATCAGCAGTATCAGGCGGAGCTGCAACCATAGGTCAACTGATTGATTAATGGGTGGAAGGAAAATTAATCGGCAACATACTGGAGGATTGATAAATTGTTTTAGTCATTTTTCAAGCAAAAATGTCAAACATTTGCTTTTCTTTACCATAACTACTTTAATAATTGATTAATCGATTGAAACAAAACCGATCGCCTTCTATTTTGGTATTCAGCTGTTCGTTTCAGTCATTTTTTTGAGAAAAAATGTCAAACATTTGCTTGCTGAATGTAGGATTCGCTGCTTTTCTTGGTCATTAATGACAGTAATTGAGGAGTCTTTGTGTTGTGGACTGTTGGCTGGACAAAAGAAGCAGTGGAAGACTTCAGTTTGATCTCAGTGAAATTGTGAATTTTTTTTCCACAGAACAAACCGATTAATCGTGAAAATCATTGCATGCTGTTAATCGTTAGCCTCAGTACTGCCCGCATCGACATACAGGTTCTGAATCATATCAGACAGCTAGTGTTCGCTCGTGTTTAGGTGCTGAAAGTAGCAGTGTTAAAAACATTACATTACAACGGAAGTTCTGCATTCAAAATATTATAAGTAGTCTCATGAAAATGCACTTTACAGTGAGCTATGAAGTCTGGGTGGTTTTATTTATAACTGACTTTTTATGCCTAAAAAAAACAGCCTATTTCTGAGTTTGTATAATTACCTCATTGATATTGTAAATATTAAAATTCTGAGTTTGAATTTCTTCCCCAAAACTACATAATGCTCCTTTAAAGTGACACGGACCTACTCCTGTGTGTGTGTGTGTGTGTGTGTGTGAGAGAGAGAGAGAGAGAGAGAGAGAGAGAGAGGCAGGGAGGCGTGTCCCCGCCGTCACAGCACCCTCCTGTTCTGTCCCGCACACACACACACATACACACAGAGCAGAGCAGCCTGTCCGGACACCAGGACGCACCTCTCCTCTGCTCTCCGGGAAAGCGCGCAGGGCTGAGATCAATCTGCCGGGCAGAGAGGCATGAGGTCCCGGCAGGCAGCCCGGACCGCTGGGGGGAAATGAATGGAAGTATTTATTTATTTTTTTCAATGATCGGACATTTGAGATGATTTGAAGTGGGAGCGGAGGAGCAGGACGGGAGCGCACAGAGTGATTCTGGCTTCGCTGCAGTTTCTCAGACCTGATCAAGTTTGAAGTCAACTTCAGATCCCGTCACGAATCTGAAGACGACACCAGTGACTTTGTTTTCCGAGTAGCTCGGCCGCAGTGACACAAGGAGGACACGTTGTCGAAACTTTTTCGCCTCAGAGCTGAGCCGGAGATGGAGCCGGAGGAGGGGAAGGTCTCCGTGTGGGTCTGCCGGGAGGAGAAGCTGGTCTCCGGGCTGACGAAGCGCACCACCTGCGCCGACGTGGTCAGAGTCCTGCTGGATGACCAGAACCTGCAGCAGGGCGCCGCGGCCGCGATGCTGTCCGGCGCCCCGCAGTCCTACTGCGTGGTGGAGAAATGGAGAGGCTTCGAGAGGATTTTACCCAACAAGACCAAGATCCTCCGGCTGTGGAGCGCCTGGGGGGACGAGCAGGAGAATGTCCGCTTCGTCCTGGTGAAGAACGAGGCTTCGCTGCCCAACAACGGGCCCCGCAGCGCCGAGGCCCGGGTGGTCCAGAGCCGGGAGAGCGGCGGACCGGGCGGCGTGCTCAAGGGCACCGCCAGGACCTGCTGGACCGCCGCGGCCGCGGCCGCCAACCTGTCCCAGGAGAAACAGAGGCGCATCGTCAGGAAGGCTTTCAGGAAGTTGGATAAGATGAACAAAAAGAAAGAGCAGACTGTTTGCAAAGATAAAGGCTCTGTGGAGAAGATGGAGACGCTGGTCCACCTGGTGATCTCCCAGGACCACACCATCCGCCAGCAGATCCAGAGGATCAAGGAGCTGGACCGGGAGATCGAGCGGTACGAGGCCAAAGTGCACTTCGACCGCATCAAGAGACACGGGGTGAACTATGTGCAGGACACATACATGGTGGACTCCTCCTCCGAGGCGTCCTCGGACTGTAAGCGCAAAGCGGAGCGGCAGGACGTCCGGAGCACCGCGGAGGCGCTCGTCCAGTTCGAGGAGTACGCGCGGCGCTGCGAGGAGGTGGTGCGGCTGCAGGAGGAGCTGACGGAGCGGGAGGCGCTGGTGGAGAGCATCACCGGGGAGATCCAGGAGGAGCTCAACCGGCGCTGGATGAAGAGGCGGCGGGAGGAGAGAGGAGCGGAGGCGGCCAGGGACGCGAACGGCGTGGCGGAGGACGCGTGCCTCGCCGCGTCTGCCGCTCCAGCTGTGGAGCCAGATGTGGAAAGTTTGTCCGAGGACGAGCTCGTGCTGGAGGAGGAGAGGATCAAAACGCAGCTGGACACCAGTCTGTACATCGGCCTGAGGCTGAAGACGGACCTGGACGCCATCAGGGGGGACTTGGACCTGAGTCTGGCACTCTGGGAGACCAAGGAAAGCGAACTGCTGGACCTGCTGGCCAAGGTTGAGACCATGGAGATAGAGCAGGTGAACACCACACTGACTGTGACTGATGACGCGCAGGGGGAGCTGGGTGCGGGGAGCGCCGAGGCTGAGCCGGCGTCAGCGGAGAAGAGCAGCGGCTGGGTGGAGCAGGCCAGGGGTCTGTCCAAGACCTGCAACACCAACGACGAGGACTCGGACACGGGCCTGAGCTCCATGCACAGCCAGGACTCTGACAACCCGCCTGTGTGCGAGTCCCTGGTATAGACTCACTGTGGGAAGCATGCTGGACTTTTATGGAAGTCAAAGCCACAAACTCAGGGGCAGAGAATCAGTGTTGGCAATACTGGGAGATGTTCCCTCCCTACCCAAAATGCACCTGTAATTCTTTAGCAATAATTCTTAATATGTAGTTGCACAATAAGCTAGGAGCATGCTTAGAGAGGTGTGCTGCTCCAGAGCTGACCTTTGACCTCCACGAGGAGAGTCAGCTGAGGACCACTTACTATGAGTAATAGCCTAGAGGAGTATTATGATAAGACACTTGTAATCTGTAGTCTTCAGTGGGAAACTAACCTTAAGGTGACCACCGGTTTACAAACAGTTAATAACAGAGTGCTGTGGTCAGGGTCCAGTCGGACTCGCTGACTGAAAGCTGAGGCTGGGTGTAGTCACACACACACACACACACACACACACACACACACACTCTGTGAGCAGACCTGGTGGCCACGAACAGGCAGGTTTCTTTTAAAGGGTCACCATCACGTGTACCTTCACGCACAGTAACGTTCAGTTAGGTCAGCCGCAAACTTGCCGCGCAGGCGCTTCAGTCTAGCAAACATGCGACAAGGGCGCGTTCAGTTCACTTCAGCCTCCTCAGAGTAAAACCACTAGGTGTTCAGAAGTCCCGTTTCTGGGAGCATGAAGACTTTGTGAATCGGAGCCGAAGCGCTGATTCCTGTCCTGCCCGCTCAGCAGAGCACATCACTTGATATTGTGTCAGTGTCAGTGTCTCTGAAGCACAAACAGTCCTATTTATTGAACTCGGTGTCACCTCTGGCTCACCTGCTACACTGTCGGTCGGATCGAAACACGAAACATTTGATTACTGTTTTGTTTTCTTCACGCATTTCTTTTTTGTTGTGTCATGGTCACGTGAAGCAGTGGTTCTCAAAACAACAACCCCTCATCGCACGTTACATCGAGCATTTCAAGCAAGTGAGAAGTGTTTTTACCTGTTTTTTTTTTCTTTACCGGCTCAGATTGTTAAATGTTAATAATTATGGAGACCTAAAGAGGCAAAAAAACAATGTCTGTCTTAAATAATACACATAATTTTATGGGGCAGGATTATTGTTTTGTTGTTCTGAGTTTATATTTGACCACCTTTACGGGGTCCTGAGCTCCTGGTGAGGAACCACTGGCTTAAAGCAGATAAAAAGTCCATTCAGTGTGGTATGTTCACAAACCAGTCGGCATAATAAATGTCACCAGTGCACATTTCTGCAAATCACAGATATGTTTCAATCGGTTTGGTTTAGGCACACAAACCACTGCGTTACGGTTAGGAGAGGATCATGTTTTGACTTAATATACCGGTTTTGATTGCCACAGATGACAGGAGATGCTTGACTTCTCGCCAAAATGTTTTTGTTGCTACAAGCTCAACCTGGAAATTGTCCCGGAAATTGTCCTTAAAAGTACGCAGTGATTTCTCACTTACAAATGTTTAAACTCAGTCTGGAACTGTGGTCACTGGCTTGGCAATCCTCTCGCCTGCAGCCTCACCATCACCCTGTCCGTCTCTCAGTATGACAGGTCATGATAATGTAACCTGAACGGGATGTGAGGTTTTATGGAAATGTAGTATGGTGAGTCGGCCTGTTACATGTAGCAATGTGAACGCATCAGTGGTTTGCAGAAACATTAACTGCCAACATTTAATCCTGGCGACTGGGCTGTGACTTCTGACCACAGAGAGATCGAGTCAGACCCAAAACATCAGCATCGAGATGATATCAGAGGATAAGATACGGCTGTGTCACAGGCCAAGCAGAACTTCTTGTGAGTGAACTTCATGTGTAAACATTGGTGGGATGCCCCTTTAAATCTGGGTGTTGATCATTGCTCTGTTCAGGCGCAGGAGGCTTGTTTCCCTGAAAAGCATCTTATTTGACCATCATCATTGTTATTCTATAACAAATACAAACAGTCCAGGAACAGAAAGAGATTTTTTTTTTTATTAACACTCAAATACAAGTCAAATTCACATCAGTAGTCGTGTGTTTTGGTCCCTTTAGCTTTCTGTATCGAAGCGACACCTTGACACAGGTACTCCCATCTCCGGAGTAAATAAGTACACTTCTTCTATCTAAGTTGTGACAAAGTGTATCTGTGAGTACACACACCTGTGCGACTGGACTTGAAGATGCTTTTTTGGTGAAGTGACCCCGTTTATAAATCCCTCAGCCCCTGCTTCTCTGAACACTGTGACATTAGAGGGAACTATTTTAAGCCTCTGTTCAGTTTTTTTGGGGTTTTTTTTTCATCCTGGAAATAGTAACAGCAAAGCATTATTAGCCGTACTTCCTGGAACTGACATAAACAACAAGCAACAGAAAATAAACAGCAGCTGCCAGGATACACCACTCTTTAAGTAAATCACTCTGTATGTTTGTCAGGCTGTTGTGATGTAACATCTTACATGGTGACTGTAAAACAGTGAGAACTAATAACCCTGTAACAACTAGAAGAGACTGATGATACTGTTTGTGTGGAGTTAGCTGTTAGCTGCATCCAAATACCAAAATCACCCGCGTGGAGCTAATTTATGACATTGATCAGGGACAGTTTGGGCTCGACGTCTAGCCTTTGCTTTGTCTACGTAGATGGCTGTAGATCGCAGCTCCGAGGCCACCGCAAGATGCACAGCGGCTGCATCGTAACGCCAGTCAGCACATTAGTACACATGACTGTTAGTGTTGAAATAAACAGCAAAACCTACTTTGCCTGCAGTGTGGTTTCATTTAGCGTGACTGACATGTGTGGCTGCTTTTAATGTTTGAGTGCCTCAGTCAAGAGGAAACACAAACAGGTTTGCATTTGATGTGTGGTTTATAGATGGAAAGATCATTTGCATACCTCTAGGCCACAGTGCTTTACTTTGAAAGCTGCGTGTGTGTGTGTTTTCAGTACAGTGTGTACCTCTGCTCCCAATGTCCCGTCACACTCGTCATGCGTAGTTGTGTTTAATCGCTGTTCCCCGGGTTGCTCTTGCATGAGCTCCTGCATTAATTATGACAGCATGAAACCAGAACGCACCGCTCAGGTTACCATGTAGTGACACATGCCTTCACATGTTGCTCAGGTGCTGTCTTAAAGGGTCAGTTCACCCAAATTACAGTCAAACTGATTTTTTTCCCCCACTTACCCCTCATCGATCCATGCAGATTGTTTTGTTTTTTATTTGTTTGGTAGTTTCTATGTTTGAGATTTTTGCACTCACTTCAATTAATAGATGTGAATGGAATCTAGTTTGTGGTGGGGTAAGATAAATTCTATTTATTTAAAATGTTTTAAAAATTAGAACAACATTCCTCTACAGAAACACTGTCACGGCGAATCTGCAATCTACAGAGCTCACTGTAAACATGTTTTTGGTGGTTTTACAGTGAGGTCTGTGGATTAATCAGAGTTAATCTGATGAACCATTCACCTCCACTGTGTTAGGGTACAGTAAGTATAACAGTACATTTCATAGTGTGATTCCAGTGTGCTTAGACGAGATATTCTTAAAGGAATAGTTTACAGTAAAATGTAAAGTTGATCGTTATCTAACCACCCACATGCCGATACAAAGTTGGGTGAGGTTCTGTGTCCTACAAAGTAGATGAATTAGATGGGGACTTTTAAAAATGTAAAAAAAAAAAAGAACTGGCTCCATGAAGCTTACCGGTGTATTCCAGGTCTCCGGAAGCCTGAAGATGCCGCGCTGATTTGAAATGCTTATGTTAACACTTTTAGCTAAGCAGCAACAACAACCATTTCCCGCTTTAAAGCCCGTACAAGCTCTTCTTTTATGGGTTTTTTAAAATAGCTTTTACACATGTTTGAAATCAAGTCCCCATCTACTTCAGTTGTCCAGGAGAATGCTGCAATGCTGTTTTGCCATGAAGCTCCAGAAATGGTTCCTGGACTAGGAAACTTAACCCGGCATTCCATCAGCTTGGAGGTGAGTAGATAATGACAGAATTTTCCTTTTGGGGTGATCTTTGCCCTTAAATTTGAGCATTTTGAAGCAGGCCGGGTGATAAATCAGTTCACTAATCACTGGAGTCAAACCCTCTCTCAGTCACTGTCTCCTCAGTCCCAACATCAGAATTCCAGACATCGCTCCCAACAAAGCTTATGATTTAGTACCAGTTTTCCTTGTTCACTGATGCGTCTCTCTGATGATGATGCCACACCCTGGTGTTCTGAGCTACGTTCAGCCTGTATAGCTTTATCAACAGAGCCTGTGTCTACAGCGTAAGCCTTAAATCTACATTCACAGGGGAAATGCTCTTATGAGTACAGAGAGAAAGGCTCCGTCGCAGCAAGTGTTTACCCAACAAGCTGGGATTATTCTGAGCATCAGTAGGGGAATACCTAAGAAGAATGTGTGTGTTTGTGTGTGTGAGTTAAGAGGAAAATACAAACAGGCGGATAAGTAGTCTCCTGGAAGAAGCAGTAGGAACTATGGTAGAAAAGCACAATATTATGTCTGCTCACTGCTGAAATCTTGCAGTAAAACATTTTAAATAAGACAAAATATTGAAAGAAGTCCCAAAGGGCAGTTCAAACGGTCGTGCTGAAGCTCAAACAACGAAAGCAGTTGTTTAAGTGCAAAGGATACTTTGACTGGGAAAAAATTAATTCCATTCGTGGTATATTATGTCAAACACAGCGTCTTATTCTTTAGTTTTATTCTTTAAGTTAAAGAATAAGAGACAAAAGCCATGAAATAGGTAACCACTGAGGGCAGTTGAATTTCCATTTGAAGAGGAAGGGATCAGGATAATTCCTGGAAGGTCTGTGCGTGTCAGTAGTATCAATATCCTCGTGATAGATGCCATAATAACTCATGGTTAGATGTGACCACTGCTGCACAATGTGCTGCAGCAGAGGTTTCGGTTTGAGTGTAAGGACTGCATTAAGTCAAATTATCGGCAGAACTGAAGGGAGGTGAGCTGAAACGTCAAAGTTTACATCACGAATAAAGTTAAAGCGTCCGTCCTGAAGGGAGCTGAGGTGGAGGAAATGAAATGAAAATCGAATGACACTGGATTCGGTGAGCTCTGTTAGAACTTGGGCATTACAAGCATCAGCAGCAGAACTCCTGGGTTGTTCGTCCAAGTAGTCAGGTATGTTCCTGAAAGAAGCAGAAAGACTTACAGTTTCAGTGTTGTGACCCTGAGGGGGGAAAAAAACAAACATTTCACTAAACTCTGCATATTTAGAGATAATTAATATAATAGCCTGTGATGTGCTTTGCAGCAACACAGCAAATACCTGAGAGTCTACATCCGGCATAGACTGATTCAAACATGTACATTGCCATGTGTAGGTAGGAAGTTTCCCCCCGGGGGGCCGTCTCACAGCTCAGCTGGCTGTCAGCCTGCTTATCTCCGTGTCATGTAAATGTGTCACGTAATATCCCGGCTGTCACCTGACACATTCCATTTCATTCCAACACTGACTGGTTTCAAATCAGTCTCGGATCTTGTTCGCTGCCTGTTGAATTCATCAGTAGCAGCGTCTGCTGTTCTGGCTACCGAGCTCATTCATTTTGGATCGCTGTAAATGTATAAATGCTTGAGTGATCCGAGCTGGCAGTTGACACCCACTTTCTCCAGTGTCGTCATTGCCAGATTGCGCTTCATTGCCACTGTCAGGTTCATTTGATATGAATAGGCTCCTCCGTCTCCGCTCCACTTTCTTTCTGTCTGCTTTGCTCTCCATTCTTTTCTTCTTATCAGCCCCGCAAAACCTCAAAGGAACTGTACATCAAAATAACCATTATGTAAGCATGGAGCCTTTTAGTCTAGCTTAGCATTAAGACTTGAGGCGAGGAAAAACAGCCAACATTACTCCAAAGTCCAAAGTTCAAAAATACATCTTTCAACTGTTTCATGCTGGAACAATTCCTTGATGAGCATCCTGGAACCACTGTAAATACCTCCATGAAGTTCTTTAAGGACGTGAGTGTTGACACAGTTCGACTGATTCCCAGCAAAAAAAGAAAAGCAGAGATTTTTGTGGCCTTGGTGGACAACTGCAGGGAGGAAGATCAGTGTGGCCTGTGCCCATGGACAGTCCCTGGCTTTCCTGACGTGTCTACAAACCCCTTTGAGCCCTGGTACTCCACTGTACAACCGGAGCAGGGAGGTCAGTGGGCCACGATGACTTTACTATTCAATCCCACCACCGATGAGGAAACAATTAGCTAGCTAGCATGCTATTTGCTAAGCATATGTTCAGTGTTGTCTGGTGTTTATGGGTTGTGTCTGTGTTTTTCTTGAGTGGCACAGCCAGTGGCAGAGATGATATAGTGGATTGTGAGCAGTAGTTTCCTGGTAAACACACCGACCTCTTCAGCTGTCGCAGCTTCAGTGTCTCCGGGATAGTTAGGCCACCCTGCCTGTCCACTCTGCCTAACTAGCCCAGAGACACTCCTGCAGAAGAGCGCCTCCGGAAGATGAGTAGCCAAGAGAGGAGTAGCAGAAGTCCAGGAAGGAGACCGCTACTGCTCATTAACTACCGTTGCAGAACTGCAAGCAAAACAAACATAACCAGAGCTACCGGTATACAGTCAAGCGTAGAGAACACAACCAACCAACAGGTCTGGCAAGAAAAGCAGTGAGATTGTTCAAGTATTTAACTCTCAAAACCACAAGCTGATGTTCTTATGATTCTGTTTGTACACAGTCAAAACAAGTGAGATGCTTAGGATAATTGGCTGAGTTTAAAGTTGCTGGAGCCAGGCTAGCCGTTTCCCTCTGCTTCTAGCATGAATGCTAAGCTCGGCTAACACTAGCCCCATTCACACAGGAGAAGACACAAAAGGACCTGTGTAGGTCACTGACCATCCGATCGACACGCCCTCAATACGCAAAGCCGGCTTATCCGTTCACACTGGTTCGGTTCTCCAATAATGCGGCCCTGATACCTCCAGAGGCGTATCAGGGCGAGAGCGAAATTTCACCCCTCGCTGATCCAAGAGATTCACACTGAGGAGGAGGCGGGGAATTGGTGTACTAAAACCGCATCCAAACGCCAGTGTGAATGGGGCTACTGTCATGACTCGGGCTTTACACTTACCGTGCAGACATGACATTAATATCAACCAAAGATCAAATGAACAAAGTAATACTCCAGAAATCCAACTTAGACAATCAAACAAGTGGAAAGGCAGACATAAGCTGTGGTCACTTTTCTTCACAGGGAACACAGACTGTTTTCTTTGAAGACATCATTAGATTAGATTAGCATTCCCACTTCTCTGATGAGTGTTCGAATTATTTTCACAAAAGTTTGTATCTGTTGAAAAAGTATGTCAAACAAAATAAACTACGGCACAAGCGTACAAAACATCTCAAATATAAAAGTCATTGTTCACTATTCATTATTTGCCACTGGTAGCATGGATTGTGTGTGTGTGTGTGTATTTGACCTCCTTTCTCCATACATGGCATAGGCAGTGTTATAGGCCATTCATTTTACTAAAAGAACTGGAATTTATCTAACCTGACATTCACTTTCAACATTGTGATTGTGTGTGAGACTGAGATAAAAAGAGACAAACAGAGATAAAGAGACAGGAAGACAGAGCGATACGGTTAGATTATGCAACCCTGTCAGAGTATTTTGTGTGTGTGTGTGTGTGCACGCGTGTGTGTTGAACCCCTCGGTGTTGTGTTTGGCAGTAACAGTGTGAGGTGGTATGAGGGCCAGTTAGCAGCAGATGCTCACATCTTTCTACTAAAAAACACTGCAGTTTATATAACCAGACCAGACCTGAAACACATGCTGCAGGGAAACATAGTGTGTTTGTGTGTGTGTGTGTGTGTGTGTGTGTGTGTGTGTGTGTGTGTGTGTGTGTGTGTGAACATCGGTTGAGTAGTAATACGACTTAGCCTGCAGCTTATGTGCATGCATTTACTATATGCCAGTACTTTCATGTGTGAGCACACATGTTTTGTGTGCACACAATACTGTCCTGGTGCTTTTATGTTTAAGTTAGAATATGAACACAAAACAGATGTTAAAGTGTGTTATCACCCAGCCAGTGGGAAGTCTGCGTACAGTCACTTAAGTACAATTTTGAGATTGCATCTATATATGTATGTATTCTCGTACACTGTCGCAGATTTAAATAAACTAATAAATAAAATAAAAGGAAAGGATGATGATTGATGTTTGTGTTTGTTTAATCTTACAGTCTGAACAGTCAGCTGTAGTCTGAACCAGACCCAGCCGGTACAATATAGGAAGGCATGGATGTGTAAAGCAGTCGTTTTAATGTAATACCCATGTTTGTATGTGAAATACAAAGCAACAGCCAGTAGCCAATTAGCTTAGCTTATCTTAAAGACTATAAACTGGGGAAATGGCCTTACTGGCTTTGGCTCCTGTAATCTTTCATCTTTGGTGGTTAACGAGGAACCTCATGGTGGTGACAAGATTTCAGGAAGTCACTGTTTGTGGCCAAGAAATAGTCTGGCACAAATCTCTGTGTTATGGCTGTGTGCAAATCTGTCAGTGTGTGTGTTTGCGTACGTGAGTGCTCAAAGACACGCCAGCATTTTCTGCAGCCCAGCTGCCGAAAAAAAGGTTGGCGGATAACATTTCTGCAAACTACCAATACTTTCACTTTTGTATGTGTCTAATGCAAGAACTGGCCAGCTGTCAGATTCATACTCTGAACATACTGGGGCAGCTTATCACCACAGTAAATGCTAACTGCCACTAACTGTAGCTGCCATTGGCTAGTTAGCTCGATTAGCTGTGCATCTAGTGGAAGTGGCAGTTGGTAGCTGGTTAGCATGCTAACTTCAATCGATACGTGCAATACATAGAGGTCATTACGTTAAAACCTTCATTACTTCACATTCTGATGACGATTTTAGTTACTTTTTGAATGTTTTCAACTAAAATTCTTTGCACCTTTTAAAAATTAGCTACGACATGGACATTTCCACAATATGAGTGATACCACGTTAACATTACATGTTACTGTTGACGACCTGACCTGGGTTGGAGTTAAGTGGGCAAAGGCTGCAAAGCCAGTGACCATGGTTTGAGACTGTGTCTTAACATTTGTAAGTATGAAACCATTGGATTTTTTTTGATGAGGGACCTCAGTGTTTCGACATTTTTGTCAGGAAGTCAGGACATGTTCAGCTGTGTCTGCGCTGACCAAAACAGGCACTTCAAGCTTAAACAGGATCTTTTCCTAACCCTAACAAAGTGGCTTTGTGCTTAAACTTAACCAGAGAAGTAACAAAGTTCCAACACATCAGTGGTCTGCAGACACATACAGTGCCGACATATTCTGACAATTGGGTCGATTTATGGGCGTGTGCCACTTTGTGTGTCTGGGTGATTACAGAATGCAACATTGTCACGTAGAATAAACTGAAAACCTGATAATGAAAAACTGCAAAGTAGAGACGGACACACAACAAACAAAGGCTTACACAGCAAACTAAATAAATGAGATTCTCTGAGTGCTTCAGGCTGACGAGATGAATACACAAACAGCTGTCCAGCTCGGATAAAAGAGGACAGTGCTAATGTGTGTGTGTGTGTGTGTGTGTGTGAGAGAGATAGAGAGAGAGAGAGAGAGAGAGAGAGCGTGCACGTGCAGTTGTGTGTTGAGCTAATCCCCGACGAGGGCTCGCAGACAGACAGGACTGCATTTGTGTGTCGTGTTTGTGATCCGCTGGTGAGACGGTTGCTCCAGGGGTTTGTGTACCTTCCTAATCACGCACACATCTGGCGTCGTTGGCATTATTTTAAAAACAATACGCGCGTTTCATCATCAGATTTAAAACTGAAAATAGACGGGGGACATCCTGGTGTCTCCGTCTGCTTGTCCTCTGTCTCCCGTCCTCTGGGTTACCTGTTGAACACTCTGATCGTGTCACAACAGATCCAGTGGGAGGCGTGGGTGGAGAGACGTCTGGCGGTGGGAACTCTCACCTCAGACGTTTGATCATTATCAAAATTGAGATTTAGAGTAAACAGGTAAAACGAGCCAGCCGCAGCGGTGTCTTCATTGGCCCGTTTAAGCTGCGAGTGTGTGTGTTGCCAACGCTCAGGGACGCCCGTCGGTCACACAGCTGGCGACAGATGTAGCTTAATTTTTGTTGGTAGGTTTAAAACACAGTTAAAATGGAACACAGAGTGTGTTATGCCAATATGAAGAGAAGATATTCCACACATATATCTTCTATTGCCTGGTTCACATTTTTTATGTGCTTCGGCAGCTTCGGCCCAGCAGCGATCAGCCACTGTGATAAAAGTGAAACACACACCTCTCCTTCCTGCCCTGTCCTCAAATGGCTTCTCCCATTTTAAAGAAGTACACACTTGGTCTGAGATATTGTCCCACTGCGTGTGTGTGTGTGTGAGCACACAGACGACAAACTCATCTTTCATCTCAGCGGGTCATTTGATCCAATTTATGGAAGTCCTGGAACGACATCAAACTAAAATGATTCAGTCAAAAATAAAGCTGTGTGTGTGTGTGTCCATAACATGATACAATGAAATCAGAATTTAGAGAGAAAAATGTTCGAAAACTTGATTGCAACCCTACTTTGATTATATTAAAAGTTAAAGGTGAAATACGTTTTTAAAGTTGGAGGACAATCTGCAATCTAAACTGAATTTGTACTAGGTTTGTTTGAGTCATTTCAAGATGGGAAAAGTTGCAAAGTGTGTGTATGTGTGTGGCTGGATGGGGAAAAGAAACGGCATGAGGTAAAATGGATAAGTGCATGATTTGCCAAACATTGTGGTGCCCAAAAAAGAAGAATAGAAATATGAACAAATAAGGGCTATAAAACAGAGGAGCTGAAGACGACTCCATGGTAGCATTGCTCGTCCTGTTTACACCCCAAAAAGCATGACTGATATTGGTCATGGATGTATTATTTGCTTGACTTTTTTCCAGTTTTGCCCAGCGGCAATACTGCAATGAAAAATCCCCAAAAGTATTTCCCCCATAGACTGCCATTACAAAAGAGACATCTGTACAACTGTTGACTGGACACCAACAACTGCAAACACATATTTTTAAAACCTGTAATGTAAGTGTAAGTAAGTGTCGGGGTGTCGGCTCTTGCAGGAGGGAACATTTTGGCCGTGTGCACCACATGAGCAATTCTTGCTGGACTTATGAGGCGCCTCCTTTGGGTTCGGTATCTAGTTTGATGTTACATTTGTGGTCCTGATGAAGCAACTTTGTTTGTCAGAGAGTTCACTGTAAAAGGAACCATTCAGAACATCACTGCCTTGTTTAGTCCTTTACTGCTCCCCATAGAACACACAGTCACACAGCCGTGATCATTCAAGTGAGATTTTGGACACTTCAGAATCATAATGCTTTTGTTTCATTACTGACTACATACGTTGCATCCATGGCATGTGTGTGACCCATTGCATTGTGGGACTGTTACCAGAAATTGGTATATGGTGGTCCATTGCAGAGCTCTCAAACTGAGAATTTAGAGTGTCAAATATGAAGACTGAACAGATGCTTTATTTAGTAAATAGGGAATCACTGGACACAACCTGAGACCTCCAGTCATGCTGAACCAATGTGAAGGAACATTTTAATTGTTGTTTCTTAATGATAGCAGATATGACAATTCACTCTCAGGAGAACGCAAATATCTCAATTAATCCAACAGTTACAAGACATTTGACTCTAAACTGAAAATATCAATCTGCTGGTGGCACTATGCAAAATAATCTGGGGATCACCAAAGTCATCAGGATTTATTCTCTGAGGACCTCGAATGTCCCCGCTAGATTTCAGGGCCATTTCCTTCCAGGCTGTTAGTTCACTTTGAATAAAACTAACGACTGGACTGAGCGACTGTCCCTGCCGTTCCTCCGGCTGACGTGTTGAAATCAGCATCCAGACGAGCTGGAGGACCCGCGTCACCCGCCGCAGCAGCATCGTGCAGCGACTGTGGCGTATTAGTTCCGCCTCCATCATAAAGCTTTCATCAGAGCTTACGTAGAGCGCTGACCCCTGAGTAACAAGTCACTTATCTCATGATTTATGGAGCTCGTCTGTGATTTCATTTATTCACACAGCTTTTCTCCCTGAGGCAGAATGTATCTAAACCCGCATCCTCTATAAAACCTAAAAACACTGACATCTGAGTAAGAGACTCGAGTCATAAATAATGGAGCATAAACAGCTTGTCGGGCCAGAGCTGCTGTTCTGCTATGTCACCCTGCATTAGGACGGGAAGTGATGAGGCCGGCGAGGGTGGAATGTAATCATACGTGCAAGAGGCCAGCAGAAAGATAAGGAAGTGTGGGAGAATTAAGGAATCTGAATTGAAACAAATAATAAATGCAGTAATTATATCACTGTTTTTAATGTGTTATTTGGGACTCTGCTTGTATAACGATTGAGTAGGATTTTCAGTGGAGAGTTGATACCGGTTTGGTCCCTCTGTGTTCACTGGACAAACTGGTCCAGTATATTGGCGCACTGGCTGGAAGTAATGGGAGCGTATAAGTGTATAAAATCCCTATAAATAAAACTACTGCCACCGATAAGCTAGCAGACTACACGCTTCAATGGCAGCATTGTTATCCTAACCCCAACCTGGTCAATGTCTGTACGATCGTAAACAAGCTAGCAGTATTACGTTTTGCCCGGATTTAGCCATTTTAATGCAAGGGTGCAAAACAAGCCACTCCTCGTGACAAAAATGTGCATGAGCACTGTAACTGCATCTCTTGTGACTGGTCTGAAGAAATACAAACAAGCCAGAGAGTATTTTTTCCCGCTATGGAAGAATAATTATCGGGGCAGTCAGACCTTTCTACTCCACTGTGCAGAATTTAAACTACTCCTGGAGTGCAGGGTGGCACCACTGCAGCTAAGCCAGCCGTTGATGATCAGTGGACACCTTCAAGTAGCAACAAAAGTAAAGAAACAAGTCATGTAACCAGTTCACTGATGAGTAATTAGTAAAATGTGTCATTACTTTTTCAATTAGTCATATGTAATGAGTAATAAGAGTGAAGCTGGAACATCCAGGTTGTGTTCCAGGAGGAAAACCTCACACAACATCCCACTGACATTTAAACTAAACTCTAAAAGTACGGCAGACAAGGCTCACTTGACAGTATATCATGTGGCTCACTTGTACGTCCCGATGAGGATCAAACAATCTATTGTCATTGTGTTTTTTTTCTTTCATATTTGAGTTTTTAGCGGCATACAACAATTATTATTTCCAATTTATAATCATGTTTAGTGACTGTTAGGTCAATCAGCAGGATGACATATACACAGTTGAGACCTCACACACCTGCTGTGCTACACATGCTGTGACTGGAAGATTTTTTACCCAAAATTCCTGCGCTGCGACAGGGCCGAGTATTTTTCTGAGTGTAAACAGCACCGCGTCAACAGAAAAGCCGTTTTGGTCATCAAACTATCAGTTCATAAAATAGTAAATAGTTACACCTTGTGATAATATGGCACGGACTCCATCAGCGCCACTAACTATCAGCAAAGTGTACCTGTCATCGAAGCAGAGATGTGTTTGCTCAAGCCGAGAAGGAAGGTCATTCAAACACACTCAGGGGTGAGTCCTGAGTTCACTACACACACAAACACACAGACAAGTAAGGCCACATCCAGCCGGTGAGTACTGTATGTCATCGTCTCGGATGTTCACGCTGTAATGTGCTGGATTTTTGGGTTTTGGGTGTTTTAAAACGATCCCAGAGAACAGGCTTGTACTTGCTGCATTGCTGTCAATGTTGCCAGCTTTATTTCTCAACTGCTGGGAGCAAATCAGTGCTAGTGGCAGTTCTAATAAGCTTTTCTGTTTAAAATAATTGGCAATGCTGTATTTAATTAATGTGGGCGGAGAGAGCAACATCATGAAAACAGACAAGCTTTACCCTGTGTGGGAATGTATGCATGCATGCACAATTTCAGCACGATAACGCTGGATTCAGTACAAGTTGTGTGACAGAAATCAGTGATGGATCGACAGTCATTTTTCAGAGGCGACGCCTCATGTCTACACAAAGTCTACCAAGTCAGACTTTGGTTTTAAATTTGTTTACCTTGTGTGACAGGGCTCCCTGCTGCCTGCCATGTCTGGAGACCCAAATAAATCAAGACCTGATGATTCAGTCTGACTTGGATCATAAATCTTTCAAATTTGAAGGGCTGACAAGGAACACTGATATTTTATGTTTCCAAAACATTTTCTATATAAATAGACCAGCTTGACTTGTGCTTGCTGTCAAACTCCATGCAGTCGCTCTGGAAATACTATGTAGTTACATACGTACATTTTCGGTTAATGTAATTTGACAAACCCAGAAGCATTTATTTCATCCATATATGAATAAACCAGCTGTTCTCAGAGGTAAATAAAGGATTTGTAATAAAATAATGTTGTCCTTTAAGGTCAGTGTGTTAATTCAGTTTATTCAGTCATGAAAATAAAGAGTTTGATCTTTAGTTTGTTTAGGCATAAAAACAAAGAAAATCAGTCAATGAAGATTTTCTCTCCTGATTCCCAAAACTACACAGTCGGACAACAGTAAGGACACACTGCTTTTCAGAAACGCTGCAGTGTTCCAGAGTTGACCCATTGACAAGGAGATGTTTGAGAATGAGACAACATCCATGTGTCCATCACTTCGGCGCAGGCTCTCGGCTATCACTCGGTTGTTAGATGTGGTATTTATTGATCTGGCCGATGCTTTGGTTGAAAAGCAACGGAGAAATTAGTTAAAGTTTAAGCTACAGTCGATGGAGGAGAAGCATTCCAGAATGGCCTCAACGTTTCACATTACACAAGTCTCACAAAGCTCGTAGGTGAATGAGGTAACTTAGCGATGCCAAGAAAAATGTAATGTTTCAACAGACAGCAGTTCTGCTAATCAAATCGAGATCTTTGACTCATTCCATCTCCAGTCGGACAAGTATGAGCTGTCCTCACCTCAAACCCAAATTGGTGCCTTTGCATACAGTTTAAACATAGATCAGCTGTAATTGGTCGACGTATTATGTAGCGCTCTTCTGGTCTTAGCGACCACTCAAAGTGCTTCACAACACAAGTCTGAAGTCAAAAAACAGAAGAGAAGAAGAAGCACAGCACGCTGTTATCACACTAGTGATGTCAAGCTGTTGCACCTCCACAGTGTAGACCAGAGAGACGAACATGTCGCCATTTTTTTCACTGTTTCGGAGGAAGAAAATATGATTGTAATTTGCAACACATGTTCCAAAGTTCAGAGAGAAGGGGAGACGTCCACCAGTTTAACCATAACAAATCTTTTAACAAATCTCTGCTCTCTCCCTCAGGTGTGCAGAAACGACAGGTTAGGAACTCTTTTTAAACATATAAGAATGTGAAATGATCATCTATCATACTGTATGTATCTGCCAGTGAGAAGCAGATAATAATTGGTTTGGTCAGTATAAAATGAAAAAAATCCTCCATATCCTGCATCCCTGAACAGATTGCCATTAAATTGAAAACAGACAGAATGAATTTTATTCACTTTGGTGATCGCTTCATTTCCATCTAGAGCCATAATCAGGTCAAACTGTTATTATGCCCAGCAGTTCGGTCTATGAACACATACTTGCATCATCGCTGACATTCCTTTCAGCCTCAGCTTTACTCAACTGCCTTTAACGCAGGCTAAATGAATATGGTAATTACGTAAAGGCTTATGGTACTTTGGCATGTTTAGCACCGTCACTGTGAGAAGTCTTCCTCAGCTCTGGGGGGTCACCTCCTGATCGGACAGCTAACCTCACCTGGGTAAACAGCGGGGAGGGGGCGCTGTTTGTTCCAGGCTGTAATTCAGACTGTCAGCCTTTAACATAAACAATCTGCCAAGTGCAGCTTTAAATAGAACAGCCATCCATATCGCACAGTATAATTCAACGCAATTTTCTTCGCAGTGTGTTGTTCCGAAAACGCTCCGTCAGATTCAGTCTCTCATTACCCAGAGAGCAGAGATGGATGGATCAGAATGAGGGAGAGAGGCCAAACTGCAGCGAGAGAGTGAGGAGTGTGAGAGCAGACGATAAACAAGAAGAACGAGACACTGTGATTTATACCGGAGGAGGGGCGGGAGTCGGGCCTTGACGTTTATGAACTTGATGAGCCGGTTCTGTTTTGCTCTTGTCTCTGTTTTATTCCGTCACTTCAATCATCTCACCGGCTCCGTCCCTGCACTCGTCTGCCAGTCAATTAAAGCCCACGCCAGCAGGGAAGGCGGAGGGATGATCAATATTTTACGAAAGCAGCTCAGCCCGACAGACAGGGCGGCGTTGGTGACGTCAGAGACAGAGGAGAGACAGACACAGAGTGAAAAGCTCCAGACTCTGGGACATTTGTTTCACATCTGAGTTCTGACAGTCTGTGTGAATGAAAACAAGGCCTTTGAAGATCTGTAGTTAAACTGGGTTTATCAGACTGTAGCTGCCGGTTCCTTTATGTCGCTGATGATCTGAAGAGCGTGTCAAAGCAGTTGAGTCTGAAGTTACGACTTGACTCCTGCTGCTGTACCTGAGTAACAGTATATCTGGCTTTAAGTGGTTTGAATCAGTCGTTAAAGTTCCTTCAGTTTAGAAATGTTTAGACTTTGTGAGAATTCTGGAATTTATGTTACGTGACTTTAGAAGAAGTAAGCCGCCCCACTTTTATAAGATACAGCTCTGATCTCTGGCTGATGATGACTCATTGATATGTGGCCTGTGACATAATGATGTCATATATGACTCTAGGTGTGGTGATGTTGGTCTGTTGGTGGGTCGTCCACCACTATGGTCCAGACTGAAGCATCTCTTACTGGATGGATTGCCTCTGAGTTTTGTAAAGATATTCATGGTCCCCATGGGAGAGATCCCATTGACTTTCAGATCTCCTAGCTTTTCTCCTTCATCACACACAGGTTTAAGTTCATCTTATCCCTTGAAAAAACAGCTTCTTGATATAATTGCACACAATTGCCGACATACATTCATGGTCCCCAGATGATGAATCCATTTGACTTTTCCTCTCATGCTATCACAAGCTTCACACACGTATGTGGTTTTGAGTGAAATTTCAACAATACTGGATGGTCATGAAGTGTGAAGACATTCTTGCCCCTCAGGATGTATTGCAACAATATTTCATTTAGCGCCATCATCAGGTCAGCATTTTAATTTGTTCAATGTTCATTTGATTTGTAACCAAACTGTCTACAAAACCTTAGCAGTGCTTCACATTTAGCGCTAACATGTTAGACCGAAGACCCTTTCCCAAATGAACTCCGCACCATATCCGGAGAATCAGATCAGGACATTGTCCACATTTGCTTGTTCACACATGCAGCACACAGCAGGAGACTGGCCGTGTCAGACATGTTCACACATGTTGGACATACTCTGTATGGTTTGGGCAAGTGGCAGTGGCTGGGTAAGGGGTACAGAACTGTCCATAATGATGACGGAGCTAGCAGGACAGAGTCCAGGCCCAGACTTTGTGTGGTCATCCCCAGATAATCAACAAAGGCAGGGGCTAAAAGTTGCTGGTGTGAAACGAGGCTAAAGATAAAAGGAGTAGTAAGACAACATTCTAAAAGGCTTAGTTTAACTTTGGAGCACTGGTGTGCTCAACCCCGGGCTAGTGGAACTACAGTATGAAGCGTTTAGCCCTGGGTTAACAATCTGTGCGTGGAAAGGGGCTTAACCCAGAGCTATTCTTAGCCCAGGGCTAAGTATATGCAGTGTGAAAAGCCCTAACACAACAGGCCAAAAGTTCCCCAAGCTCCGGTTGTTGTGCAACAGGCATAAAGAATTAGTCTTAGTCAACAATGTAGCTGGTCATTTTTTGGGTGTTTTGTAATTTTAAACTGTTGTTTAAAACACCTCTGTGTTTTCATAAAGCAGCTGGGCACTGTAGTTGCAAACATTATGTGAACAGGAGTACTGTAAGTAGAGCATTTGTTAGGACTCTTTCCAGTCATGGATTAACAGGAATTGTGTTTAATTCAGTGCCCGTGTTCATTGCTATAAAGAAACATGTCAGTCAGTGTCTTAAATAGCTATTGAATAGCGACAGAGTTGTACAGCACAAAGCAACAAAACCCTTTCCACTCTAACAACACCTGTTTGGAGGATACATTCATTGTTGGTTTTAGTCTTTTCAGGAGCTTCACTGACAGGCAGAGATTATTTGCTCTTCAGCGCAAGAACGTTCCTTTAGTCCCTTTCATACATTTTCAATTTCTTTCTGAGCACCAAACAAAAACAGACAAATGGGAGGGTGGATTAGTTATAAAAATGTCAGCTGAGGACTCTGATTCAGAACGGCTGGTCGTGTGTGGAGGAGGGAGGGTCAGGCGTAGAGGGGGACAGCTTTGGTGGAAGCGACGGTGCCTCATCTGTTGGAAAAACGAGATGAAAGACAAACAAGCGTATTGGAAAACTGGCATCGTACATCAGAACAGTTTATCTGGCGTTGTCTCCTGACATCACCACCATCAAAGAGGAAGTGCGCTCTTCTATTTTAGTCATTTGTTTTCCAGATGGGCAGGGTCGGGTTAAGAGCTCAGAGTGGAACAGTCGGCATCGCCATCAGGCCAATAGATGGGAAGAGATTTGTGATGCAAAAAAATATAATCCAGTAGAATTGATTAAACAAATCTCATACAGGATGTCACCTCTGGTTTTTCTAACGTCTGACATACATTGGCATTATTTCTAGAGTCGACTTTAAAATACTAGAACAACCAGCATTCTGTCTTCACATCTGATACGCTGAAGTGCCAATGAAGCTACAGTTTTTCAGTGGATTTCCTGCTGTGTTTATCAGGGCTTTGGTTGAGGTTGTTCCTGCACTGGTCATGGTATGGAGACCACACTCCACCCAGTGCAGTAATGTAAACTCTGGATTAAACATCAACCAGGAGTCAACACACACAGCCTGAAGCTGCCTTGACCTCACGCTCCTGACTCCTGTCAAAGACAAACAGGCCCGCCCGTGTCGGGGATTTTTATTCTAAACATTCAAGGATGTGACTTTTACCAGACCTGTGAGTGTCATCACGTCCTCTTTTCTCACCACACTTTACATATTCCCAGACAGAAAGGAGCTGACGGGTCACGGCGCTGCGTGAGCACGAACACAAAAACAAGTTCCCACAGGTGGGTGGTATCACAGCTGAGCTCCAGCAACTTATCAATCATCTCACACCGGAATTACAGACAGCTAATGATGCCTTACACTTTATGACATACACACACGCGCACACGTGCACACACGCACACACACACACACACTCTCTCTCTGGGAAACTTGTTAACTCCTTTCTTGTTTTGATCTGTGTCATCATGCCACAGTGAAACGTGAGCTACATGAGGAAGTTGATATAAATTTGTTAAGAAATACTGAGAGAAGAACGATCTGTTTTTTATTGACTGCTCTGGACAACAAAACAAGCCCACTTATTTATTATCATACTGGGCGGGGTGGGTCCTCCTTCCACAGAGGGGTCAGGGTTGGGTGGTGTTACAACATACACGGTAGCTTCAGATTTTGGTGGCTAATTACATAACAACGCCATCTATTATTCAGAAAGGCGAGGGACAGAGTGTAGTGGCAGGTTTACAGCCTCATTAGTGGCACAAGCTCTGATTCTCACAAACACAGGACGAGTTCCTACTGTAAGAAGTACTCGCCAAAATAAACACTTGGATGAGTTACAAGAGAGCATGAATTAAATAAATGACAAAATCGGATGATTTATAGAGAGGCGGAGTCATTCCCATTTTACCATCTTGAAACTGTGACTTTCTTGTTTTGTGAATTTACCATTTAAAACAACAAGCACCTAATTCATTGCACAATTCAGACGGGATCAAAAATGTATTTGTTGCTCCCCACTTTCTACTGCACTTTAAAAAAAAATCAGAAATAAGCTCCCATGGGCCGCACCAGGAGGAATGGAACTTCCCATTTGATCCCCATGAAAGACCAAAACAAACATCTCCGTCTGTCTCTCAGACAGTGAGCTAGTAGCCTGGGTTTCTGAAAGGT
>CAEMYA010000174.1:1578714-1629159 GCA_903131615.1 Diplodus sargus | reverse complement strand
ATGACAGCACCTCACTTTTATATCCACTTGATCCACCTGTGAGTCGGGTGTGTACAAGTCCTGGAGCCTGTTTGGACACCTGACAAACCTGAGTAAATCAAATGAGAATACTTCAAAATGTTCTCATAATAAACAATAAAAAGAGGTGGTAGAAACTTTGGATAACACCAAGCTGGTTGTTTACAGTATTTATGCTAAGCAAAGCTAAACGGATGTAGCTTCATATTTACCCCTCAGATGTTAGAGTGGTTTAAATCTCAACATCCTACTCTCTGTAAGAATGCAAATAAACAGATGTATAATTAAATAGATAACAGTTCTCATTTGCTTTAATGCTCCGATTCTGTCCAAAGAACACAAACTGATGCACATCTGGCTCAAACAGAGTGTTTCAGTCACATGCTTATTTCCACTGACCTCAACAGACATCCAGCATCATTACATGGTGGCTGTCTCCCGAGACATGACACCGCACCACGAGTGATTTTACAGATAATGCAAAACGGAGCGACGACAAGGCTGCACATCTGGACTGGAATGATGTGTGTGTGTGTGTGTGTGTGTGTGTGTGTGTGTGTGAGTGAGAGAGAGAGAGAGAGCGAGAGCGCACGATGGGGCGAGCGGCACCAGGATGTTCACTCTGACTCCAGCCTCATCACCGTCACCCACAGATGAATAGATGGAAACAGATGCTGCCGTCCGCTCTTCCTGCCTGCCACTTCCTATTACCTCTGCAGCATGTGTGCTCAACACATTTTAACTTTCCTTCTCTGCTCTCGTCATCAGAGCTGGAAATGTTGGTGTGTGTGAGAGAGGCTGAGAGAGAGCCTGTTTGAGGATTCTATTGCTCTAGTGATCCTATCTGCTCTGGAGCCAATCAGCTCAGCTAGATGAATGCAGGGATGCTTTTAACGTGGCCTCCTGCAGAACTCCCTTTTCACTCTGCAGACAGGTCTTCCATCCGTCATGCTCTTAAACCTGGCATCACATAAACATATCGGCAACATGAGTTTACCCCAAAACTAGCAGCTAGTCCAAGATGCACTTTTGTGGATCTCACTGCTTTTCTTACTGAGACCCGCCCCACTCTGCCTCTTATTGGTTGCCTTCATTAGCCCCTCTTACACTGCCTTTTCAAGGTGGGAATATTGTGGCATTAATCCACCTCGTCGTCTGCATGAAAGTAACAGGGGCGGAGTGGAGGGACAGTTTCGTTCCGCCTCTGATCCGTCCAGCAGAGATAGTAACAGAGCCGAGGTGGGACGATGTCTGTGTGAAGGGGGAAGCCAGCAGCGCGGGACAGGAGTGTGACGATCTGGCGTTCACAGTCTGACAACTGAACAGATCCTTCACTGGATATCGTTATATATATATATAGTGAGATGTCTCACACTTCAACCCACAAAGCATTGTTACAAGACCGAACAATGGTTACATGGTTGCAGTTAGCGTCATCCTGTCTGTCCTACAGACTCTTTCATGTAGAAAAGTCACAGAAACCTCCCAACGGGGTCCTAAGCAAACACAGCATCCCTCTCTGCGAGTGACAGCCCGATCACTATTAAGCTAAACAATGAGCTCAAACTCACTATAAAGCTCTGTAAAGCTGCAGGGAGCTGACAATTTAGATGATATCCAAAGGTTAAAAAAAAAAAGTTTACACTGTCACACTGTTTAAGCATTGTTATTTGGTTATCATACAATTATATTTCATTATTATAACTAGGTTATTCTGACCCACTTATAAATATCACAACGAGAAGTTAAAATACAGAATTGCGGCCGAACACTAACCGCAGCACACAAAGACCCAACAACAGTCACTGCCACAACCACGGCACAAACTGGACACTGTGGTCTCCAACCACACACCTTACTGTAATGGGTGCACTGTAGGAAACCAACAACAGAAAGTGACCAGATGCACGTAGAAGCCACACCCACCACTCAAAGATCCACTGATCTGTGGAGTGACTCCATTCCAAACACAAAACTAATGAGCTGTAATAAAAAACAAAACAGCTGTAAAAAACACACACACACACACACACACACACACACACAAAGGTGACCACACCTAAAGTGGACGTCAACAACCACCACACAAAGATGTCTCACTGTAGTCAACCAATAAACACAAATGCTGCCAGCTCACACCTAAGCTTTAACCAACAAGTGATCCGACACAAATGGAGTGCAGTTACCACAACACAGAGGCCACAAAACACAAGTTACTGCGCACAAAAGTATTAATTACAGCTCCACCTGACAAAGTGACCAAACAAAAGGCGAGTCATCACACACAAAACCAAGGTGCTGTGTGAAGTGTTAAACGAAGGGGAAACCCTGGGACACCCTACACACTCAGTCATGATTCCACTCGCTCAGCAAAACACACACTCACACAGATAACACAACAGAGGGGCATCACAGCTCACAGGAAACTGAAGAACACAGTAGATGATGTTCATATAATCTTCCGGGCCCTAACAATGTTTACACGCATCGACTGAGAACAAAGTGACTTGAATAACGTGGATCAGAATTATCTCCAGCTCTGCTTTTATGTAATCAGTGTGTCTCTTTTCACCGCTGTAGCCTCTGTCAGCAGTCGTATACTCACTTCTGTGTCTTGTCATGCCAGCACTTGACCCAATTACATATACGCGTTTGAAGTGATTATTTATGCCGTTATGTATGAAGCTGCAGTCATTGCCAGGATTAAAGATGAGACACTCCCAGGTTAGCTCACTACAGCGCTCATCCACTGTGGAGCAGAGATATCAGGTTCAGAGGGACTCTCCTCCACTTTACCCCTGAATGAAAGAATGTGATTGTAGATTAGCCCAACAGGAGGAGGATGTTGGGAAACAGGAGGCAATCATTAACCTCCGGTTCCTATCCAGCTATGGATTTCAATCTCACATTAATTTATCTTCTCCCCGTTCCGAGATGGTTGTCAGTTTCTCCAGTTTACATGTTTCTACTTGCTGTCTGTCTCTTTTCCTTACACTGGAACATTACAAATCATAAATTCATCTCAAAATGTAATAGCCAGCATTAATGACATTTCAATATCTGGATGTACAGTACACGATTTCAATTTCACTTTTTGGAATTCCAAGGAAGTAAATTTCTAAATAATGCAGACACAGCAACAAAAATTCAGAAGCATATCAAAACAGCAGAAATATTCAATTTCTATTAATTATCTAAATGTTACCATCAGTTACTTCGCACTAATTTAATTCAAAAATAGTTTATTCACTTGCCGATAAGTCTCCAATCCTTTTGGCCTTTTTATGCTTCCATACTCATCCATAACGTGCATACACCAGCCAATCATATAACCCTTTCTCTTTTTTTAATACCAGAAAATATACACGTTTATACACATACACATCTTTCATCTGAAAGATCTGAATATCAGGATCAGGCTTTTTTCCACAATTATTGATCGTAATGTCAAAAAATTGTCAAAAAGGCAGCACCTCCATGTTTTTAACCACTGATTGTAAGGAAACCAATCAAAATAGTCAGAAAACAAACACCTCTCCAGTTTATGTGAATACTTTCAGTGCCAAATATAAAGATTGAAAGAAATCTGCAGTGAAAAGTGTTTTGGAGACATAAATGGAGGCGGCTGTGTTTAGACAAGCGCTGGATTAAGGAGGAAAGAGATTTGCATCTACTCCTCTCAGCTCTGCAGTATTTAGTACAAAAATCAGTGTGCTTTTAAAAGCATGGTGATGATATCTGCACCAAGACGTCCTCGGTCCATGACTAAAATCTGTCACCTGGATTTTTGAGACTTCAAGACAAGCATGTAAACAAACAGACATGAACAGGAACAGAAAACTCAACTTCCAAGGCAGATGTAATAATACGCTATGAGCCTTACATCCCTCAGCTCCCAGGACGTCCCAAACAGCAATTTTCTGGATTCTTCATGTGAAACATCACAAGGGCAACACATTTCTCCTGACGACAAATCCTCCTGGAAAAGGACATCATAAGCAGAACTGAAAATACACTCCTGTTAATCATTATGCCTTAGCAAAATGCTCCAAACAAGCTGGTCTGCTGGATGTGTCTGGTTTGCTTCCGTGGAGTTAAAACAAAAACAAACTGTTTAAACAGAAGCAAAAGAATTTCAGGGTAACTCTGACGTGAATGTTTGACTGCAGTGTGATCTGTTTTGTTTCATGGTCACCTAAAATAAATTCAGTTTCCTGTAAAAGCAGCGACAAGACACACACACTTTCCCAGACAGTGTAACAAGTTCAAATCTCCGCGCAGGTTAATGTTTCTCATACACACAGGGCTGATTTCATATCTGACGTACTGAAACTGTGCAGGCTAAGTGAACAGAGGTATGCGACCCCTCTGTCCACCCCCACATCTCTGGCCAGGTTGTGCAGTTTGTCTTTGATCCTGAACTACCGGGTCAAACCATTACAAGGTCAGAGGGTCCACTCTGTACATTCCACAGCTCTTAATAGGTCACTACACTGAAAAAGAGAGACAAGGAAAGAACAAAAATAGTTAATTACAGGAAGAAGAAGACAGACTAAAATGTTCCCATAATCGGTTTCTTCTTCAGTGTTCGTTCCTTTATCTTCCAACAACGTTTCGTATCATATCCGAGCCAAGTATCAGCGCTCTTTGTTTCACCCTGCAGCCTTCATCCATCCACTGCAAATCCAGTTAACTGTGTTTTCGCTCTTGGCATGACAGATTAATGCCGGCACTAAATCAAGCTCTCCTGTCGTGACACTGCTGTTGAGATCTAATGAACAGGGAGACACTGCGACTGCGAAAAAATAAAAAAGTAAATAAGCAACAGAGGGAACAGTCTGAATATGATTTCATAGCGTAAACACCAGCTATGACTGTACAGTATGTTTTATCTAAATGAGCATCATTAAAATGATGAAAGCAAACACACAAACATGTATTCCCTCGTACTTTAATGACAGCAGTGTAATTGTGGTAAAATAAGGCAAATGAGGCTCTGAAGATGTTGTGTTGTCAGGCAATTCCATACCTGTGGTTTGTTGATTTTGTTTCAGCTCAGACACTAATCGATGAAATGGATGGGCTCTGTGATGGATGCCTATCACTACACATACACATGACAATTGCTTTCTGGACGGTGCATCAGGTAAACTTGATGAGATAGCTGTAGCAATGCCTGAAGGCAAGCAAACTGCTTCAGACACATTTGGAGTGAGGGGAAACCAGAGAGCATCTTCACTCCAGCCGTCTTGGTTTGCCCCGTTTCCAAGTGTGATTGCTGTGTTCACATATGCCGAGAGCTTTGCCACAAAAATACGGATTCAAATGAGCAGGTTGTGAGTAAAGACTGAAATGCAGCGCATAGCTTCAGGTGTGGGTTGGAGCTTCTGTGTATCAAATCCATGCCAGAAAGTGTTGGCTTGATATGACATCATAAACTCTTCAGAGTGTTCAGAAAAACAAAATGTGAACATCTAATTCATTTTCAAATTTAAAAAGACAATGACTGTTTGCTGTGTTTTCCCAACTATCCACTCTGACCCTGATCAACCACTTTTAACTAATGACCTTCAGTATTTGTATGTTTCCAAGAAGGCTGCCTGTCAGGAAAATCTGGTCATTTTAGGCATCTGATAACTGCCTTCATCTCAGAGCGTAAACGTACTAAGATGAATGAATATCAATGCCATTAAACATTTGCACAAATGTAATAACCACAACGTGAACACACTGTGAGAAAACTATCCAGCTGTGACTCATTTGATATAAGAAGCTCCAACCGCGTCTCAAGATAATTGTATGAGGTGAGAGTGGTTTTGGAAGCACAATGAAAAACTGACTCATTATACACAAACCAAAACAAGCACGCACGCACGCACGCACACACGCACACACACACACACACACACTGTAGTTCAGGACAGACATCCTCCCTAAATAAATAACAAGTCACCATTTAAAAGAATATCAATATTTTATTAGTACCAACTATGAAAGACAATAAAAACAGGAGTCATGGTTAAGCATTTATGGCTCAACTAGAAAAAATAAACAGCACCAGTGCAGCGCAAACTAGTATCAAACAGATCTGCATGACTATGTGCATTAAAGTCATACATGGAATTCAAAACATACAAATAAAAAAATCATCTTTGTTCGTTAGGCTTAATGCTCAGGTGGAAATCTGGTTTTACAGCTCTAAGTAACATGAGCAGCATCTTCAGATTATCTGCAGTTTGGATTCATACAGCATGGACCCCGTGCAGACCCTGTGGAGTCCCTACATGACATTTGTAGTGATTTTGAGTCTTTGTGTGGGTTAGTTACTCATCAGGGTCCAAGACCAAACAACATCACCTGATTTACTTAACTTAACTGACTACTGTGGTTTCATCCGTAACGTAAACATTTACTGCTTTTCATCACTTCACTTGTTCCATCATGTTCCTCTCCCTCCTTCAGTGTCAGATCAGCTTGGACTCTCTGGTGTTCCTGAATGGGACGCTGGTCTGATGTCTGGAAGACAACTCCCTGAGAGAAGGACAGGGAGGAGGGACAATAGATAAGGAGAAGGCATACAGTAAAATGTGTTTAAATATAGTTTAGATTTAATCTGTTTAAACTCTTAAACTTGAAGGTTTATTTTTGACCACAGACGCAGCAAATTAAAAAAAAAACATAAATACATTGTTTTTGAAGTTATCCTGATTCTGGTTTAACTGATCCTGGTTCAGATCCTAGGGATATTATTAGAATTTTAAAAAAGACAGAAAGAAAAGAATCCGATATTAATTTAATCAGACGATGAGGGGGAATTTAGTGTTTTCTTTGGGTTAAAAGGTATAAATCAGAAAGCATTATAGCAGTTTATAATGAATCCAGATTAATATATATCGAAGTCCTTTCCAATTAGAAACTGGTCCTTCTTACTGAAGGCTCTAGACCACGGATGCCCAAATTTTTTCCTTAGTGGGCCAAAAATGAAACTTAATGGTGGCCACGGGCCAAAAAGCAAACGCCTGTTGTGTTGTATTATATTGTTTATATGCAGAATGGTACTAGGACCCCAAGTTAAGTTAATTGAAACCAGTGTTTCCCATACATTGACGAGACTGTGGCGGGCCGCCAGTCTAATTTGCCCCGCCATATTCTAAATAAGGAATGTGAAAAAATATTTCTGCCTTTCCAACGCATTCCGACGTTTCAGTCAGTCTCTTTTGTTTGCATTACTTTTAATGACTTCAGTACGGCTAATTTAAGGCTGTATTAGTGAAAAAAAATAAAAATAAATAAAATACAGCTGTTTTTGAACCTGGAGCAGTGCGCTTCACGCCCTCGGAGGCTCCTCCACTTGCGCGCAAACACAAACAAACAGACAAACAAACAGACAAACAAACAGACAAACAAACAAACAGACAAACAAACAAACAAACAAACACACAAACACACAAACACACACACACACACACACACACACACAGTGACAGATGGTGGGTCTGTGTGCCGCTCCGATTTCATGTAAAACCGTTAGCATAAATAAATCCAGTGTTAGAGAAAGGAAATATTTTACCGTCGTCTTTCACCGCAGTCCTTGACGTTTACTAGCATGTTGGATATTTAGCTTGATAATTAGCTGGAGGATTAAAATGGTCACTTAGATAACTCCTTTCTTGAAACAAATAATAAAAATAGTATTTCTGTACAATAGTAGACAAATCTTCATTCCAAGCCCATGCAGGGGAATTCACGATGGCTGTGTGAGAGCATTATAACCCGAGAAATAAAATAAATACCTGTAGTAGCCTATGATAGAAGTATAAATATACCCCCCCCCAACGCCATAGTCTTAGAAAATACTGTGGGAAACACTGGTACAACTGATATGTTCTTAAATCTGAGCTGTCGCAGTTTATGTTATTTAACTACCTAGACTTGACTATGTTTTCACTGTTCATTTATGGACATATTGCAAGTGAACTGGGCCAAAACAGTTTAAGTCATATCATTTTTGTAATGTCCCTTCTCTGGTGTTCATACCATTTTAAACCACTGTGGATTTTCCTGGGTTTAGTGAGTTATTGGTTATGGTTTCCTGTGTTCACTTTGCTTTTAACTATAACACAGTTCCCTTTGAAGCTGAACTATCATTCACATTCTTAGGGGCTCCAACAGACATTTTGCTAATCAGCCAAAACCAACCGAACTAAAATGTCCCAATAAACCACAAACATTTCTGAACACACCCTAATGTTATCTAACCAATTCCATCAGGAGGAAAACAGAAATGCAGAATCACATGCAAACATTCTGAAAGAGGACACGCATACACAGTGTTTGGGTGAAAGCAGGTGAAAGCTCTGAAATAATTCATAAGCTACCTGTTACCTTTGCCTCTGATATCCTCCTTACCTCATTCTTGATTATCAACTAAATGCTCTTTCTGAAGCAAGTCTGTAAGTGTGTGTATATGTGAACCCCTGAATCCAGTCATTTCACCATGGAGAAAAAATTGTCTATAGCATTACACATGACATGAAGGCGTTCTGTGGACTCACAGCGACCTTATCTTTATTGTCAAAGCAACTTTACTCTGCTCCATCAACCACTAACAGCCCAGTGTTCTTCGACTCTGCATGACATAAACATCACTTCAATTCCTTAGATTAAAATGTCTGACTAAGACTGGTGTGAGGCGGCACATGTGCCTGAAAGAGAAATAGAGAGAGAAAATTGAGAGGGAGTGTGTGAGTGTGTGTTTGATTGAGTCAGTGTCGTTTTGGCCTCATTTTGATTGTGTTTCTGAGTCAGTGTGAGTGTGCAGCGATTACCCTGAGCAGGTTAGCTATGGTGGCTTTAGCTGCATGTGGTTGGAGACAGACCCAACTTGATGGTAAACAGCCTTTCACTGTGGTTGGCCTTCAGTCTGGACTTCTTACAATGCAAGTCTCTGGAGGTTATTCAATGAAAGAATTGACACTATGGTAATGGTGCTCTTTGACACCGCCCCCACGCTATACAAGCGTATGGCCAAGTCAGTCACTGCCAGTAAGCAGCCTACAAGCCTATGAAGCAATCATCGAGGTGGGCCCCACACTATTCAGTCCACAGCCTTTAAATGACCCCGAATAATCACATTAACACCCAAATAAAGTGTATGAAAAAACTAAGGTGCACCTTTTATAATGGATATTCTCTGAGTAACCAGAATGGCACCAATATGACAACATATGGCTCAAACTGAAGACCAACGCGTACCAGTTGGAGAATAATTCAGCCCCCACCACCCACACACAAGGCACTAAACAGGAGCCAGTAAAAGACATCTTTGTCACCAGTAAATGGAAATGCTCACACACTATCACTAGATCACGACCTACAAGGGTCATGATTTGCTCTGTGTGATAGACATGAAACAAAAAGAACATTTCATGTCAAGATCATCCTGACCAAAATAAATGTGATTTGTGTTATTATCCCAGTAATCATCAGCCAATAGAAATATTTGCTTCATAACAAAATATAGGGTATATTTTTGCCCCTGCAAAAGTAAATTAAAAATAAATTATGGACACCACATCTACCTGTTGTTTAGTTTGGAATTCAAAGTATTACCACAAATCCTATGGAACTTTTTGATGTGCCAAGAGAAAAATACTGTTAATGGAAATTCACCCAATCAGTTTATCCCGAGCGCTTTTTTTAAATTACCGTTTGCTGTAAAATCTTACATCCCGCCATCCCTACTCTGTGCACATATACACAAGTGTGCACATACTGGTGTGATGCAGGTGAAGAGTCCTCCAGACGCAGAGGAAACCTAGACTTGTGAAAGCAATAACTACCCTCCTTGAAACATCTATATTCAATCTCCATTCATTCGCCTCATGCTTCCTGCTACCACATCCATCACACTCACGTTACCCCCAGTAATGCATGACAAGGGCACTTAACTGAAAAACAATACTGGTTGTAATCTGGCAGAGCTGCATGCATGAAAAGACTGACACCACTCTTACGCCCGCATGTCAAGTATGAATCCTAGCTCACCATAGTGAATGAAAGCAGGGGAAAAGAGAAAATGTAAAAGTGACAATTGTGAATTTAGGGGCAGTTAGGTGCTGTTGCTATTTCTTGGTGAACAACAACTACCTCCATCCTCTCCATTTACTTCAATTCAATGTCTCCGCTGGTTACCTGGTAACCTGGGGGGACAACAAGACCCTGGGAAGTCACTGCGCCTGGCGGTTTTTCACCAAAAAGTAGGAACAAAACAAATAACTCCCTATGAAACCTAATAGTTGTCATGCTAAGGGTACAGCTCTGGGGAAGGCTCTCCCTGTCTGTTGGTCAGTCCTCCATCACTTTGGTCCTGAGTGAAATAAATGTACAAATACTGACACATGAAATATACTTTGGTACAGATGTGAATGGCAGCCAAAGGAAGAACCCTGGTGACTTTGGGTGACTTTCCTGTAGCAGGTGAAGGTTCTAATTTATTCTAGGAACTATCTCATCAACTTTAAAGAGACATTCATGGTCTCAAGAGGATGAATCCTAACCAACTGGCGTTTTCTCTTGGCATACCATCAAGTTGACATGTGGTTTTGAGTAAAGGAGGCATTGTTCTTACTTTGGGCACAAGAGGTCCAGGGGTCAGAACCTGGCAGGCACCCAAATTGATGCAAAATGACCCAGAGTCAGTGACAATAAAGGTAACCACACATGAATGAAGTTTTAATAAACTGAATTGTAAACTTGAAGGTCCAGTGTGTAGTATTTAGTAGCATCAAGAGTTGAGGCTGTAGATTGCAAAGCACTAACCATGAGCTATGGTGGGAAAAACACACAAAAGATCCTCTCTAGAGCCAGTGTTTGATTTGTCTGTTTTGAGCTTCTGTAGAAACATGGCATGGCATCATGGCAACTTGGTGCCTGTTCTGAGTTTTATGTGATTATACTCTAATGAAAATAGTAATATCATTTACAGTATTATTCATAATCATGGATCACCATATAAAACCCTATAAATCCTACACTCTGGACCTTAAAGCTTCAAGTGTTGATCAGGAACTCAGTGATGAATGCAGCGTGTGGATAAGTGTAGTAAGTGATGAATGCAAAGAAAATTTGTGTTTGCTGATGTCCTTCCCTGCTCTACCCAGTGACCCAGGAGTCACGAGGTCAAACCAAACATGTAAGACGCAAGATGAACAAAAAGTTCCGCTTCAGCTCAGTGCTGTAGGGCCTACTATTTTGACTGTACAGCTGTATAATCAGTTTGCAGCTGATAAAGAGAGACACTTGTGTGTGAGTGACAGTCTTGAAAAGCATTCATGCAAATTTCGATGAAGATATTGTCTGCTGATAACTTTCTGGGCCGTGACACCCGATAACAATAATAAACCAGAAATACGGTTCAGCTTTATATTTACTAAGGTCAGAGTCATGATGCATATCTCCCATGTATCTGTTAAAAACATCCCCCAAAATCTGATGAATATTCTTAAGACGACAATGAAGATGATATCATTCAGTCTGTCAGGGGATGTTGAACTCAAATGAGCACAATGAGCTCGCTTGACATGTTGAAGCCTAACAGATTGAGTCATATGACCCCAACATTTGTCACTGACGTAGACCTCATTATAGTTTGCTCCCCTGTCATACAAAATTGCTGAGTTAATAAGGTTTCCAGTCATTAGAGGCCATAATGCAACTGCTAAAACATTTAGACTGGGTGTCAAGTTGGGACTACGCTACAGTGGGGTGGGAATAATTTAGACAAAGGCAGCTGAGTTACATAGTCAGATGAACACTCTCACACACTCACACACACACACACAGTCCAGTACAGTAATGGGAAAGTGTTAGCCAGGTAACATCAGTCAGTTGAACTGAGCTCAGGTTTCTTCTGTTTCTTAGAGGCCGTGTGAGTGCATGCACACATACAGTCAGCGCATATAAAAGTACAGCATATACATTACATACATGCATTCCCACCTATGGATATACATAAGGCAGGTGTAGGCGGTACACACACACATTTACACACACACACACACACCTATACAAAGACAGTGATTATGACCTCTCCGCACCAGCAGTAACACAGCATGCATAATTTAAATTCAATTACACTGTAAGGAGAAGAAGGGGACCGAGGAGAGACACACAGCAGCAGCCATAATGTGCTGCACCAGTAAAACCATTTCCTTTGTAGTGACTCAGCAAGTGACACCAACTGGGCTCAGTTACTCAGCTCTTTGGACCCTAAGTTCTCAGCACAGAGGTTCATGTGTGACACCTGACACTAGTGGCCAATTCCTCTAGGAACAATGTGTGACTGCAGTTTGCTGCTATCTACTATAAGCCTGTACATTTCACACCAACAAGACTGAAATGAACAACTAGTTCCATCATTGTTTTATTAGCAGATTCTGTTTTTGAGTAGTGGAGTGCTTGTGTAGTTTACAGGATGATGGAAGTCTGAGGATAATAAAATATGCCAATAACAAGTTAACAAAGACCAAAGTGCATCTACAAAGTGTGTCCTATCTTAACAACAGTCCCAAATAATAAAATATTTGGTTTACAATAATGTAAAACTGAGTTTACAGCCACAGCAGCAGCTCTGGGAGGCTGTATTTTGGCACAGAAGTGCTCTGAATAAATACTAGCGTCAACATGTTAACTTGCTGATGTATCACGTGCAATATTTACTGTGTTCCCGACTGTATCTTGGTTTAGCATTTTTGCAAGCTATCATTAGCAAAGTAGGACTAACAGAGAGTACAGCTGAAGAAAATTAAGTTTTTTTCCAACAGATGGTGGCACAAGAAGAAAAGAGCGTAACCAAAGTTACTACAATTAAACTATACAAACCATCCAACAATTGTTGAGACATTTCACTTAAAACCAAAGTGAACGTAATGGTTGCACTAGAGGAAATATTTTTGAAAATACAACCATACAAATTTTAGCTCTAATACATTTAATAGATGTTGAGATATTTCAGTCCAGAACAAAATCAACCGATTAAGAATGTGTGCAGCTAAAAAAAAACAAGCATAGTCTTGCATTTGTTACAACTGGAACCAAACATTTGATATTTTTTGCTTAAATAATGAAGAAAGAAAGAATAAAGAACAATTTAGTCAGCTATCACAATTGTTTGCAACTAATTTTGCATCAATACAGTGATTAATTATTTCAGATAATAATTAATGAGTCGGTAATTTATGTAATGGAATTTCTTACTTATGAAATTACTTTTTGCCCGGTCATACTCTATGTATGTGAATGTACCATGAATTTACAGTAGATTGTTCCATTCAACTTAAAGATGAAAGAGGAAACCAACTTTACCTCAGCCACTGTCAAACAAGTGTCCTAACAAATGAGTGAAGAGGAAGACCCAAGGTGAGGGCTGAACTCAAACATCCTCTGTGAGATGGGGGAGGCAGCTAGAGTTAAACCACTGGTTGAAGAAAGTGTGGGAGAAGGGACTTTGTGGGGGTTTAACATATATGTCTCTTCTTTGATGGTTTTACAAGTTAGAAAGAGAACACATTGAGGGATCTTTTGATGTTGTATTAGAGCTTGCCTACCTAGCCTGGCTTTTCTTTATTTAACATGGATAGGTTCATTCGACAACTCAGTGATGAGATCTGCCTATCACAAACAAACACAATAGACTATTCATTCACCACTAACCTTTACAGCCCCATCTCCCTCATCCTGTCCCCAGCAGGTGTTCACTTTAAGACACAGCCAATATCAGATACAATCTTAGATGCGGGCTATAGGAAGTGCTGGGAAGTTACTAAAGACTATAAGCTTGACAGATAATTTAAAGCAAGTGAAATGTAGATCAGGGTGGGCACAGTGAGTTTATATCTGCAGCTGCTTCTACTTCTTGATTCCACAGGGCACGTCTCAGTAACCACATGTGCCGTTTGATTGGTCCTCCAGGTGGTTTCATGTTCCACCAGAAGCAGACCGTCATGCCTGCCTGATATTGTTGACTTTCTCAGATTGTGTTTTTTGCATTATTTTTCCTTGATGTATTTGCCTTTACCTTAGTAGTGGTAGGATGTAGGAATGGTTTCATTGTTTGACTGTTATCATTGTGTTTATTGTTAATATTTCAGACTTTGTTGCACTGTTGAGCCCAGCTCTGGGGCGTCCCGAAAATTTATCGAATGGACTATGTTGTAGTCTGTCTGCTATTGATGCGTCCACTGGCCACTTCCGTCAAAATCTCGTTGACTCACTGCGTACTCTCCGCGGGTCAGAGTGAAGAGCCTCTGGGAAGCTGTATAAACGTGCTGTGGTGCAGCTGGCGTAACTATCAGCATCGTCTAGAATGGCTGCAATCAGCAACGACCAAAAGCAGACTTAAAAAACAGACAAGAATGGCAGCTCCACTTACAATTCCGGGAATAAACCTAATGTTGTGCAGTCCAACCTGTGCATACCCCTGCAGGCAGTTGTTGACATAGCACTGACAAAGTCTAATGGTGTTCTGTGCTGGCACAGAACAAGGTTCCCGGATCCTTCCCTTGCCGTGTTTGGGGATTTTGACCTGAAAAAGTCCCTGCTAAACTTCTAACAACAGATTATGTATCCCACCAGTGGTGTAGGACTGTCGACCATTGTGATTGTTCATTCAAGGAGAGCCACAAGGCAATTGCTCTGCCACCATTTAGAAAGTTAGATCAAGCCATAGTTATCTTCATACCAGAACATAAACAAAAACTGCAGTGACCTAAGAGGTTAGGTTATCAGAAGCTATGCTGCAGGCTGCCATCCGTGATTTGATCCAATCCAGCTTTGAAAACATCAGTGAGTCTGTGAATTACCGAGAAGCCTCATACCAACGCTTGCTAACAATATCACCCCCAAGGTGACTGTATGTGACAGTACATCACTCGTGCTGCTTTGGACAGTCATGCTGCAGCTTGCAGCTCAGGATTTGCTATCAGAGATATAAAAGGAGTACAAGGCATCCTACAGGCTGAGACGTATGATAGAAGTCACTCAGCAAACTATTATAATTATAACACACTTGACTTTATAGCGAGCTCTCTGGAGTATACAATGCCTGCAATTCCATGCATACATCAAGAAATAGGAGTATGTGACAAATAAATCCTTGAATAATGAATATCTGCACACAAAACATCCTCAGTCCCTTTGCACCAGAGGACTTAGAATCTGCTTTGTCCTTTTATTCTGTCACTATTCACTTCTATACTTTTAACCTTGGAGGCCTTTTCTCTGACAGTCATTAACTTTGACCTTTTCATTCACTAGCATTCAAACCGACCCTTTCATTAAGATTGTAGATAAGCAACAATTTATGACAAATGTCTTGGGGAAATCTCAGCATCTATGCTTTTTCCATTTTTCTATTAGGAATGACAGTTCCCTTTGTTACAGTGGAAGAAAAACTGTAAGTGTACCTCACAGAGCAATTCATTTTGAATCTATTCCATTTATCACTTCTTTTTTCTGCAGGCAAGGGGAGAACCCTTTCCATTCAGCTCTTAGAAAAACAGTGAGGTGTGGTCCATTCATGGTTCACTCACTCTTACATTTATACCTGTTCGCTTTTGTTCACCTTTCCAGATAAACAGCAAGGCGTGGGCCAGAGCTGACATTCACTTACACTGTTCCGCTGCCTTGAGGCTGACCCTCTGTCTGTGTCAAAACGCAACCCTTGGAACTGTACATGTTACACTATAATTATGTAATATGCATAATAAGGTTTAACCAAAGTGGTTATGTTTTGATTAACTAGAATGACTGTAATAAGTAGACGAGACTTGACAAGAATGAAGTGTAATAAGAGACTTTAGATATCCCAGTAGAGTATAAGGCATATAATGATGACATGAAGAGCTACAGTATAATAACATGTTATATTGGTTTTGGACTGATGAATCAAAAAAAGTAGACTATGGGAAAAAAGGACATTGAAACAACAAACTGTAGCTGATCTGTGCACGGAAACTAAAGGGTGAATTATTCAAGCCAGAGCTTAAACTGTTTATTCACCTCTGCTGTTGTATTTTTCTTTCAGACCTTTCAGGATTAGTGTTGACACTTCCTCAAAGAAGTACAATGTGTGTGTTTCTGTGAGGCATGGGGCTGAGTCTTTATCAAACAAACACCAGGGTGTGGGATATCAGTGTGAGTTAAGCTTCTTTTAACTCATGTGACCTGAACAATATTGCCATTCACATGTTTAAAGTATGCTGCAACACCAGGCAACTTGAACACACACACACACACACACACACACACACACACACACACACACACACACACACACACACACACACACACACACACACACACACACACACACACACACACACACACACACACACACACACCAAACAACAGCTGGGCATCGCTGGGAAATCTGTAATGATGTCATAAATGATTAAGATTAGAGTGGTGTAGTGTGTCAAGACAGCAGTGTTCTCTCAAAGAGCATACACATATATTTGCTGAAATCTGACACACAAAAAAAGAACACTTAATAAAAGACAAAATAGAGCAGAGATGAGGTGGACTGTCATTATAAATTAAACCAGTGGCACTTCATAGCAGCTGAGCATGACATGATTACTGCTTACTTGTTTTTTCGCCATGGGAAAAACAAGCAAGTTGAGACCAGACGTAAACAAGTTTTTGGAAGGTACAACAGTTGTACCCGTTACATTACGCAACAGGTTTTAAGAACAGGGTGTTCCAAATATCAGTGATTTAGTCTAATTAAATCGCTTGTGAGGCGGATACAATTATAGCCCGAGTACATCGAAGCACACATGAAATACAGTATAAATATATGTTATAAAGTAGATGCTCCTGTTTCTAGGCAAAAACATTTTTTACAATCAGAGCAGATCAACGTCACACATCTTCTAATGAGGCCTCCATAATTTAAAAAGGAAGTGTAGCTGAGGGCTTCTCATTATTCAAGTGCTAAATAATAGGTACATGACTCCCAAGTCTATTCTCTGTTTCTACTGTATCAATATTCACAGAAAGAAAGGGGGGGAAAAACAGGGACAGGCTGCACGTTTACAAACCCTGTTTGGTACTGTTCAGAACGTAAGGCAATGTTTTAATTAGTTTTTTTTTTTGAGTGTGTGCATTTTTCAGCTGTTACATTATGTTCTCTGAATAAAGAGCTCCTTCTGACACATTATTCCAACATTATCATTAGAGATTAAAGGCAAGCTTAAAGGATATATACAGGAAACAATAAATGCTAAATGTCTGTTGTTACTGCAGAGGAACAGAAAGTTTGCCTGTTGGCTAACCAAACAGCTAGCACAGTTTCCACAGAATTAGATCCCTGTGCACTTAGCTATAAAAGCTAAGCCCCAGGAGGGCCATTTCTGTGTTTACAGTGGAAGTAGTATTTGGGGCTAACGTTTGAAATGATTTGATTTATGTCAATTTTAAGTGGGTTTGGAAGCTTCAGGAGGCTTTTCTTGAAACACGCTGTTTTGCCGTAGTTCCGTTTCCTGAATCCTTCCTACAGAGACGATGATTGCAATGTTAGACCTTAATGACCCATAGTCAGAATAATAAAGTAGCGCCTACACTGAAAAACACTTGAATTTTCCTTTTATGCATTACAAATAATGATAGTGTATACATCCAAACAGGTGCCACCATCTAAAATTTGGGGTTGTTTAATATTTAGTCAGTGGTACTCTAGTAACAGTGACATGGAGTGTATGGTATTTAGGCTTGGTCCATAGATTATATCTCATGATTCCAGGCACAAACAATCGGTGAAAAGAAAGTACAGATTTTATTAACTGCTTTTAATGAAAAAGCGATTAAATCCAAAACATGTAAGGACAGGATTTCATTAATACTAGAATTAGAGAATACAGTCTAACTGGAATACAGTCTATTTTAAAGGTAAGTGAGAGAAATTAGTTATGACTCAAGTGGTTATTACAGGTCTGAGTCCTCAATGGCCTTGCAATTTGATTAAGATTCAGTTGTCAATCATTCGAATTCAAAAAGATTCTCAATATATCTCAGTGTATAGCACATGGCTACTTTTTCATAATTTAATTCCCCCCTTTTATTCAGAGAGCCAATAATCAGACTACGGCAGTCTACAAAATAAAAACTGCATCTTTTCAATACATAAACATTACTACGCCTACATTACTGGTCTCTGCCTCCCTCCAACATACCTTCTACATTTCACAGTAACGTTGGTCTAATGTCCGCCCACAATTCAAAGCATGGGAGCAACATCGCAATGCAACTTCATTCTACAGCTGAGGCTGAACAATCAGTAATCAATATAAGCTGCACACTCTGGATTATGCTCTGTATTGCTGCAGAATCTTCTATATCTATCTCTTTCTCTCTCTCTCTCTCTCTCTCTCCATATATATATATATATATATATGTATATCTATATATACACATTTATTTATTTATTTTTTTTACTGATTTTTGTTACTTTTTCTGTTAAATTACTGTAGATTAAACAGAAACTGAAGCCATGTTTGATTTGTTTGCGGTAGTCAGGGGAATAAAGGTGTTGCCAGTCTAAGCACCAAACACTGCAGTAAGGCCTCCAATGTCCCTTTGTTTCTTTAAATAGGATGAGCTCTGAGTGTGTGTGTGTGTGTGTGTGTGTGTGTGTGTGTGTGTGTGTGTGTGTATGTATGTATGTGTGTGTGTGTGTGGTGTGTGTGTTTGATCACTCATGCGTAGTGTATCCTCACTACCTGGTTATATAACACCGCTACACCTGCATCTTAGCAATTCCCTTAACAATGGCAGAGGTGGTGTGTGTGTGTTTGTGTGTGTAAATGTCCACATCCATGCTTTAAGTTTGCCTGATTGATTTTGAATTTTTCATGCACATTTAGTTTGCATCATGTTTCATCACATGAAGCATGCACAACTCAAAGGCACATCAGCACACATACCAACAACCAGGGTACCAAACACATGACCAAATACTGAATGTCTCTAATGTTGACTTGGACTGATGTTATGGATGTGTTCAGTGTGCACAAGTCATAAAAAAATAAATAGATGAGCACACAAACATTTCCCTGGGGAGAGGAGATGACAGGTGAGTACAGCAGGACAGAGTGGCTCCCACACTGCAAAACATACAGTGAACAACACCAGAGGATCAAGTGACAAGCTTTAGCCAACACACACGCTCAAGCAGACATAAACATGTTTAGTCTATGTCAACCTCTCACACGGATCCCAAACTGTTACACAATAAGCATACTTCTTGCCCGTTGTCCCTAGTCCCACACACACACAGTCAGCCCATACCACTTCTGGCAGGCTGCGTGGGTCACATATGTGCTCCTGCTCATGGCAAAGACGATGACTCTAATTATGTCACTGACTTTACCCCGCACACCTGCACACAATGATCAACTTCTATCAGTGTCCTCACAGGCAAACAGCTATTTAACCTTGCAGCGCTGCCCAGGTGGACAGATACACACATATACAAGGTTAAAAGACATGACACAACAGTACCCAGGTGTTGATGTTAAGCCAACACTTTTTAGTCAGATAATTGCCAAAAATCTCAAAAACAAGCTATCATACCTCATGGGTATAGTCATGTAATAAGATTTTTTTTTTTAAATACACAACATATCGTGACAGATGAGCCTTGTTGTGGTTTGATTTAATTAAGCAACCTTACACACCTTGTTTCTGTGATCCAATGCCATAGAGAGATGTGTTTCTTTTTGTAAGTATGTGTCCTATACCAGGGAAAACGTTCAATTGCAATTACACACAACTTCAGAAAAGCTGCAAAAATATATACAATAAAAAAAATACATCAACATGGAAAATTCCATGCAAAATAGAGAATTTTTATGTAATGACAGAGTAATAATGTGTTCAAGTGTAAAGACTGTGCATGTGTCACTTTGACTGTTAGAATACTGGTTGAGCTAGTTACCTGGCACTGTGTCAGTCATAATTAGAGCTGTGACTCTCATATAAAAAATATGTTTTGCTGCATGCTAACGTGTCTGCCACATCGCTGTTATCATGTGTGTTTGATTATATGGCAGAGATGAGAGGACAGAGGAAAAGTGACACAAAGGCATACATTTTATGAGTAGATTAAGACAGAGAAGGTTTCCGAAATCAGTTTAGTACCGGTGTGAATGGCAGTCTGCTAAAGCTCCCATTAAGTAATTACAATGCTGTGGTTTTGAACTTGAACTCTTGCATGTCACTTTTTATTATGTTATGTTCATATTATTAGCGACAAAATTACAAAACAGCCACTGGTGACTGGTGACCTCCGCTGTCGACGCTCCACTTTGTTTTGTAGTGTATCATGCAGCAACAAGTGCTGAGTGTCAGTTTAGGATTTCATATCACAATTTTTTGTCACTGGTAGTTTGAACACACCATTAGTCTCTTTATTCTTTATTTGTATAATTAAGGTAGAAAGAAAGTCCAACTGTATTTAATAGAGCAGATACAACAAAGACTAACTACAAAGCTACTGTATTAATCAAATGATCACTGGTAATGTTCAACAAAAATATTATGATTTAAAAAAATGTCACTGTTATAAATGGTAAAGGGCTTCATTTAATCAGTGCCGTGATGTGTCATTCATCCACTCACATACACCAGTGGCAGAAAGCTATAATACAGGGCTTCGACTATGACATGTGGGAAAGGACTGTTAGGGACTGTTAATAAAACTATAATAGCCATAATATCATCCATCTTTTAACTATTTTTTTTTTTACTTTGTAGGTGACAAATTATCCTTGACAGCAAGAATGAAAATATTTGCTCACATGGAAGTGGCTCTATGACAAGATTTCTACTCTTTTCAGGAACTAACATTTACTGTCCAACAAAAAGTTCTCTCTCTGTCTCCCGGACATTTTTTTTATTCTGCCCCCTGATCTGACCTCCTGCATGAGGGAAGCCACAGAAAGTGGAAAAGCAATTTCAGGCTGGGTGTGCCAGGGGGCCTCCAGCAGGCAGATACTGTCCCATCAGTGAGGCAGTGAAGATGGGACAGCTTAGCTCATCTTCCTGTCCTTGTTTCCCACACACACAGGGAACAACTGCACACAACTCACTCAGTCACATAACACCCTTTTAATTTAAATTTCCTAAAAGGAATGTCTACATAGATATGCATGCTTCAGAAGGTTGTTGCGTAAGTAGTGCAGATGTTCATACCTCCCATTAGATTCTTGGTAGGAACAGACTGTACAGAAGGTGCGTAACCTACTAAACAGGAAACTACAAGTCTATTTTAGTGCTGTGATGTCCCCACCCTGCCCTGCTGTAAAATGCTATGGAAAACACAATAGGATGGCTTCATTCTTTCTGTCTCCCAGTCTCTCACACATACTCATCTCATAAACCCATTACAGAGACCATAAACACATCAGTAGCCCTTTTTAGATAGAAAAGGCGGCACATTTGCTCCAAGGTAAGGGCGGCAATCTGCCGCCTTGTCTTTCTAACAGGGAGGTGTAATATTCCTTCTTTTCCAAAAGCCGCCACTGGGGTAGGCGTATTAGAACATTTGAAAGTAGTGACCATTCGTAGCTTGCCACTACACAACGAGCGGACACAACCAAACAGCTACAGAGACCAAGGAGATGCTAGCATCTCCCGGATCTCAGCAGCTTTCTAGTTGCTCATCATGACGTCTGCGGATGAAGTGATGAACTGACTGCTGTGATCAGCTGTTTCCTGGTTTTAAGGGCTATGTGCAATTTTTTGTATGAAAAAAATGAATGTATGGATGTATGGGTGTGTCTCCTATGTGTTTTTATGTATACAATATCTTTTTTATTTAGGTATTTATTTACGCATCTTCTACCTCAGCAAAGAGATGTTTTGCACTGAATAAGGACTGCACTTAATTTCATTGTACCTGTTACAATGACAATAAAGATATTCTATTCCATCTAAAACTCCCCGGCTGTGTGTCGCACAACAGTGCAGGTCATCGACACCTCCACCCATCTCATGCAATTGCCGGCACATTGACATCTCTGATTTAGATAGCAAGCGAGGCGGGAATAAGTGTACCCTCCGAGGCAACAAATTGGTGGACCAAAACAGACCTCTAATTTGCCACCTTCTGTCTAAATCCACGGACCTAGCTGCAAAAAGGACGGTCAATTGCCGGCTTATTGCTCAGTATAAAAATGGCTAGTGTGATCTGTTTACCATTGGTGTTTACACCCAGGTACAACACAAGCCAACGGGTCTGATAATCACCTCGGAGCCTGGCTATGGCTCTCTGCATGGGGGTGGGCCACCGAAGTTGAACGTTGGAAACAAGTTTTGTTTTTGTGGTAAAACTTTGACATCTGGCTTCATCAACCATTCATCAAAAAATGAAGGAAGGTTTTTATATATATATATATACATACATACACACACACACACACACACACACACACACACACACACACACACACACACACACATATATATATATACACATACTAGGGCTGTCAAATGATTATTTTTTAAATCGCGATTAATCGCAAATTAATCGCATTTTTTTGGCACATTTTTTTCTGTTCTAAATGTACCTTATTGTATTTTTTCATGTTCTTAATACTTTTAACAACATAAGAAATGGCGAATATGCTTGCATTATGAAAATGTTTATTCAACACTTAAAATCATGAAGGAAAATAAATCCAGGGTTGTCTGCTTTTGGCGAGGGGGGGCGACGGGCTCTCTGCATCTGCTGTGTGTTTGGCTTGCAAGTGGTGTCCACTGACACTGCACGTTTTTCTTCTTTGCCTTTTTCACACAGTGAGCTGTTTTCTGGCAGTCAGTATCACACTGATGATCGCCATGGCTCCGGTGCAGCAAAACAATAAAAAGTATGACTTGAAATTCAAACTTTCTGTCGTGATATATTCAGAAGAAAACTCCGGAGAAGTAGCCGCTAGACGTTTCTCTGTCGACCCCAAGAGAGTGAGAGAAACTGAGCTTCAGCGTCTGTCCGAGGAGGACAGCAACAGGGCCAGGCTGCCTGCTGGAGGGAGGAAGAAGGCTAGCGAGGACCTTGAGATAAACATGCGGGGACGAGTTATCAGCAAACGGGCAAGCCACGAGAGAGTGTCCCGCAAAATGATCAGGGCAATGGAGAAACAAATGTCCGCCACCGTGAGTGACAGCAGAGATGAGGAGTTTGCAGCGAGTGCTGCTTTTCAGTCCGCCGTGTTTTTAACGAACCGCCAACCCTGCTTCTTCCTCTTCTGATTCCCTTTCTTATTCTTCTGCCACCCTCTGTATCAAGACTACAGGTGCCACCGACGGCCATAAATCATACAATGCGCGTAAAAAAAAAAAAAGTTATACTGAGCGTTAATCGCGCGAAAAAAAATAAATTAATGGCGTTAAGAGGACATTGCGTTAACGTGTTATTAACGCGTTATTAACGCGTTAACTTTGACAGCCCTAATACACACACACACACACACACACACACACACACACACACACACACACACACACACACGTGTGTGTGTATGTATGTATGTATGTATGTATGTATGTATGTATGTATGTATATATATACATACTCTGCAGCTCTGTGGTCTCAGAGCTGCTGTTAAAACAGCTCTTAAGAGTAAATCCTAATACATGGTGACAGATCTCTGACTGCTTTAACGCTGAATCACATTAGTTGAACTACTATTCATCCAAATACTATGTTCTCTACTTTATAATGATGAACATTTAATTTTATGAAAAAGTGTTATGGTTCTTGCTTAAACAGCAGGTGGAGCCGTCATTAGTAAAATAAATGACCTAAAGGATATGGGTTATCAAATAGTCATCTCCTTTTAGTCTTGTATACAAGTATGTGTTGCAAAGAGATCTTCTGCTATAATTTATCGAAACCCCCCCCCCCAAAAAAAACTAAGTAAATAATCTTTCTTACTGATTGACACAACAGACCCTAATGAGTTAATCTGGAACTTTATTGTTAAACAAACGCTGAAAAGAAGGAAATGTTTCCCTGGCAGCTTGAGGATTGATCAGTGAGAGGGTGTTTGATGTGCGATGTCCCTGTCAGTAAAATAAGCACACTTCCTCGAACCAGATTAACACGGTTTACAAGTTGCTTGTTTGATGTTGTGAAACTTGATATGCAACGTGATGTGGTTTGCTCCGCTTACCACACATGCTTTATGCTTGACCACAGCTCCCTTCCACATCTGTCATTTGTCAATAAAATGGCTTGTTTAGCAGGTTTGATCTTTAAATAACCAGGAAGATTTCCCCATCTTACTACTTGCTGTGACAATTCAGTAACTCCAAATGAAATGTAGAATTTTGTATATGGAGCCAATTAGTTAGAGATATTCCAGTTAAAATACCAATTCTTCTTGGACATAAATTAGATTCTGAGAAAACTAATTCTGTAAATTGTGCAAGGAATCCCTTGATCTGTGTTTAGTGTTTCAAGTAAAGTAGTGTTCAAGTAAATGTATCAAGAGTCTTGTGGTTAAAATATTCCTATGAAGAAATGAATAGAATATTGTTATTGGTTTTGGGATCTAATCATTAAAAATGCTGTGGTAAATCAACCAAAATGTTATGACAGGTACAGGCCTATGTTTGCCAATAAAGAAAAAAAAAATAGAAATGTTTCCTTTTTAATACAACCTTTATGTCCCTGTGTGAAACTCCGACACAGAAAGACAGAAAAGAGGCAGTATGTTGTAAAATGTCACCAAAGCTTGCAGAGACTCAAGCATATTTTTTAAGTGACTCTTGGTACAATCATTTATCCATCTGTATGGTAGTTAGCCTTAAGACATTTACTCGCTAAATTGAAAATCTACCAGCATTTGGCACTTTGCAGGTGTTCATTTTGGACCCTGTCACACATCCACAGGAAAGGGCATACATTTAAAGATCAATTGCAGGATTTTATGAATTGTTATCAGATCACTCAAAGATGATTGTTTGAATTGGAAACAGTACTGAATGTCTAGTGTCAATCTGTTAATAGAGCTATTGTATATTATGTGTAGACTAATAACAAAATAGCTCTATTTTAAACAACACCATTGATACCACTTAAAACACAAAACAATTGATTGTACTTCTTAAAGTGAGTTTAACAAGTGTATTTTTAGAATAAGGAGCCATAGAAATTGTACTTTTCATCACCTAGCAATGACAAACTTCCTTCCCAATGTCTACCATCAGTGTTGAGATTATTCAGCTTGGTTCTTTCCATTCATCAAGTTGACAACAACACAGTGAGTTGCAAATCTGGCTAAGCTGAGAGCCAGTGTTTGAGCAAACACAGTGGGGTCAAATTAAAGTCACTGGGATATGGGTTGACATACCAGGTTGTTTGGTGTGTTCTTATACTCGATACTTAAATTCTCACTACATGAATGCATACATTTTACTATAAGGGAGTTTATATATCTATAGATAGACATAGCTTTGTAAGGTTAAAGCAGCTGTAAGTGATATAATTTATGAAAACAAGTGTTAAATAGCTCTATATTCTAACAGTAATCACTGTTATAGTGTTTTGTCAATAACCCCTGTCTCTCCTCTCCTTGCTCATGCAACAAAAAAGAAAATACATTTTCTGTTATCCCTGCCCACTCTATCCAATCATGACGGAGAACTCCATAAAGAGGAGATCCTGCCAATGAATGCGCAAAGAGCAGAATCCTCCTGTTTGCTGCTATGTCTGCTGATTACTGCTGCACGTTCATGTGGTGACAGGGAGGAGTGAAAAAATTGCTGACTGCAAAATGTAAAGGAGGTTAACTAAAATGACAACAACGCTTACAGCAGCTTTAAGGGTATTTCACGAACATCTCCAGTTTTTAATGACAATGTTGGGTGGGTTGATGAATACATGCAAACATTAGTATGCAGAGCAATTATTGAAGGTTAAGGATGCATGAAGTCAAAATCACTTTAGCTGCTTAAAAATATAATGTAAGATAACAAATGTCTTCCCAGCGGGGGGGAAAATACCAAATTAGTATTTTAATTAATTTGTAATTTTTTCTTCCCTTGGGTTGTGTGGATGTAGTACTAAACATCAACCACTGTCCCCAGAGAAACTTCAGTATGAGTCTAGTCTGAAAATGTGTCATATCATGAATAATTACCTGCTGGAGTTTATTTATTATCAGTAAGAATGGAGAAGACCATGAGTTGGGGTGACAATGAGGATAGGTAGAGCCACAGCAGATTTGATTCCAGACCTGTTGTTTTCTGAATTTTTGAAAGTGTGTTTTGAGATTCTGTCTAATTAACAGTGGACACATTAAGAGCAGTAAATGTTGTGCAGAGCTATATTATCATTCTCTATGAAAGAGCCATTACACTTTCAAACCATTTGACAGATCAAATTCATATAAGGTTCTTACTTGATGAGAGCTGTCCTTGGTGAGTCTCGCTGCTTCTGCTGATCCCCGCTTTGAGGAGCATTGGATGGTGGAGGACTTGAACGTGAGATGGAGGAAGATGGAGGAAGAGTAGAGGAACGAAGGGAGGGGGGGAGGATAGAGGAGGAGGAAGGCGTTTGGCTCGGCGGGTTCCTGTCACATCGCAGAATACGGAGGGACTTGTGTCTGATAGGCTGGACCAGGCTGTGGTTGCTACGACGATGTGCCACCATGCCAGCAGGTCCTGTACCTGTCCTCCTGAAGGGTTGTTCTGATCTGGATACAAAAATCACAGACTCACATCTCTCATCATGATTGTTCATTATTTAATATGTAAATTGGAAACAACAATTAGAGAATAAACATGTCATTTATCACCCGCTCTCCCAACTCTCAGATGGGATTCCACAGTGTTACAATATGCACTTTATCCCCAGGTGCAGGCTTACAGTATTAAAATACCACAGTGAAACACCTGTGTAGTGGCTGCCTCAATACAGACATGGGGTTTGGTTTTGGTGATGCTCAGTGACACTCTCTGCAGGGAGGGAGCATTACTGATTCTAATTCCAAAACAAATGCTGAAGAACATGATATGACACGCATGTATTTTGAATATTTGAGGATGCAGTGTGCTGTAATGTACAGTATCTACGAGGTAAAGGATTTATCTTGTCAGCTGAGCCTCGTAAAGTTCTTTATTAAAGCTTACTACAAGAAACACCTTCAGGTTAGCAGCTATATGTAGAGGGACATGTAACTGTGACTGACTGCAAACATCAGCTGTATGTAGAGCTAAAATCTGGTATGGTTTGTGCGCTGCTTTATACAGTGGACTAGTTGGACTGGGAACAGCAGTGACTGACGTGCAGAGATGTTTGGGAAGGTAGTAAAGAGACACATGACTGTAATTAACCTAATATGTAAACTAGTATCTGGGGATAAAACATGACAAGAAATGTACTTCTTCATGTTGACTCTAGGACTTCAAAGACATATGCAATAAAGAACACCCCAAGACAGATTTGGTGGCCTGTCCCGAAGACACAAGCTATCAACTGCCTAACTATCAAAGTGTAAATGATGTATAGAAACCTGCTGAGGCAGGCAGGAGAGCAGGGGGAATTCTGAGAGGCAAATGCCACAAAGGAACGTTGAGCATTCCTCCTATTGTTTGAGTGTTCTCCTCCTGTTTCATTTCATGTTTTGTCTACCGGTTTACTAACAAATTCAACATGTCTGACAGTAATTCTGACAGGATTCCTCAGAGACAAAGACATAGAGATAACCAAGATTCTTAGACAATACAGTACAGCAGGAGACATGTCACATTGTCATGGTATAATGTCAAGTGACCGTGGTATTCAAGTGGGGAGACCCTTAAGGCTAAGTAAGGGCAGCCACCCCTGAACTTTGACCCCTTCTGAGCGGGACCCACTCAGCAAAGTCTGATATGATCCGAGTCCTCAGAGGAGGGTTTTTGTCTCTGATGTTTGAAGTGGCAGCCATGTTAACTCTCAACTCTTGTTTCATCTTATCAATGCTGGGAAATGTGGGTATAGAGAAGCAAATATTTTTCCATTCACAAGCAAAACAGCATCTACAGATGATGACACATGACATAAAATAGTTAACCTAGTTGACTTTATTCTGGAGAGGTCAGTGTAATCCTTTCTGTCACCCAGAAAGGCCTATTAAATTAGCAATGTAAGGACAGGAGCAATGATTGTTTGTTTAAATTCCCAGGCAGGGGTTTCCAAACATGAAGACGACAACAAAATGTCTTGTATAACCATGGGAACTTCACTGCATACCTGCAGTTTGCTTATTCGCATTTGTGTTTATCAAAGTAAAACTAATATTACGGTGTTAACACTGATTCCCATTGTGCTGGTTTGTTACCTCTGGGGAGAATAGACCAGTGCATTCTAAGGACAAGATCTTAGAGAAAACGTAAACAAAACAAGAATCAAAATTGACTTTCCATGCATTTGCCATTGGTGCACACTGACATCAACGCCTAGACACAGGGTAGGAAAAGAAAGGACTGACCAAAACTGGATCAGGCCTAAATTATGCAAAATTCTGCAGTCAGTGTGGTCTGAAAGGGATCAACTCTGTCTTTGTTACAGTAGTTTCCCATTTTCACCTCGGTGCAGGTACAAAATGACTTCAAGTCCATCTCACTGATTCACTGACCGCAAGTAATCTATGACTCAAGCCCATTTTAAACATGCACCATGTTACATAATGTGATGGAGCTTTCACATTTTGGTCTTATGTGTAAGTAAGGTTCCAAATCACATACACTTAAAAGTCATGACATCATCTAATAACTTATTAACATATCTGTTAAGCATTCCAAATAAAACTAAAAGGTTAATGCACACAGAGATTAAATGAACATCATCTTCTGCCTCCCTCATACTCACAATGGTAATTAAAGAAAAACTCTCGCCAAAAAGCAACCAAGGCTTTATTTGCAATTGAATATGAGTCAAACCTGCCCGGTTTATGTTTGATGAAAGCTTGTATAAAAACAACAAAATGACCAGATCAACAAAAAGTTTGCAATTTATGTTCTAAAAACAAAGTGTTACTTTTTGTTAGCATTTTAAGTGTGTCTGTTCAGAACATGGTGGCTATGTTATGTTGCCAATTGTCATTTTTGTGCTGGTTTATAGTTAGTGAGGTAGCTGTTACATTTCCTGACACCAGCTGTTTTATCCCCCATTATAACGCAACCTGCTGGCCAAACTGTGTCATTACACCAATTTTTAGTTACTCCAAGCATTTAAGTTTATTTAAATATAAGGTTTTAAAACCTAATAAATCAGCCGATAAATCGATGAAGGCAAATACCGATAAGTCGGTCGTGCTCTGCTATTTTGCACAATGTTCAATTTGTGTCCTTCAAGGAATTTAGACGGTAAAAAATTCCAAGGGGTCATGTGAGTCATGTAACTTAAAAGAACCCTGCTTGTAGTGTATTGTGAGAAACATGAGAAAACCCTGCCTGAATAAACTCAGTCCACTGCATACAATTTAAAGGTGTATTTGCTCATTTAATACAGTTATAAAAAGACAATTGTAGTGGGGAGAGAAGGAAGATAACTGGATAAAATTGAATTGTAGAATTAGAAATGTCACAGTTATGGTTAGGCGTCATGCAACAATGTCCTTTGGGAGGTGTACAGGTGTGTCGGGGCAGAGTGGTGCTCCCATTGGACCATCCCCCCTGTTAAAAATTAACAAATCACCTACTGATTACGATGAAAGACGCACTTTTAAGATTTACTGTAGTTGGGTTTTCAGGCACGTTCATTTTGAACGAGAGTGCTAGGGGCAGAGATACGATGGCACCAAAACCTGCTTCATCTCGTCAAAAAGTGTCGATCCCCGAGTGCGACCTGACAGGCAGGAGAGTAATGGTGAACCACTCCTCAAGCGTACCTGTCACACTCAGGGATCGACACTTTTTTGTCTGCCATGACGGCGACACGCAGGAGATGAAGCAGCTAACGTGAGTCGTTCAAAAACCTTCTTTTTCATAAAAGGTGTGTACACAAACAATGTTCTCAATGCTCATGTTCATGAGTAGAGACCCTGGTGATGCTATGAGCAAAGTTTCATGTTGTGTCGAGCCTTCTTAGCGTTCTAAAAATAGCGATTTGGATGCCATCGTATCTCTGCCCCTAGCACTCCCATTCAAAATTAACGTGCCTGAAAACCCAACTACGGTAAATCTTAAAAGTTCGTCTTTCATCGTGATTATGCTTTTACACGAGGTTTGACTCATATTCAATCGCAAATAAAGCCTTGGTTGCTTTTTGGCGAGAGTTTCACTTTAAGTCATACTTACAACAGCAAGCAAGAGTTTTAAACTCAATCAGTAATGCTGATTGTGATTGTTGTTTATCTGCATACAGCAATAAACAACATTTACATAAAAGACATGTGTCTGATGATGCCAAAAAGCCATCAGTTGATTGAACTAATAAAAGCCAGCAGTGTTGTGTATTTTTTGTCTGAGACTTGAGACTGAATCATAAAACACTGCCTTATATATGTATCAGTATTTGACTCCAGAGCAGGGGGATCAAGTTTAACTTTCTCTTAATCTCCTTAATCTCTAGCCTTCCTCTCATAATCCATTCACTCAACTTGTCTTGAGGGCCTTCATATTTGGTTTTATTCTTATCAAGATGACGTAGTTTTTCAACACCTGGCAAAGCGCATTGTCCAGTTCCATCCACTAACACCAATTTGCTACCCAATTACAATAATCCTTTTGGTGACCTCTGGTGACCTCTGGTGACCCACAGCCTGGTTACAACAACCTAAACCACTAAACACAAAGACTAAATCTGTGAGGAATGACAAGTATGCTTGAAACATGAGCACATGCACGTGGAGGAAAGGGTGCAAATGCACGCACGTACACACGCACACCACTAGCACAAGAGTGACAGCTTTTTGTTTTGAGCAGTGTGCCTGTTGGAGGAAAAAACAACATTACAATGAGAGGATTAGGAGACTATTGTGAAATTCTAAGTGCTGCTGAAGGACCAGCTGGTTTTATGACAAAGAAACAAAGCTGGGAGACATGATTGAAAAAGAAGAACTTTCAACTGGTACATAACTGAATAGAGTTCTGTAAAAGATTACAGTCTATACTTAAACAGACAGGCAGTTATAGGTACCAGTGAGGTGATTCTGGTGGGCAATTGTGAGTAACAGGATCAGAGGGACTGGACAAGATTTAAATAGCTCATCATTCCCTATATATTTTCTTTTGCTCTTCACATGAAAGAAAAACAAAAAAAACAAGCTCAAACAGGCACGTTTGGACATGTATGTTCAAATGTGTTTGTGACATTTGAATTGCCAATTCATGTTGAGCACATGCAAGCTCTTGTGTCTTCAGTCATTTAAAGTATGTATGGGAAAATCTCGAAAATGCTAGGAGCCTTTTCCATAAAAGATGATAGAAAAAAGGCTGAGTAATATAAGCGCGTGCACATCTAGCTATAAAAATGTCTCAAGCTCTGACACAGTGACTGATGATCGGCAGCCTACTGAAACCCTCAGGACTGAATAATGATCTTCGATTCCAATTTGTTTTTGAATCACGCACGTAACATGCAGCCCAATGACTTGCCGCAGGGGATATATCAATGGATCAAATGATTGTGGGAATCTAAAAGCCCATCTAGTGGTTTTGTGTGTTTTACTTAAGCAAGCACAAAGCAAAAGAATGAAATGAAAAGAGAGACTAAGGGCCTGATTTGAATCGTGCAAGTGCAACAACAAATGCAAAGCGGTGGGTCTTGGCTGTCCAACCTGGGGTGTTAACGCCTTTACAATAGTGTTTAAGTATGCCTGTTACTGTGCAAAGATTGAGGGGAAAACAGACAACTAGCAGGGACATGCAAGACTTTCCATTAAGAGACCCACAGATGGCCATTCATGTGCACAGGCAGTATTCAAATGCACAGTCAAATGTGAAAAATAAACACTTCAGGAGAGAGCCGACATGCATGCGCGCAGACATGTCATGTTTGGTTTGCTATGTTTAACCTTTGTCCTCACCTGTCAGTTTTCATGTTACCAGCTGTATCTGTCACACTGACAGGAGCAATGGTGACATCACCACTGCTCCCCTGCACCATTGTCCGCTGTGCTCCGCCCCTGTGCTGGCTCCGCCTCCTGGATCTGATCTGAAAGAGGAAACGAGGGAAAGGTGAGGGAGCTGGAATAAGATTGAAGCAACAGTGTGGTTGATATCAATGTATGTGGTTGCATGTAAGATAGACCTCTTATCAGACTGGACACTCATTAGCCTGTGTGGTTAACAAGATAATGCTAGGAAGATGTGTTTTAATTTTCAGTATTAAGTCAATAGGCTTCATCCTCAAGAGACCATGAATGTCTGCACATAACTGCATGGCAAACCATCAAGTAACCGTTAAGTGATGGTCACCTAGGGCCATGTCGCTAGTGCGGCTACAAACATGGCCTTCACACAAAAGGTAAGAATAGTAACAAGAATTGTATGTTGTATGCCTCCGTGCTTCAGTCAGCTCGTTATTACTGAGCAACATTTCTTGCAGAATATAATGATGTCACAGTGAAGTTGACCTTTGGAATAAAAAAGTGACTTCCCTTCATCATTTCATGAAAATTGTATGTTGAGTAATGGCCAAATACGCGTTTCCTGAGGCCACAGTGATCTTGACCTTTGACCACCAAAATTTAACCACTTCATCCTTGAGTCAAAGTGGATGTTTCCTCAGGCAGTTTCTGAGATACGGCATTCACGGGAATGGGCTGCCATAAGGTGACCTTGACCTTTGACCATCAAATATAGATACAAAAAACACCCAAAAAGCCATCAAAATGACCAAGCTAAAGACTGAAAATTGAGTCACAGGTTTAGCGAAAATAAATTAAAGTGACAACTCAGACTATGATGATGGGAGGAGGAATACATTACAGAGTGTGATGAAGGAAAAGAGGATTAATGACGAGGAAATACTTGGACAACTATGAGGAACATCCTTAGCCAAAAACCAAACCCCAAGGGCTGTCAAACAGTGTAAGCTCAAGTCAATGTGACAACATGCTACAAGATGTATTCCTATCCCAAGAAAACATCCCCTGGGCATTGTTCCAATCACATCTTCCAATCATTTCTATCTGATGGTTCCTGGAGTTGCATATCAGTGTGACGTAGCAGATGGCAGAGTAGAAGAAACTATTTTCTCTCATTTCAAACAGAGTTATTCTGGGTCGCAAGAGAAACATTTCTAAAGAGAGGCATTCTCAAATAATCAATACTGAATACTGAAATATTTATTAACAGTCTGCTGTATTTCTTAATGCAAAGAACCTAAACTGTATTTCCCAAACCTACTTTAATCCTGAGAAACAGGTTGGTGAATAAGCTAATCAACTCCCATTACAAACATCTAAAGGCATCATTTAAATGCTGTTTTTATGTCACTCTTATTTTTCTTATTTATTTTTTTTACACTTTTGCTAGGGGCTTCTTCTGTTGTCTAACTGTAGCCACAGTGGTTTGCTTGAATTGACATCTTGTCCTTCCTTTCAATTCTTATTGTGTTTTACCTGACCTGTTTTAAACAACCTCTCTATACCATAAGTTCTTTTTAAATTTAACCTAAACTAAAATCAACTAGAATAAACACACTTGTTTTAATATACAGGACGTACAGTTATTTATATAACAATATACATAAACACATAGTGAATCTTTTTAATTTGAGTCCAATTGTTGGTAATGATAAAAGATCAGCATCTCCACATCAAGTTCAACATCCCTGAAATATTGTCCATCCACTTCTGACTCTGTTTGAACACCAAGCATCGATGTTACAAACACCAAGAGTCCACTTCTCCTTTGCAGTAGTCCGGCAGTCTGATAGCCTGGAACATGTTCCACTCATCAAGCACAACAGCCCTGACATTAGCCTGGAGCAGCCTTAAATCCATGCTGAATTAGCATGGCTTTAGCTATGACTATCTTCCTACCAGGGGCGATCTGGCTAATCAAGATGGTTGAAAGAAACCCCGGGCCTGATGTCTCAAAGTCCACTGCTTCTAATCCAAAGACCTGCTTTCTTCTCCGATAATGATAACAGTATTTCTGCCCGAGACAGTATGTGTTTCACCAATAAAGCAGAAAAAAGAAAGACTGTTTAAAAAAAACTGAAATGTAACATAATTTGGAGGCACTACCATCTTCATGCATTGCTGTTGCCATAGCAGACATGTTGAAAGGGACGCTCTGGCTCAAACCCTGTGAAGTTACTCTAATGTACCCTTAATTACTCCAGTCCCGTTAAAATCTACCTTCAAGGGCAGCTGTTGGCAGTGAGAACAAAAACACTTCAAATTAAACGCTTAGAAAAACCTTGTTACCAAATATTATGAAAACTCAACACAGCAAGAATATAGATAAGCCCTGTTGTGTTTTACATCGGATGCCAAGTCAGTGGCCTTGCTGCCCAGTCTGGTCTAGCAGAAGGATTTGGCATCGAAATTAAGCTGCTGAAACTGTTTGTCAGACACTTGGTCCTTTGTTTGAGGCTTTCAGGCTGCTGGCTCTCAGTGGACCCTGACTTCTTTAATGGCAACAGAAAACTCCATACGGTTTATGAGAGAGAGTTTGAGAGACTGTCTAGATGGCACAAAGTAGAGACTGATGGCGACAGCATACAGAGCATACTGTAACAATGCATGACTGCCTTACATACAGCCGTTTTTCCTTTCTTATTACGTGTTTGCCACTGCTTCACTGCAGACGCCATTGCGGTAAATACAGGGGGGGTGGGGGGTGGGTTGTAACTTCATATCTGCAAACACTTGGTGGCAGTAGATTGCTTGAATCCTGATGGTGACAGTAAAATTCTGTCATCACGATTTTATTCTATAACCGTGTGTCAGTGTATGGATGTGTGGATGTATGTAGTCCAATGATATTTTAATATAACTGCTTCGGCTGATATTTAGCTTCTGTGGACTAAGATAAATAAACTTAAGATTTGTAACGACATATTTTTTTAGTTAGCATTGTTTAAACCTCCTTCTAAATACCCTCTGATGCGCGTCATTGTTACACTGTTTGAGGGAACTATAGGTAAAGGCATCTTTGTTGATGCAACCATCACTATGCTAATGTCGCTCTATGTGCATAATGTGGTGCGCAGATCTAAGTCTGATTGGACTGAACATGTAATGAGAACTATCCCTCTCATAAATAGGGGATGGAGTGTAGGTGGGGGAAATAATACATCTTTGATGAGGAACATATTAAAAACATAATCTGCAATGGACTCCAGCAGCAGAAACATTAAGTGCATCCTCCCTTAAGCGAGACGATGTGTGTGTTTAAGCAGGAGAAAGAGTTTATATTAATTGATTATTGAAATCTCCCAAGTCCCAAGCTCCATCACTGTTTCCTCTGGAGAGTATCCTCTGCCTGGTACTGTTTTTAACTACAGATTTAAGTTTTGCTGCTTAAATGAGCCGTGATATTTGCTACAGTGACATTACTACTTGCATGGAAAGGAAACCTTTAAATGGCTGAAATCAGCCTCTCTAATAATTAAAGCATAGTGTGCATGTGTTGTGAACCCGCCCATGAAGGTTAATCACAGTGATGCATGACAAAAATGACTCACTGAATGAAGAGGTGAGAGCCAACAAGACAAGAACATGGGGTAGGAAAGCAATTGCTGTCTGGTTGGTTAAAGGAATAGTTAGGAAAAAGAAATAGAAATAGTAAAACACCAGTTTTAATGCTAAATTAAACCACACTAAGCTAACCGACTACTGGCTGTAGTCATGTACTGAATGTACAGATATGGGAGTTATAGTAATTTTCTCATCCAATTGTTGCAAGAAAGTGAATAAATGTATTTTACAAAATGTATTTGCTTATAAGAGTGTCACGATAACACTAGATAACAATAATAGACAACATAACAAATCTGAAAGTAGGCTTATAGTGTGGCTTTGTGGTTGAAATCACCTCATTTTAAGTCCTCTTATCTCATGGTTTCTATGTGTAATGGTGCCCATTTTAATTTTGCAACACAATGATCTTTACAATAATCATATGGAGAGATGTATTCATCATTTGAGTTATTCATAAATCCAACATTATTACAATCATACCTTTCCTGTATTAGATCAACTGAATTCAGCTAAGGGTAAAATGTTAAAACAAAAAAGTGCCTTGATTATCAAATACCGTAAGTCAGTAATACGACCGTAATAGAAGAAAATAATATGTGACTTTAGAAGATGTGTTAAGGTAGCCAGTTTTATGTTCTAAAGAACCCAAGTGAAAAAAACACAGAATTTGTTTTTTAATACTTATCAAGATCTCAGTACTAAAAAAGCTTTACCTGAGCCTGTGTTAGTGAAGCTGAGGTCCGACTCCTGAGCACTCGTCCAGGTGCAGGACTACGTTGTCTGGACTTTGTCTGAGTTTGAGAAGCCTTCTCTCCGGCCCTTTGTCTACCCATTGGGTCCAACAGGTATCGCTGGGCAAGACGCATCACCCGTGTCAGTACACCTTTTGCCCTAGGTACTGAATCTGAAGGTAAAAAACAAGGAGTAAAAATCATGAATCCTGCTTGGACTACATTCTATATCAGTTCCAAGGCTCTTTTCTGTTGTGTCAAGGCCCTATGAAGTAAAACATGTAATTTATGGTAGTATGAAAAAACTGCATCTTGTAATAAGCACATCCCCATTTGACAGACATGCAGGACCTGAGCACCATTCACTTACAAAATCGTGGGAAAAACCCTGTGATGATACTGTAACCAGAGCATGTTGGAGTTACAAAATAAGTTATCATTCCATTACAGACAGACCCCTACTGAATTGCCTTTGTATGTGTGTGTGTGTTTTGGTGTGTGAATCTGTCCTTTTTATACACAAATGAATGTTATCAGTGGCTCACCATATTGACTCAGGGGGCAGAATCTGCCTGCTTAGGCAAGCTGTGAACACAAATACCCACTTATACAATGTACTGTCCCTGTTTGTGTGCAAGCAAACTCATGCATACAGTCACAAACACAGAAGCTGTATCTCGTGTTATATAACACAAAGAGAGAAAATCTAAATAAAACAATATGCGATAATGTTATATTTTTGTGTTTTGAAAAGAAAGTCTGGTTTGCGTTACCATGTTAACATTACATAGTCTCATTTCAACACTAATTTAGCATTAAAACAATATTGCTATGTCCTGGAGTCAACAACATTACAATATAAAAAAATGTGATGCATTTGGTTGAATCAAAAAGTTCTGTACAAATAAAAAGATGACTGGTATAAACATGATTCAGACCACAGTACTATTGGATGTACTTTCTTTATATGACAGAGATTTAGTTTAAAATGTGATTGAAGAGAACAAAAGTCAACAGATATTTCACCTGAGTCATATGAATGTTTAGTAATGGGTGATTTACTATAGTGGTAAAGCCGGAAGCATTCCCTTGTCATACAACAGAGCTTCTCTAGCCTCCGGTCAACATATTATTTAGGGTCTTAAGTTTCTAAGTTATATAATAACAAGCAGTTTAGATACAATATCATGAAAAAAATGTAACAGAACTGTGATTTAAAGCACATTTATGCAGGCTTAAATTTGTCAACCTTTTGCGTTAAACTCTGCCTATACTGAACCTGCTGAATTGCTAGTGATTTAATGCCACTAACATCTTTTTTTGTTGTGTTAGCTGAGACTATTCACCAGTCAGACTAAGAAATATGGATGTGGGAGGTCGAGGCCTGTTGCACAGACTACAGTTGTTCCACAGTTACAGACAACAGAATGAGATGGATGTTAAAAATGTATTGGTGCACATGAAGAGGCATTGGAAAATAAACACTCACCTTTCTCAGGTGGTTTCTCTCCTTCTGAAGGTGTTGAGACATTTTCTTTTTCTGTCCCTCTACTGACTTGGGTTGACACTGTGGCCCTCTGCTGTTCACTCTGGTCTGAAAATGAGAGCACCACAAATGTACTTCTAAGGATACATTAGCTGCGACGAGCATAGCCATTCAGATCTCCTGTCATAGTGTTGGAGGAAGATGCATTGTGGGTAATGTAGCCATAACATTTTGAGAAGAAAGAATATTGAGCGGTGCAACGGAAAGACAATATCTTTATTTCTGCTGCAACAATTTGAATCCATTAACCGTCCATTATTAGTCAGACACTGTTACATGAGTACAGGACTTAATCATGGCAGTACTCTTTTTAAAAGTCATTGTAAAAGAGAAAAAATAAATACTGTAAACAAGGATAAAAATGGCTGTGTACTGAGAAAAGAGTTGCTTGTAATGATGCGTACATAGAGAAACACCACCTGAGTCCCATTTATCTCTACTGAGCCTTTAACAATTCTTTGGATCATTGTTTTGGTTTTCAAACTGGCAACTTTACTCTCATCAAGCTTGTGTTCAACTGCAGCAGGCAGCAAAAAAAACTCTAAATCCACTGTACACAATCTGCTCAGAAGTAAATGGCAGACAATTGTTTTGACTAAAAAATAAAGGAAAAAAGAAAAAGAATTAGCATATAGCTCAAGTTGAAGCTAATGTTGTCTGGGGGTATAAATAGTCACATAGGCAATATTATGGCCAACATGTTTGCCATATAAAAAGTTTGTAATATGTTAATTCTTCTGCTCTCCAAGGTGCTCAAATCTGAATCTTGATTAATTGAGCTAGGGACACTTTTATAAAGCTGCAGAAATGACTATTTTGGTCTCCTGTACTTCAATCAGGAGTTCTTACTTGACCCTGTTCCCCCATTCTCTATATCTCACTGTTTTGTTGTTTTTTTGTCAGAGTAAGCTATCAAATATTTACCATATGTACTGTCAAGTCAGCTCACATAAGTAGTGAATTTGGAAAGGTAAGATTTTTTTTTTCTTACTCACTAAGCCAAAGTGCCAGTGCCAGTGTGTTGGTTTGTGTCATGTGGGAGGCCAGAGGTGATGTTGACTTCTAATTTGTAACAGTGTATCTGTGTTTTAACACAAGCTTCAAGGATAAGGCCTCTGCCAAACAGGAAGAGCCAATGATAAAGTGCAGTGTCTCCCAGTCTAATGCGGGGTCTTTTCAAAGTCCTGAGTGGGGTTATCTTTGATGTTGAAACAACTCCATTTCCCAGACACACCCTCCTGTAGCCCATGGCTCTCTCCCTCTGCCTCATTTCTCTCCCTCCTTCCCTCCCCCCAATCTATCTCAATCACTGTCAGGCATCGGTTAAGGAGAGGTTCTCTTCCACAACCAAATGCCAACTTCAAAACACTGACGTGTCGTGACATGTCTACCATTAGCCACCCAAAGACTAACCGGATAAGAACATAGGACAATTTGAAAAAAATAAAAAGGAGTGGAAATTAGTCAAGTACTGTAGGCCTGACAACAAGGTCCCCCCGTTGACTCTGCACCATATAAAAATATTTCATATTAATTTTTAGCATCATATATTACAGTCATATTAAAGTAATAAACATGTTTTCACAGTGCCAAAATAGTCAAACATGTGCACACTCAAACACACCAACACTGATCAACACTGGTGAGCTCACCTGCACAGTTTCTGTATGACTCAGAGTTGTAATGAGAAGGTCTGAATGACTGCGTTTGTTAGATTTATAGCTGGAACTCGGCCCTGCGTAGGTTCTACTACTGCTCCTGCCACCCAGCAGTCAGTTTCATTATCACAGTCTAAATGCTCTTAAGGACAGAGTTTTTGCGAAACACTGCACAGTACACAAATAATTGTCAGGAGTTTCCTATTACTGGAGTTTTGCTGTCACATTCAACAATATTCTATCCATCTAAAGATTTAATACGTCACTACACAGGAAAACTACCGTGACACCGTTCATTTAAATCTCCAGTATTATGGGTGTGTGTTAGTTGCAGTACAGTCCAGTTTGTCAAAATGTTGGCAGTAGAGAGTTGTGTATCATCTAAAGTATTGAACTGTGGTGTACTGCTGGATGACAAACCCTTTAAATAGAACATAAAAACTCACAGTGAAACACTCCAGGTGAGGTCACTTTGAGACACATGCTTACAGAGATTAAAGCCCCATATTGTCAATTGCACAGCAAGTAGCAGTTGCTCAAAAGTGATGTTTTAAGACTAACATGACACTATTTCTTTGTGTCATGTTGGAAGCTTTAAATGCTGTTCGAAATGTATTGTCTCAGTAACCTACCCTTTTATGGTGCATCTATCAACTGAGCGCTACGACCATAAGGTTTTTCATACTTAAAAGGGCATTTTTCACTCTTTTCTACAGTGATCGTACATTGGGCGCTGCCAAACATGGATGACCTACATTCAATATTTTGCCTGTACAGATGGAGGACAATGTTGCTGCTGCTCTGCCAAGGTGCTGCCCCGGCTACGTACCATGTGTAGATACACTGAAGGAGAAGAGCCAGAGAGGTAAACTCAAACCCTGGCTCCTGTCTCACTTCTGCACAGTTGTCCATTCATGGTGTGTTGTGGGAGTGAATGTCGGCTAGTTCCCTCCTCATGCAACATCAAAAACAAGTTGGACCTTGCGACCTTCTGACAAGCACTTCTGGTGGAGTACACTGGTAGCTTTGGCTCGGTACAAAATACAGTATTTGACATAATTCACCCTCGAATTGCCTGCCCAAATAGAAGGGGGAAGGGTTGTGATCTGGAGCAGGCTATTTGAAACAGCAGTGGCAACCTTGTTTAAACAAGGGGTTTGAACGACAGCTTGGGGTTTAGGACTAGACCACCAAGGCTGTACATGTAAAGAAGAGTTGGAGAAAACTGGCAGGTAGGACAAAAAGCTTTAACTGGAAGGATAAAGTAGTACTTGTGTCATATTGTTCCTCTATTTTACATTCCTAAAGGAGAAGGAACAGTTTACTCGCTTGGTTGCATTTACTATTTACTAACATAACAAGTTACTTAAACGCATTAAGGTTCAACATAATTTGGCCCAGGATCAAAGCAAATGCTCCAGATGAATTAATCCTGGATCCCACTTGGCCTTAATTGCTAACATTGTAACATAACAACCCTGGCTTTTAACTGCTGCATCAAAATGAACAGTAGCTCATTGTAGGACAGGTTATTTTGTCACATTGATGTGAACCAATGTTCTGAAAAGCTTTACCAAAGTTATTTTTTTCTAAATAGCAGGCATCTAATGTGATATCATAGACCAAGTAGCTAAAAATACCTGGCAGGAGAGCTTTCGTCCTAAAGCCTTCTTTGGATTCATTAACAGAGCGTCGCATCACAGTCTCGTCTCTTGCCAGCTGTCTGCCAATCAAATAAGCTTACCAGGGAGGAGCCTAAGCCACTCACTTCATACAACTGATACCAAAGTAAAGGTTTGGACTAATGCAATATTGACAGATGCCAATACATAGGCATATATAGATACAAACATACATCCAACCTATTCTCATAATGTACTGAGTAGTATAATTTTTACAAGGGATATATAATAATGGTCAGTAGGTTGCGCAATCTACCATTCTGGTTCACAATCAAGTGTCACACTCCCGTTGTGAGAACTGAAGCCGATGCAGCAGCACCAAAAACAGTTTTTCAAATGGCCACTTGATGACGGCTCCAAAAGCGAGTGAATCCCCATATCCCACATTAAAATGCCCACATTTACAGCAGAAATATGCATTGTATTTATGGTGTTACACATAGTATGACTGTAGAAAGACACTGTGTAGTTGAGGAGTTGAGGAGAGTAGAGAGTTTGTTTTTTAAAACTTTTGGGATTAAAAAATTGATTTATCTTCACTCTCGCCTGATGCAATGAGCCGCAGTGGTGCTGAAAACACTGTAATGTACAAAAAGAGTACAGGTCAGTGTTAACCAATTCTTAACTCAACTATCCGCAGATACAGGACACTTGGATGGATAGATGTACCCACCGATAGACATGGCCTTTTTCCATCTATCTACTTATCTATACCTAATGAATCTAATGGGATCTATGTATCTGTAGAGAGGGTGAGGGCTGAATTGTGTCAGTCTAGGTAGGAATTATAGGTCCAACTATTGGCCTCAAGGTCCACTTTAAGATACACCCAGCATACATACCCAGTATATTTACAAAGTCACCAACAAATACATGAAAGGGAATTACATAACATAAACACAGTGATGGGGCAACTTAAAGCTATTAAATTAAAACATATGGTCAAAATCACAACTCACAAAACAAACTGCTGAGAATGTCAGTGTTGGTGAGCTCAGCCCCCGTTTTCTCTATGACTCAGGGATATAATGAGAAGGTATGAATGACAGTGTGTGTTTTACTGCCCACTCTCTCCCTCTCCCCGTCTCTCTCTCTCAAAGTCAGTTTCAGATGACAGAGTACTCTGCTGATTCCTCAGTGTCCAGGAATTAATGCTGATGACACTCAGCCTTTTGAAGGTTGTGTTTTGGTGTGTTTGAAGTGTCTGCGTCCTCCGGGAGTTGGCAGGGCAGCACACCTGTAGCTGGGATTGAATAAGCTCTAATGTAAGGCTGGACTCAGCAGATCCTGTGGCCTGGGAGCTCACTAACACTTTTCAGTGGCAGCTTTGAAGTGCTGATCATTTACACAGGAGGAAAAGAAGACTGAGTAATGAACACAGAAAATGTCTTGAGGGAAGAAATACAGAAGAGAAGAAGGGAAAAGAAAGATGGAGACAAATTAACAGATTCCACGGATACATTACCTGAACACCTCAACAACAGGAGAAGAGAAAATTAGAATTGGGCTGTATTAGCACCAGATTTTATTCAAACTCAAATGTGACACCTGAAAACGATGGCCTCTCCACTCTCCATAAGAAACTGTTGAACAGTTGACATAGAAAGGAAATTTAATCTGAGTTGAATACATGTGACACACAAGAAGACATAAAGTTCTACTGGAAGAACTAATAAGCCAGCAGTTTTCAAGATTGAAAAACATAGTGGAACATACTGACCTCAAGGCAAACCACAGTTTGGACTGACGTCTGTATTAAGCACTTTTTGATGATGTGTTCTTTTCTGTAATGAACACCAGAGAGGAGTCTATCATGCTGAGCTTGGGTTACACGGACTGGAATCAGATTTGTTTTGTCAGGATTGCCATCAGCATGACCTCAAAAAGATGACACCTTGTTATGTCTCTAAAGATACAGAAAGGCATCTTTTTATATTATTATTTATAATCATTTACTTTCTTTCTCCAACACCAAATTGACTTGGCTGGTTACAGGCCTCAAATGCTTTTATAATGGAAAAACATTCACATCGTGTTGCGATAATTAATGGGTCCAACACCGGATTCAGTAAATTTATCCTGTAAATCTATTCAGGACCTGTCTGATTCAGCTCATGCAGGGTTTCTACAGGTTCGAACCAGTCAAATTTAAGACTTTTTAAGACCATTTTGAACTAAATTTAAGACCTACACAAAGTACAAAAAAGTAAGGAAAAATGCAGTCCCAGAATTACTTTGAAAACTGACAGTCACTCACTCACTCACTCACTCACTCACTCACTCCATTTTTCATTGTTTGAGTTGCTCTGTGAATGGCAACACATTTGGTTATTTTTTAAAGTTTGTTTAACAAGTGATTAAGTAGTTTTAGTCTAATTTTTATCTAGGAATTTAATTTAATTTAGTTATCTATAATAACCCTTAAAACTTAGACCGGGAACTGGTGACAAAGGTGTACAGAAGTGTGTGATAGCCTGACTTCGCTGGAGACTCTTGGAAGTTAACTGGTGTTTTTCCGATTTTGTGTGTGGCACCAGTGCTTTCACACCAAGTGTGCCCAAGTTGAGGGTCCTCTTACAGAGCGTACACTGTGCTTTAAATTCATTATTACGACTTTTAACCAACTGAATTCTGGTTGTTTAAGCCAACACTTGTTAAATGTACACTTTCCTATAGTTGTAGCAGATTCTGCAGTCAAAACCTTTCTGGAACCTGTGAAGTATACCGCAATAAATTCCGACCGGGCTGTTGGCAAAATGCCACTTACGTTCCTGGATACTTTGGAAAGAAGTACAACATACGGAGCTAACTGTGAATCTGAAATTAACACAGACTATGAACTTTGTTTCTGCCTAGTTAAAGGCACATTTGTCCAATGATCTGGTCTCAGCAGATGCCTTGAATCTGTTGATTGTTATGGCATTTGTAAGAATGAGACTCATTTTGTAAGTCTTTCAATCTGTCAGTTTTTTTTCAAAAATCTCACCAGTAGTCACCATTTAAAGGGTTATTTTTTTCAGCTTCCTGATCCCTGGACAGTGTGGACAACCTTAAATTGAATACCACTGCGGATAATGAAGGACAAAAAACTACTAATGAATACTAATTCATTAGGCTTCACTAGGCTTCTTTTAGCACTATTTGACTACTTTTTACCACTAAAAAACAAGAGAAGGCAGTGTCTTGTGCTCTTTATCATGAAATAATGGACAACAAGGAGAGCCAGTCAAGTTATTTGTTATTTTAGCCCACTGGATATGAGCCTGCAGGCATCCCATATCACTCCTCTGCATAGGTCATGCTACACAAAGGACTGTATGACCTTTACTACTGGGTACAGTAGTGTGTGTGTGTGTGTGTGTGTGTGTGTGTGTGTGTGTGTGTGTGTGTGTGTGTGTGTGTGTGTGTGTGTGTGTGTGTGTGTGTGTGTGTGTGTGTGGCGCAGAAAAGTAGTAGAGAGAAAGAGGTGAGAGGGACAGGAAGGAAGGAAGGAAAACAGCATGTAAAAAGGGAGGAAAAGAGAAAAATGGTGCAACAATGCCCCCACTGTCTTGTGTAGTTGGAGATGGCTGATAACTTGGCAGGAGGGAAAACAAAGATTAGGGCTGTGAGTCTCTGAGATAATGACATTGCACACAGGTACTCAAATAGAAGTGTTACAGCACAAATTGAGATACAGTACATCAATGAATGTTGTCACACACAACATATACATTTCGCTTTTGGAGATCTATTTGTTTTTTATGTATGGCATCTGAAAGAAACTAAATATTGTAAACAGTGCAATGCTATATCTTTAACTTATTTTTATAAGTGGAACTATACACTGAATCGGTGAACAAGGGTATTTCTTTCCGAGTTATTTGTGCTCAACAAGCTTCATCCAGGCACTAACAGATGTAGGTGTGGACATGAAATTATTATCAGTGTAGCTCATCACCAACATCGAAGTTGTTTACAGTTTAAAGCTCTCAGCAGTCGTCCAACAATTCTTCCAAACTCACGGGGGTTAGATTAACGGAATTACAGTGTCTCTGAAAATTAAAGTTTGGATTTTACCTTTATTGGACACATTAGATAAAATGTGTATTTGTTAGACTCTATTAGACTGCATGGTGGCAACTCAGATTACAATTAACTGCTCCTGATTTATTGAGCCTGCACTGGTATAAACCAAGACAGAAAGGGTAGACATGATAAAAAACAGTAGGGAGAATGAAGATGAAAAAAAGGAGAAAGATAAAATTAAAAAAGGCAAAGATTAAGAATGAGAGACTTGAAATTGATTCTACCTTGGATTAAACAGTTCTGTTTGAACTTTTTTACACAAACCATGTTTCATACAAACATCAGGCCTTTGTATTTGTCACGTTTTTCACTCGAATGTTCATGTGTCTAAAGTTAAGAGTGACAAAAACAGATTAGCATTAGTCCAGAGAAACGTCAGAGGCCAACAGATGGAGGAAAGTAGATAAGGAGGTTAAAGAAACATAACCGACAACACAGCAAAGCCAGAAATGGAGCCAAGAAGTTGCATAGAGAACACAAAAAAGCAAGGTTAACACAGAATGGTGACATCAGCTGTAGGAATAGTCAGTCAGCAGTTTTCAGACAAAATGTAAACACTCTTACATCGACACGTGGTACTGAAGACCAACCCAGTCTTTATCAAAGTCGATTTGGCCAGTATTATACAATCAAACTTGGTACTTCAGTAGGCCTCTTATTAAAAAAGATAAGATGAATGAACAGACTGAAACCAAGAGTGCAAGTACTTTCCTGCTTCGCTAATAAGCAGTTTAAAGATGCCACTTTGGGCTCTGTGAAATTGTGATCAGCCTCTTTACAATTGTTTGAAACTGTATTAACTAAACAATTGATTCATTGATTGTGAAAATTATCGGCTAATAAATCAATAATTAAAATAATAGTTAGTTGCAGCCCTACTCTCAGTTTGGCAAATGAATGGAAAGATGGGCATGGTGTTCTCGAAAATGATGAAAGAATGACTTACAAAATAAACTATAATTCTATGTAAATACATGCATGCATTGAGCAATATATAACTTGTGTATTAATCATAATGACTGTGTATGCAGGGTTGGTGTAATTAACATTAAACCAAAGCTACTACAATGAGTTTAGTGATGTCTATCAAGGTACATGACAGATTCTATTCTCCTGTATTACAGCTTTTATCTTCGCATTACTCGTTCTGTATTGTCTAACAATTATGCAGGTTATAATCTAATTCAAATGTAAAATTGCTAAGTTTATAAATCACATAGGAATTGTTTTATAAATGTCCTTAAAATCAAATATGATAAAAGGTGGCTTTTGCTCTCATGAGCACTTGATATATTTTGACTGCTGACTGTAAAGAAGGCCGCAGTAGTTCAGCAACTCAGCTGTCACACGCTGGTCGTGCAGGATATGTGGCCCGGCTATTAAGCCGAAGCGAGGCCTCAACCTGTTCAGTTCTCATTATGAGTTTAGCATCAAGTCCCTTGAATGCAACAGGTCTTAACAATATCATGTCTAGCCTTGTAAGCATTGGCCAACCAAGGTGCTCAATCATCAGTCATTATTATATTAAGAAATCAAAACCATTTTGTTCAAACCACTAGTAAATGTCCATGTCCTCAGGCAGTCCTTCAGAGCATATCATATAACACAAATACAATCAAACACCCACACTCATATTTGTCTGGGTTTGTAATAATACTTTGGTAGTCAAGGGGATGAACATCTCATCTCATAGACTGTATGTCTCATAGACAGCAAATAGTAGCCAAATCATTCCTGCTGTTCGGTTTTGCGTGTTTGCTGTTTTGCATATGTGGGTGAAAATGACAGACAGGAAAAGCTCCCTGAGGAGTGTGTATTAAATGATGGTGGGAATACACAAAACAGGCAACATGTGTCTGGTGACAATAAGAGAAAAACACTGAGCCCTTCATAGAAATAGAAATGCACAGATTCTATGAACAGTCGCTCACACACACACAAACACGCACACAAAACTCAAAGAAATGAAAAGTTCCATTTGTGTGTTGGTAAATCAATGGCTTAAGAGTGTGGAGGCCATGACAGGGCAGGGTTGGATGAAAAGAGGGAGCACGGAGGGAGTGTGGGAAGAAAAGGGAGAAGAAAAAAATAACAGCAAAGAAAAGACGAAGGCAAGGCAACAGATGAGGAGGGGAGACAGGGAGAGCAAGGGCGGGGGTTGAGTGGGTTGAGGGGGTTGAGGCAGAGGTTCAGAGGTGGGTGGAAGTTAGAAATGCAGATTTAAGTCAGCAACATATCAGAATTGACTGACGGTTGGACCATTTCTACAATATGATTTATTATAAGATATGGATAAAATATTTAGAATAAACCATAAGTGAAAACTAATTTTAGGATACTGGCAAAAAGAAACCTGCAGCAATCTCATCATCAACCAAACATTCAAACAAACATGGGTAGAAAGTCATGGATATTGCAAGTCAGTAACCTCACATCTAGTGAATTATCTCTCTCTATTAGATTCAAATATACAGGGGATTCACAGGAAACATTGCAGCAGGAAATCCAGCCTTACTGATAACTGTAATTCTGGAAGGGATAATCTAAAGTGCATCAGACAGCAGCCATCTTCTACATTTTTTGAAAACAGGCCAGTATTAAATATAGGGGAGGAGGTGAAGCAGCCACAGTGAGCTGTTAGATGAAGAGCTACAGGTGACAAGCAGCACACCTCAAATTTCTCAGCAGGGTAACAATTCCCTTTACAGCGTGCTGCAGTTGTATGGAAAACTACTCACACTGTATACGTCATGAAATCAGATCACAGTGGCTCGTGACATGATGAAACAAGGCCCATTATTGACTGACTTCATTATTTAAACCATGCGAGTTTGTTTAAGATGCTCTTTAAACATACACCAGTTGATCTTCTGTCTTCTGACAATCTATCTGCTCATGGTGTGATTGGTTTCATCAGAATATTGGAACTCATCCTGTGAATCCACATTAACTATAGCAGCTATACATAATCAAGGTGAAGGAGAAAACAGCTGCCAGCTGCATTAGAGAAAGGAAATCAAGTAAAGTAGATACAATAGGACAGTGACAGAGAGAGAGAGAGAGAGAGAGAGAGAGAGAGAGAGAGAGAGAGAGAGAGAGAGAGAGAGAGAGATGTAGGAGAAAAGACAGAGTGGAAAGACATAATGGAAGGGAGTGAGCCGGTTCGCCCATGATCCCCACTGACCTGTGAGTTTTGACCCCTACCACACCCTGTCATTCAGAACCTGCCTCTTAATGCACCTTAAGGCCTACTGCAAGGGTCAGGGTTCATTCCCAGGGGGCAAAGGTCCAACAAGGACTCCAGAGGCTGGGGTACATGAAGCTGGACACGGAGCATTAAAAAAAGAAAATAAGAGACAAGAAGTAGGCAAGGCCACAATGTAATACTCTTAAGTATTAAATTATTAAGAACATGAGACAGAGTGAAAAAAGAGGGTGCTGTAAAAGAAAATGATAGGAGGTAGAAAAGAACTAGGGGATGAATAGAGGGTAGGGGAGAAGAGATTGAGAGTGGGAGGACAACAAAGGAACATAAATTGCCATATCTTTACTTTCTAACCTGTAATTACAGCTGCCAAAACTAGAATGATGAGCGATCTAAACAGAATCTGGGGCCTCTAATTTAAGCTCCACAAGTTTAATATTCTATTGTGCCATTCTATGGTGATGATGGCTAAACATAGTTTAATGAAGTAAGGTTCTGCCTCTGTGATTGCCTGTCAGAACAGCCCTCCAATTTTTTGGTGGGTCAGTGTGTGCGTTTCTGTGTGTTTCTATGCGTGTGCGTGTGTGTGTGTGTGTGTGCGTGTGTGTGTGTGCGTGTGCGCGCGCACTTGCCTACCAGAGCTTATTGAACTACAACAATCAAAACAGTTGTCAGGCCTTTCCACCTGATTTCCCCTCATTACTTTCTACTTTCTAAAATGTTTTTTCACTTTATATCTCACTCTGTGTTCTAAAACACTATGCCCATCTACCCATGTAATCCTCACTTTGTCTTTGTTATTCTGAAGGCAAGAGAAAAATGACCCAAATTTAAGTGTATGCAAATCATCCTAACCTCTTTAAGAAATTATGCCCCAGATTTTACAAGAAGTAAACATAATTAAGAAAATCGATTAATTATTAACACCGCACCTCAGCTGCTAAAGTTTGAGAGCTGCACTCTGCTCTAGAATACAAACAAAGCTGCTTAATTCCAATGCTTGCATGAACACAAAACAATGTACGCTACCCTCTCTCTTGCACACACTCATACAAACAAATATCCACCACACACACACACATAGCCTCTCCTTTCACCTCAATTATACAGCAACGTAATAGGTAGGACAGCCACAGGGGCTCCACAGGGTCTAACAGTAGAACAGGGCAAGAGGAAGAGAGGGGAGAGCTGGGAAACTTACAAGGCAAGAGCTGGAGTGGATAAACGCACACACACAAACGCGTGCACACACACACACACACACATACACACACACACACACAGTGAGAGGAAAGCAAGCAGGCAGGAAAGGCTTAAGGGCCCAACCCTGGAGGAGAGTCTTCAGGCTCTTGGTAGGATCTGAGCCAACACTGCCTTCCTTTCTTTTCCTTTACAAAGATTTGTTTTTCTCCTCTTCCCCTCTCATCTCCTCTCCTACCTGCGGCTTCTAATCCCATCATCTACCACAGTTATACACAAATCACAAATAATTAATTCTTCTCCTAATTTTATCTAATTAGGGACCATATGCAAACAAGCACTGAATCCCCAAGCAGCTGCCTTGTTCTAATTTAATGAGGGGAGATGAGGACATGCAAACTGTTGTTCTCTTGCTTTTACTGAAGTACTTCACCTGTCAAAAAGCCCCCAACTTTTTACTCCTCGACAACTCCTAATTTATACACGAAGAGCTGTAACAGCAACAAATTCAAAAATCAACCATCAAAACACAAGAGACTCATGACTGAAGTGCAATACAAAAAAATGAAAGGTTACGGTTCGGGTTTTTGGTGACGATCACTGGAAGCAGTATCGGCTGATAACTATCAGTG
>CAEMYA010000174.1:1541090-1571090 GCA_903131615.1 Diplodus sargus | reverse complement strand
CACAAGTCTTTTAATCAAATAAACCCACTCAAATCCAAATTAAGGGAACCAAAAACATGTATGAGGATGACTCTGAGATAATAACAGCCCAGATTTAAAATCCTGACAGTACAAGCCGAAGCTCTCATCTCTCACTGAACAAGAGAAAGGAGGGAGTGAGGTATAAGAGGAATAGAAAGACTTTTTGGTTGTTAGAAGCTGTACCTGTTGACTCCGGATTCAAAATGAATCCACGATTGCTTAAGTAGTGAACAATATTCTTGCCATTCTGTCTACTGTCAATCAAACTGGCAGAGACAGATGTTCTCTGGTAGTAAAATCCTCTTGTAAATGCACTGATTGTGATGCAACTTCTCCTATTTACACTAAGGCCTCCTTGCTGTCGTTTTGTACAACCTTTTAAGTGCACCTGATTGTTGCAATGTCCTACAGTGCACGTTTAAAAAAAAAATTCTTTTTTTAACATAATTAACAACAAACCAAAATCCAGATAGCATTGTGTTATTCTGGGCTACTTTATAAAACGTACTGCTGACAAAGAAAGCAGATAGAAAGTGATAAAGAGTGATGTGAAATTGAAGATAGATCACACTGTTAAGCTATTCTTCTCAGTATAATGATAAATGGTTGTAAACAGCAATACATAGAGTGCTTGGGAGAAAATGAAGAGGGCCGTCATGGGCAAAAGGAATAAATGATGTGTTCAGGTTTCATGTCAGCTCATTGTAAGATCCCAGCCAGCATTTCGCAGATGGCGATGTGTGTGAAGGAGGTGATGGTAAGAATCTGAAATGCATATTGTCTAAATTGAATGATCAACACAAGAAAGAGGGACCCAGTGAATGATCCTCAGTCTGAATTCATTTTGGATTTTAGAATGGTTGAAAGAAACAGGAAAAAAACTAAAGCAGAGACTTTATTGAAGCAAGCGTTGTCAATGTGAAGTAAACAAATGATGTGTCAACCCCTCTAGCAGAGCAAGGGTGTCAGTGTGTCAATGAGGATAAATGAATGAATGAAAAGAGGACTATAGGAGGAGAGGAGGCACAGAAAAGAAAATGAGAACACAGGGGAGGAGGGACAGCCCAGTGAGGTTTATGGGAATTGAGTATTGTGAAGAAGGGGGTAAACAAAAGAGAAAGAGACAGGACTGGTGGAGGGCACTAAGAACAACAGTGTGTATAGGGACTGAGTAGGAGAGGGTTTCGGGCGGAAATAGTACTGGGCACAAGAGATATGGACACTGAAAGAGAGATGGTGAAAACTAGGTGTTGAAAGAGAGAGGAAGTCAGTGGAAGGGATGTGGATGGTTTAGGTTGTATGGGAGCTTTTAAAAGACAAGGCACAGGAATTTAAAAATGAATAGTTTTATAATATATACCATAATACCATAATTTGATTCAATTACATCTCATTTAAAATGTATGTTTTAATGTTTATTTTCAAGGTTTATCATCACATTGTATAATGGGAACAAATAAGCAATCTTAAGTATATAAACACCTATATATTATGGACATATATGGAAACATATATTGAAAACAAACAAAACATACTGTGGTTATCACCACAAACATAGGGCAAACTAAAAAACTGTAATTTGTGAATCATTTATAGCAAGTGCTGCATTATGACAGATATAATTATGTTAATGTTGTTTCTGATTTTTTTTGTGTTGATATAATTCATTTTCTTTCAGAAAGCACTATTAAAGCAAAGACACTTTTTAAGACATGAAAATATGGATGTTAATGCAGCAGCTCATTCTCATGCTACTATAAATTAGATTTTAGAAAAGAGAGGAGATAAGAGGCCTGAGATCTAGTTGGTGCAAAGGGAATTAGTATTAAAATGAGGCAGCCATATATGATGAAAAAATTAATAAAAGGTCATGCAAGCAGCTCTGTGAGGTTATACTTGGGATCAGTGGTGCTTTGAGCTAAATGCTAATCTGCTTATATGCAAATGTTTAGCTGGTACGATGTTTACCACTTTATTTGAGTGTTTTAGCATACTATCATTTGCTTACTGCCACTCAACAAAGTAAAGTTTTCTGGAAATGTCATCAGTTTTAAAAGGTATAAGAAAGTATTCGAAAAATGTAAATTTCAACCTGGTGATAAATACAAATTTAATTTATTCTTAGGGGGACATGGATGTGAGGATTCAGGCTAGATTAAGTAGAAATGTTGAATGCTATTTGAAAAAATACAGGAATTTTCACCAAATGACTTGAGTACAGTAGCTCTATTTGGAAAGAATGAATCATTCTAACCTTTTTGTAGCAGGTTAGACACGCTTAAATGAAGAAGACTGCTGGCCAGACTATAATATAATCTATGTAGTGAAGACTTTTGAAGGAATTCAGTAAAATATAAATGTAATCCTTGGTGTAGTCAAAAGAATAACCAGTGAGAAACATGCTGTCTCCAGTTATACCATTTTAACAAAGGAGTACAGAGGACTGACAGAGAGCTTCATCACATGGTACAATGACACTAAGGTGGAGCTCAATATCAGCATTATGTTCGAAATTGGAAGAAATTCCCTGAAGGTGTTCCTGAGATATGGCGAGATCACTAGAATACAGACTTGAGGTCACAGTGACCTTTACCTTTGACTGCAAAGTATATCCTTGAGTCCAAGTAGATGTTTGTGGCCAATTGTAAAGAAATTCCCATTAGGCCTTCCTGAAAGATCACATTCACAAGAATGGGGCAGAGGTACGTAAATGGATGTAGGGCTGCAGCTATCGAATATTTTTAGAGTCGAGTATTCTACCGATTATCCCATCGATTAATCGAGTAATCTAATACAAAATATTTTTGCATTATAAACGACAATGACAGGCCTGTTAAATAGACCAAGCAATTGGCTTTGTAGATTTGTGCATCTGCAGCACTGAACCATTTCTACCAAATAACCTATTAATAATGTCTGGAGTAGGACTATATGGTGTGGTGGTAACACCAGGAGTAAGGATGTGTGTTTGTGTACGTGTGCGTGAGGGAGAGTGAGAGAGACGACATGAGTGTGTGTGTGTGTGTGTGTGTGTGTGTGTGTGTGGAAAGGGGTTATTTGGTGTAGGCTATTACTCTCTTGCAATTTAAAACAAATTAGTTTCCACATCTTAACATGATATCTAGTCATACCGACATCAGGCTACAGTCTCTACAAATACCATATGTTCTAACTATAGATGTTGCTAGGCTACGTTAAATTAGCTAATTTCAATGTTTACGTTACGTTGTGTCGGCGAAGCTTGGTGAGCTGGTGTTAACAACTGGATGCTTTCGGTTCAGATATTGAATCATTGTTGACGAGCTGTTGTGGTACGCCAGTTCTGCTTTGCAGTAGCCACACTGCACTTTGTTATCTTCTTTTTTAAGTGTGAAATGATGCCAAACTTTGGACATTCTCTGACTTTTATGGACGGTTTCTCGGCTCTCCGCCATCATGCTAACCCAATTCTGAACGTAGTGGTGTTTGTCCGCAATAACAGTCCGTGTGGAAAAATGACCCCTAAGCTAAGCAGGCCAAATAACGCAGGTGATGGGAATTAAACAAAGCCTTGAGGCAAATTTTTTTTGCTTCAACCAATTTTTTTTATCATTTTTGAATTATTCAGGTTAGTCAAGTAATCGTTTCAGTTCTAGATGGATGGACAGACAACTTGAAGATATACTGTCTTCAGCCACAGCTATTGCCAGCACAGAGGCATAAGATGAGAACATCATCATTTTCCCTGGTTGAGATCGCACATCCTGTGATGTCACTACTGCACATGTGGACATTGTAAAATCAATGCTGAAACTATATATCTTGCAGCTCTATTATGTACCAAATGTTTTATCAACTCCTCCAATTTTAGTCAAGATATGTCAGTCTGGACCAAAGTGATAGACCAACTGATATACAAACCAACATAAACATCCCTAGAGCCACACTACTAGCAGGCCTAAGAATTATGTAGTAAGACATAATTAAAATACAGTAGCCGAGTGGTCTATACTGAGACAAAAGTCTATATGAGGAGCAGGGGATGTAAACACCAAGAGTGTTGGAAAACCAGGCACAGTCAGAAACTGAATGAATATTCTACAGAGTGTGAGGCTGTCTCTTTGAATGGTAACGTAGGCTGTGCTGGGAGTCATTGTTACAACCTAGGACTGAGGTGACAGCTGATTGACAGCCCGGTGTAGACGAACAGGGACACGAGATGGATGAGCCTCTCAACCAATCATTAATCAGAATAGCCTATATGGGTGCATGACAACACCTGTTCCTGCCGTTCACAGAGAGTGATAGAGGCTGGGATCCTTAAGGAAAATTAAAAGCGGTTGAAGATCTTGCCTCACTCTCCTCCTTTTCTCGCTTTCTACCCCCTCCTCAATTAGTGTACCTTCTCTCACAAGCTGCTTCTCTCTATGACCCCTCATTCATCTTTCTTTCTCTCTTTTACTCTATTCGCTCCCTTTTCCCCCTTCTTCATCAGGATCTTCCCAGTGTAAAGGGATCCTGCCCTGGGAGACAGTTGGACCACTTAGTGTTGACTTCTGACCAGGCTTTCATAATGATGCCAAGCAGGCAACAAGGACTTCTCAATGTGATGTGATGGCAGGCTGCCCACTGAAAACCAGCGCTAGAACAAAACAGGACTGTCAGTGCTGCCCTTGATGCACGCATACAATAAAAAGAAGAAGATCGCACATGGAACACAATGTACTTTTACTGTCTTTGTAGCACAGACTACTTGGAAAACATTGGTGTTATTAAGTGGTTATGAAAAACTTGATGTAAAATGTTTAAAATGGATCACAAAATGGCCACTTAACAGTTAAGCTGTTCTCCATAAGAAACAAAGATTTGTCCTTCATAAGCCACTTTGCAGGGCATTGGTGTGTACCTAGTATCCTTCTCCCCCCTGGTTCATGATAAAGTGCTTTATCACTGCCTGTGACACAGCTACGTTTATGGAAACTACTTGGCTGAGTGGCCTCTGTTTAATCCAGAGTCTGCTGCACAGATCTTTGTCCAAGGTAAACAGACTTGGGTCCAAACAGGGAGACCTTTCCAACAATGAGAAGCACACAAGTGTGACATTAAGGTAGCTGAGGGCAGCTTATCTATTAAAGCAAATATGATAAACTGCATTTTATTAATCACTGTGCACCAATCCGTCACAAACACACAGACAGACACAGACACACACACTGGCTGTATACATAAACCTAGTGACCCTGCTGAGTTGCCATAACTACAGCTCCGTGTCAACAAAACATGTCCGTCAGCATGTGACGTTTATATTCAACATACTGAGAGACAGACAGAGGAGTCCAACTGAAAGCAGCATGGGCCGCCATTGAAGAAGCTAATTTAGCATAAAGGATGTTTAATCCAAACATGTACAAAAACAACCAGAGCAAAACAATGACGCTCTACTTCTCTTGGAATGCTTGATGTCAAAACATGTCCAGTCCTGATGAATTGATTGATATTCATGAGATGCCTGCGGTTTTATTTAGGACCAAGTCTCAAAACTGAGCTCTGAGAACTGTGCGGCACATTCTTCAGAAGAACCTCTCGCTTTCAGCCCATTCATGAGGGTGGTCTGGGACAACATTCATGGATGCGGGTCTCAGAAAACACATCTACTGCAATTTTTTGCTACACAAAATGTGGATTGTGGACATCTACACAAATGTCAGGATAAGGATGACATGATGTTATAAGCCACTCAGAAGAAAGCATAAGATATGTATACCTAATTGTTTGTTCAATTATAAAAAATAAAAAAAAAGAAAAAACTTAAAGCAAAATGCTGTCAAATATATAATAAGCTTTCTTTTTAGTCCATCACAACACTGAGCTGTGGCACACTGCATCAGCTTCTCAGTGAGGCTGTCTGACATGTGTCAGAGGGGTAGTAGGAGACAGGAGCACACTAGACTTGCACAGCTTTCCACACTTCATCTGAAGCTGTGCCAGCACTGGAGAAAGGAGCATCTCCCAGTCAGCACTGATAAAGAAACAGGTAGTGGAGAAGCTTGTTTTTGAGTGCTGTCCAGCAGCTTGTCTGCCCAGGCTAGCTGGATGTTTTACTCATCCTCCTCTAAGTGCTTTGCCATGTGAGCTCAAAAGAGCTCTTGATGGCATCAAGGTACTAAATTAACTCTTTGAACCCCTCACCCTCTACCACACTGACTAGCAACGTATCTCCTCAGACCACAGATTACTCTTTCTCAACCCAACTAACAGCGATGTGATCTTTGTCTGTGAGCCATCCTCAGGCATGACTGCTGACACAGATTAATGTGCTACCTCAGATTGCTCTAGCGGAGATGTGTGCCGACAGTGTGTTTGTGTGCAAATTAACAGAAGGCCGACATGCAGAACATACTAAACTCTTCTCAGCGGTTAGCCAATTAATGGTTAACCGTTGCCATCCCCACACCAGATAGAGTTCAGTATCAAGTATTTTCCAGTTTTTAACTTCACTTTACTTACACATCAACAGGTACTCTCAGTAGCAGAGGTAATACTGCTCCCTCATCATTCAGGTCCATCAGTCGAGGCTCCAGGAGCTCCATGATTGTCAGAGCAGTGCGGAACACAGCTGACAGGCCTGAGGACAGAGCAGGCTTTACAAAAATGATTGCTATAACATACATGAATGTTTTGTTCATACAAAATAAAGACATGAGAGAATTATGTCTTGGACAAGACAAGACTTTATTATTTAAAAATATTACAATTATTAAAAATAATTGCCCAGAAAATGATAAATCACAGTAATGTCAATGTGTTTCATCTGCTTGCTTGTACATTCGTGCATGCATGAGTGTGTGGGGGTGTGTGTGTATGTGTGCGTTTGTATGTCTGTGTGTGCATTTCTGTGTGTGCGTTTCTGTGTGTGTTCATCCACTCTGTTGTGATCACTGTGTGTGTGTGTGTGTGTGTGTGTGTGTGTGTGTGTGCGCGCGTGTGTGTGTATGTGTGTGCGTGTGTGCGGGCACAAACCGTGCAGAATTATGAGATCCCAGACAGCCAGGACAGAGTCCCAGCATGGCAGGGAAGAGAAGAGCGTGAGGAACCATGGCATCACAAAGTGGACTGATAAGACTCCTACTGACTCCTGCAGGGGGGTTGGGAAAACAGGAAGGGCTGAATTGGCATAACCAAACACTATTCAAGACTCGTTTCTCTGCCAATTCCTGTCACTGTTCTTCTTCACTGACATCCTATCTGAAACATCCATCCGCAATGTGCAAGTTAGTGTTGAAACTGACTTGTTACTTTGACGATTTTTTTAAATTGACAATGGTGTTACAGTCTAATAACCATTAGTTATCCCAAATCTGGTTTGTAATTTTCACTGCTCTAACAAATAGGCCTCACAAATGGGATTAAAACAATATGATTCATTTATGTTTTAGCCTGGTGTTCAAAATGCAGTAGGTCTCTGTTTGCTTAGGTCTGGTGGGTACAGCACACATACAAAATTTTCTTTCCAGCTGGCCTGCCTTTACTCTGCTGAACAGCTCTATTACAAAGGAAATGCTGACCAGTGATCTCGAATAGGCTTTTTCTGTAAGGGGGTACAACTATTATGTCTACAATAGGCCCCTGTGGTGTGTGCGTTTCTGTGTGTGTTGACTCGAAAAGGGCAGCTTTCTTCTCAGACCTGCTGAGTCGATGTGAAGTATAACAATCCTTTCAGAGACACTTCAGTAGCACAAATGGTAGCGGTGAATGCATCAGTGTGTGTAAGGAGACTTCAATGATGATTTTGAACAGCAGCGAACAAAGTTGCAACTGCAACCCTGACCTGGTCCTGACCTTATCTACCTCCATACTTGTTTTCTGTATATATTTTGGGTATAAATCTAGTTAAAGTGATAACATCTCCTTATCCCTGAGCATTCAGTTTCTGCCTAAATGCAGCTGCAAGAAAGTTGTTGCGCATCTGTTGTGAGGTTCACTGAATTGACCTCATGAAAGTAGTTCAATAACAGTAGGGATGCAGGGAGAAAATGATATAGCTGAAGGTTTGTGTCCCTGTGTGCACACAGTAATATTGCCAAACATGACAAGCCTTGAGCCTAATGCAGTGAATGATAGGAGAGGCCCAGTTGCTGATGGATACATCACAGTGGCCTCTCCCCTAAAGATGAACTACTCATCACTTAGCCGTATCACACACACACACACACACACAAAATCACAAAGGACTCACCATGTGCTGAGAGAGCTTGGGTTTTCTGTGTTTCAGGAACTGGTCAAACACCTTCACCTGATGCTGGACCCTGATTGGTGGATGAAAATTAAGAACTCTGTGATTACACCACAACAAAAAGTGCATCTTTCCCTGATTTCCCAGAGTTATTTTTATTGTATTTATATTTGTAATTATTATACTGTGAGCCCATTCTTACTTGGTGAGACTGAGGTCAAACAGTTCAGCCAGATATTTGGGTTTATCCAACAATGCTGTCAGAGCCCAAAACGCCTCCTCCTCTGCCAACTGCATCAGCAGCACTGCAGCAATGTAGGACATCCCTGTGAGACACAAAAAGATTTTTACATAAAAAGAAACACAGAAATACTGCATTTCTTACAGTATTGGGTATTCGTGTTTGATATACTGCATTAAGAATATTTAAGCTACTGGACTAATCATGTTTTATCAAAAGGGCGAGTCGATGAAATTACTTCAGTAGGAGCAGCAGGGTACAATGCTGAGTATGGGTACGGTAGGACATAAGCTCAATAAGCTCCGCTTGCAAAATATGCATATCTGGCCTTCTCATGAACACTGTATCTTTCATCCAAAATACAATATATTTTCTATGGAAGCTGCACACACAGGAGAATATCCTGTAATGCATCAGGCTATCACTCAAAAGTGAAAAATCTAAACCATCAATGGAATGTTATTCAAGAAGAAAATGATCAATGATGCCTATTGTCATGATTTCTCCTTCTATTTCTATAGCATGCAATTACAATTAATGACATGTTCTTTCCGGAATCAAAATTTGCAAAAAAATAAAAAACAGGTATTTATTCTTTTGGCAAATGCGGCAACTATTTTTATCCAGATTCTAACTTCCCTCCAATTAAAGAAAATGTTTCAGATTTTAACCTCATGAAAGACACAAAAGAGCAGCTGATTATCCACGAATCAAACAAAAAAAAGAAAAATTAAATAAAATAAAAATACATTACAGACAAGGACAATGTGTAGTGAACAATGTGAAAAATATTTTATCTTCTTGAGCATAGCAGAGCATGGTGAGCATGATAAAGAAAATCTTTATACTTATAGTCCTCTACTTCCATCTAGTGGTCACATGATGTACTGCAGATATCTTAGATAGATAGATTGTCTTTATTGTCACTGAACATGTTCAATGAAATTGAAATTGAAATATCTTCATCAAATCAGTAAAAAAAAGTGTGTGAAGCTGAGTCAGAAGGAAAACCTTGTTAAACTCAAATTTCAATACATGTCCTTCGACAGGGCATTTGGAACAGAGTCAACAACCTGATGATAATCACTTTCATGTGAATCAGAGAAGGATAACAGACGAGGAAGCCCTATATACTGTAAAAAAAAAAAAATAAATAGTATTCTCACAATCTCTTGCGTCTGATAAATGAATACAGAAAAATCATCATCACCAATCATACAGTCAATCACCTTGGCTGTATCCAACCTGCGGGCTGTATTTGGCATAGGCAATAAGGACTCTGAAGAGCTTAGCCTGACCCTCGATGGCTTCTGGGCTCTCCCCCATCAGAGAACGGTGGGTTGGGAAGGAACGCTCTGTGGAATGGGTAAAATTAATATGAGCTACACTTATAGTTGCACACTACTAGACACTTCCCTCCAACAACAGACCTATCAGCTACCTGGTGTTCAAGGAAAATCTCTGTCATTTTTATTTATATTATTTTCTAAAGCTATGCTCAATACTAAAGTTCACCTTTAAACATGCCGGATGACCAGAAAAGAGCTGCATTGCGTGGTGCACTACCAGTAGAGCACAGTAACAAACATAACACTAAAAGCCAACATTAACCAATTTTTGGGTTCAAAGTTTGGGGTTCAGTATCCTGCCCAAGGACACTTCGACATGTAGACCAGGGGAATCCAACCAGCGACCTTCCGATAACAAGGTGCTGGCTCTACCCCTGAGGCACAGCCGACATGTAAACCTAAGCCTACAACTTCATTCCACATTCTAAACTCACGTAGGTCCAGAGCGATTTGTCTGAAGAGTGTGATGTCGTCTACAGAGTATCTGGGCTCAGGGCCACTGGAGGGCTGCTGCTGGTTCAAACCCAAGTCGTTCTGAGTCTCGCTCAGTGTGGTGATTGCCGACAGGATGCCATACTCACTAACTCCCAAGTCCACCAGGGGCCCTCGCACTTCAGACAAGCACTTCTGTTGGAGAACATCCAACACATTCCAGTATTAGAAAACAATCAGTAACACTTCTGCTGTGAATGAATGACAGAGTAGTGGAGGGATCATGACTCATAATCCGGTTTGGTCAGGCAGCAAATCAATGTACAGCCAACCTGAATTAGTCAAACTACAAAGAAATCCTGGTTACAGATAGTGATTGGGGAATTGAAGCTTGCTGAAGCATTGAGCAAAATGGCGACATCTGCTTGCCATTTTTTGATGTTGCAATTCTTGGAAGGATTCAATCCAAAACATGTGATAAACATGTAACCCAGAATATATGAACTAGTGTTCTGACAGCTGTCTGTGATTTTCTGTTAAATAAAAGTTAATAAGAGTCTACTACTTTGCTTTCAAACACTGTGCGGGATTGTGGCAATCTGAAACCCAGTAATACTTGGTGATGTAATTAGGCCACATGATTTTTGCCGTATTTACTTGAGGCATTTACACAGCTTACATTTAGCTTCTTAGGTCAACACTGATGGGTGGTCTGCTTCAAGTTTAACATCAACATTTTTGAGAATTTCCACTAATTTGACAAAATATAACTATGGCTAACCCCCAACTATTATTATCTACGACATGTGCAGATTAATTTCTGTAATAATCAATCTATTGATATGTCAGAAAGTAATCTAAAACATTCTATTTCAATACTGATGTGTTTCTGTTTTGCATTTTTACTTGAAAAGTGATTTTGACATCAACAACAAGTAGAAACATATTAAAGAAAGCATAATTATGTATTTTCTTATTATTTGTCAAGTTACCAATTGTTCTTTTCACATTTTCCATTAATCTGCAGATTATTTTTTCTATTAAATGTCAAAAGCAGAGAGGAAATTACAATCACATCTCCCCAGAATCCAAAGTGACATTTTTAAACTTATTCAGTTTACAGAAATATAACAACCAAAGCAGCAAACCATAACATCTGAGAAGCTGAAATGAGGGAATGTTTGTGCTATTTTACTTAAAATATGTCAACACAACATTTCCTTCTTTTAAATAACAAGAATATTAGGTAGGCTGATAAATGTACCAGTATAAGAGTACAATGAGAGACACAGACTGACACAGAAATTAATTGATTAACTAAGTAATCACATATCATAATATTGACAATCGACAAATCCAAACATATTCATGTTAATAAACTTATTGTTCAAGCTATAAAATGAAGTGTAGAACCAATTCCAACTCCACACACTTGTATTTTAAGATCTTGACGGTAAATAATTATTTTTAAATGATGAAGAGAAAGCTGTTGAAAATAATTACGGCACTTATGAGCATTTTCTTTCTTGCATTAATTCAGTTCGGGATATATCAGCCCCGTTTAAAGTAAATGAGTGAAATTGCATGGTGGCACTGCTTAAAAATCAATTTTGTTTCCTTTCCCAACCGCAAGCCATTCTTCCCAGCGCATGTCTCATTGTATTTTACCTCGTAGTTGAAGTCACTGGTTTCTCTCAGACTGTCAATGGTGAGAAGACACTTCCACACTCTACCTCGCAGGCTTGGAGGTATACCCATCCTGACAAATCGCTCGATCTGAAAACACAGCAAGGGAGTGAGGGAAGACACGACATTTGTTTACACTTACTGCATGGTAAAACAATATGGGAGATTATTGGCAAGACTTTATTTTTTTTGCAGCCGAGACCAGTCTCACCTGGCTCTTGCAGATAAAGCTGGCTCCATTCCAGTAGCTGAGCAGCTCACACAGCTCTTTCACCCTCACCGAGCTCATTTCGGGGTAGCTGACACACAACACAACATAGTGGGATTAGACTGATTCATCAGTTTTTGGAAATCAGGCTGATGGCATTTTCAATGAAAGCAAGAGTTTTGCACTTCTGATTTACAGAGGGCCGATCATAAATGACTATTGAAACTTGAGTTGTTCTGTCATTGCTGGTACATAATTCGGTATTCTTTGAGTACTCATGAATAGGATTTTGCTTGTGCTTGTGTTTTTAAATCACGTGTGATTGCTGAGACCATTCCAGTGTGTTGTTTGTGGGTTGGGGGGGTTGATTTACTTTTTGGTCACCAAATCGTTGAAATTAACGTTGAAGGAAAGCCGGGGAACTACACGAATACATGACAACGATACATAACATGACACACACTTCAAACGACACAGTAAAGTCTATTATAATGCCACAGCGTTTATTTTCTCTCAGTAATAACCTGAATAGGTTTCGAGTGCGACGCCACTTTAATGACGTTGAACGTCAATGTAACGTTAAGTAACGTTACTTAGCGATAACAACCGAAAGAAGGCTTGAATAATAGGAAATATGAATTTCTATATGCATGAATAGTTAGCGTTAATTCATCTGTAACGCTACCAAAAAGCTTTAAATGTCCTACTTCATGGCCAAAGCTGACGCTAACTAACAAACTTACTTACTACCAGCTAGCTTAACTACATCCCACGCGCTAATAACGCTCCCCTGTCCCGCACCTGTAGTCGTGACATCGGTGATGAAGTTTCTGTTCCTTTCGTTTAGTAAGAGCAAAGCCGAATTCATCAAAACGCAAGTTCTCACTGCGTCTCCTAATCGTCGAGCTTCTCCTGCTGGCGTTGCTGCTGTTTCTCCTCCTCATGCTTCAATAGAAAGACAGTTGCTGGAGCACAACTTCCAGTCCGTTTTCAAACAAATCTCAGTAGCAGTCAACAATGCCGGCTGGGCTGGCCGCTCTGTCGTTGGTGCTGTCAAACTCAACGGTCACCATGGCCCCGCCCCCTCTCTTACGTCACCGCCAACTGAAAATGGGCGGGATGAATCAGAGGGTTTTAAACAAAGAGTCTGGAAAACAGCCGGGGCAACGTTACATCACGCAGCCAGATAAGAAGCACATCACAACGTGCTGACATCATGCTCACATCAATGACAACAACATAACGTTTCATAATTTGTGAAACAATAACATTAGCTTGGCGAATATATTTCATGAGCAGCTGACAATAACAATAACTTGCAGGAATCCTATAAAGGTTGACAGAAAACAAAGAACACTATCTTCCTCATACACGTATCTTTTTCTCCCTCTTGTGTAATAGAGAGCTAAAGTAACGTCCCTTTCAGTTTGCCCCATTGGACCTTATTTCAGAATAACTTCTGTATAACTAGTGAATCAAGAAAGACAAATCGTTTTTCATCCTGTTTGAATTGTGTCATGAATCACACATGTGTTTGTCACTTCAAAGGACAAGTTTTCAACCTGAGAAAGTCGCAGTTTGTCATAAACTAATGAAGTATAGGACTGTGAAAATTATTGAGAGGACACAGCCATCAGTCTCAGTAGTGGCGCATCTCATTGAACGGTCACCAAAACCCGTCACTGAAAAGCTGTTGTATACTATCTTGCTCACAGCTGACAAACTGCCATTTAACATAGCTCCAGCTGTCAATACGGCCAGTTCCATTGTCATTTTCACCCTTGTTTGTAGTTATTCTGTGCCGAGTTGGCGACCATGTTGGTGTTGGTGACGTGTGCTGAGTGAGATGAGTGGTTTAACACAAAACTAGATGGAATCTGAGTTAAACTACAACAAACTGCAACTTTCTTCACATGGAAAATTACCTTTTAAAGGGACAATCATCATGTATGTAATTCACAGCATAACTCAACTTATTTGTCTCTCTATTCACTGCCATACAAAGTTCCTCTGAAAGAAGGTCCCATGAGAGAAAGCAGAAAGGGCTTGACCTCGGCTCTCTATAAAACCTCTTTATCTGCTTGATTGACTGATTGATTGATTCATTGATTGATTGATTGATTGATTTATTGATTTATTGATTGAAATCTTTATTTCAAACAAGAAAACCATTTTTTAAGACCACTATCAAACCAACAAAAGAATAGTGCATAGTGCATCATTTGTGGCGGTGCACAGTGTCATGTGTAGAGTAGTGACCACAGCAGTGCTGCTCAGTTAATTGTAATTCAGACCGAAAGTGAAGTTAGAAAGTCAGTTAAGTAAGAAGTAACTTGCACAGTGTGCTGCTTGAAGAAATAATCTGATTACCAGTGAAATTACTGCTGTGTGTTTGTGTCTGCGGTTAAACGCTGTCAGTCAACGGAGCACATCATTGAGAGCATGTTCCATTTCTGGAGTAAATTCCTTTGAAAGTTCTCTGCCTTCAGGAAATGAACGAAGGCGAAAGAGACATTCATCTCCCGGAGATCTCGACCCTCCTACAATCTGAAAGGAACGCAAATGAAGGGGTGAGAGAGACCCTCGTTTTGTGGAAACATCATTCCTTTCAAGATCTGGGAGAAACTTGGTGAGAGACCTTTGTTTAGGGAACTTCTGTCAAGTCTTCACATGTCAAGTGCATAGTGCGCACGACAGCTGTGGCTTGTGATTTTGTACAATGTGCAGGAACACAGGACATTGTTTGTAAGGAGATTTAATGCTACATTATCAAAAGCTTAAGTCTAAAGCTAAAGATTTAGAAATACATGTTTAAAAAACTGGCAAGCATGGAGAACTGGTTCTCCGATGATGGCCCTGTGAACCCTTGGGACAATCTAAGATAGGCCACGGGTACTTGGCATGTTTGCCGGTGAGGGCAGGCACAATGAGCGACACGTTAATTCACGAGAACCTTGAGTGTTGCATGTTTATAGATACGGCTGGGACTGGGAGGGACACCCTATCAATGATCTCTAACCCACTTTCTTCACGGTCTGATGCCCTTCCTGAAAGTACAACTTTGGAAATGATTGATTGAACACCCCTGGAAATAACTGAACTTCATTGAGACTTCCTTCAACCTCCAATACCAGAAAATTCACCTATGAACTGCAGAAAAGTTGGAAGGTCCATGGTGATGGCAACAGATCGACACCAATGGAGCAGAGTTGGAGAGGGTGACCTGAGGACCTGTACTGGACTGACAGCCCCTCCACATGGGTCAATCAGACACCAGCAGATCTGGTCTTCTATGAATCACAATGTAATGCTTCATACTGCGTTTTGTTTGACTAATAACTGTAATTTGTACTTGAGTACCTATGTAAATGTCTATACTGTTGGTACATGATTCAGAGAGAAGAAAAGAGGAGGAAGATGACAAAGAATAGGTGAGGAAGACATTGGGGAAGAAGATATGAATCATTCCCAAGTCAACAGTTTCTCTAATATTCAGTAATTCACGTTACTTTACCATGACAACAACTTTCAGTTATCAACACCTTTTATTTTCTATTTTTATAATCTGCATTCAGCTTTCATCCGATAACTGAACATACTTTGACCTGAAGAAAGTACAAACTGGCAAAAAGGCAAGACAGGCTATTTTTCTACTCAAACAACTGTGACAAATTTGCGCTTCATAAGCTCAAATTCTTAATGTAGGTGACCAGCTGGGGAAGTTTCATCATGATATCGTTATGTATTCTACCCGATTCACCCGCACTCCCTTTAGACGAGGCTTCCTGGAATGTATATGTTTGCAGTCCGGTATGTTTACACAAGAAGTCGACGACAGCAGCTACCAGCTCTGTTGATCCCAGTTCAGCATCTCTAAAAATGGCGGTTGCTAACCGTTGCTAACAGTACTTCTGTACAGAAGTTGTCACAGATGTTTAACAACATCACAGCAAACACGGAAATTCAACTACTCACAAGTCCGTCTTTACTGACGGAAACTTCAGTTGTAAACTATTCTAACTCTAACTTTACAACCTGAAGATTGATCTTATATATAAAAAAAAACATTTATAGTTGCGCAGTAAGACAGTTAGTGGTGGGGATGCAACTGCAGTGTAGTCTGTTTATAGCCTAACTTGTGCTTTTTTCTTGTAGAGATTTAATATACGCCATGAAATCACAAAAGTGGTGATTATCTGTGAAGATTATCTTGCTGAACAAAACAGGTAAGTATCATGAACTTGTGTTTGCCATAGAGCACTATTTTCGACATTAATCCGAAATCCAATTAAAAAACCACTAGGCTTTTTGTTGAGGGAGCCAGGGAGAGAGTAACTTCCAGGTTGGTCTACAAAAATACATTACCACACCACTCTATACACAGTCATTGTCTGTTCTTCATTACAGGCACATTCTGTACTGCAAAGCTGCCCCATCATCACTTCTCAGTCAGCCCCTACAGTCTTTATCTGTGTGCTATGCCATCACTGATGACAAATTTCATGCTCATCATCACTGCTCTGTGCCGTAACACAGTGTGTAAGGAGGAATTATCATCTAATGATGCAGTGTAAAGATCTGCTGTTACAGCATCCAGACCACCTCACATCTCATCTCTCATTTAAATCTCATAATCCAGTTATCCCTTTTTATTAGTACACTTGAAATTGTAAAGAGAATGAAAACAAACAGCTCTCAAGCTAGATTTATCCTCTTTTCAGATTTTAAAGATGGACTTTTCTTTTTATAATCTTTCTAATGATTTCAATATAGTGGTGTACCAATGATGTATTTTTGTAGGCCAACCTGGAAGTCAGCATCGCCCTGGTTTCTGCGGCAAGAAGCCCATGAGATTCAAATTGGATTATGGATTATCTCCAAAAATAAACTCTGTAACAAACACAAGTTCATGATACTTATGTTCAAGATAATCTTCAGAGACGAACAAGACTTTTGTGATTTCATAGCGTATATTATATCTCTAGAAGTAAACAACGAAAGTTAGGCTGTAAACAGGCTACATTGCAGTTGCATGGCTTAAAGTCACCACAACTAACTGTCTTACTGCATAAAAGCTATACATGTTTTCTATAAACTTATCAATCTACAGGTTGTAAAGTTTGAATTAGACTAATAGATGGACTAGTGAGTAGTTGAGTCTCTGTGTTCATTGTGATAATGTTTAATGTCTGTGACAATGTCTGCGGTCTCATTTAGCTGCTGTAGCCACACATTTTCTAATGAAATTGTGGGACATTTAGTGATTTTTTTATGTCATGGGACAAAAGGTGTAAATATCTTAAGCCTGTGGTACTTCCGTGTCTTAAAAACTGAGGTGTCGTGTCTAAATGAGACTGCATAAGTTGTCACAGACATTTAACGTTGTCACAGCGAACACAGAGACTGGTCTACTCACTAGTCTGTCTTTACAGACGGAACATTTAGTCACCAACTATTCTAACTCTAACTCTACAACTTGAAGATTGTTCAGTTTACAGAAAACATGTATAGTTATAGTTTAGTAAGACGCGCAGTGGTGGGGCCTTTAAGTCATGTGACTGTGACGTTTTGTTCTACAGCTTGAAATACATCACCAAATGTCCCTCAATTGAATTACAAAGTGCTTACGTGTCTTAGGGCACACTCACACTTGGCCCAGTTGCTCCGTACTGTGTGGAAGCGTGATTGTCCCTCCTCTCCAGTCCCCTGCTGGCCTGCACTCACTTTGCTCTGGCCGCAACTAGGCCTGAGCATGATTACCTCTTGTACGTACGTCATCACGTCGTAGTGCAGTGGCAGCACAATGGAGAACAACGCAGAGAACATGACTTTACTGACCTTTATGTGGCTTATTTTGTGTCATTTTGGTCATAGACGCCCTCTTACATTTTTGGATTTCTTGATTGTGCATGGCGGGGTAATACCCATCATTATACTTCATGTCCACGTTGTGCATCCATGCTTGTGCAGGTTGACTTTAGTTACAAACTATAACTCAAATAATTCAAACTTTACAATTCGTAGATTAAACATTTTACAGAAAAGACACTTAGTGGTGGTGACTTTAAGTCATGCAACTGTAGCGTTGTCTGTTATAGCCTAACATTTGCTTTGTAGTTCTAGAGATTCAATATAGGCTTGGAACATAAACTTATGTTTGCCACAGAGGTTATTTTTGGCGATAATCCAAAATCCAATTCAAAAATCCCATCACCAGGGAGAGAGTAACTTCCAGGTTGGTCTACCAAAATTCATTACTAAACCACTCTATACAAAGTCATTGTCCGTACTTCATTACAGGCACATTCTGTACTGTAAAGCTGCCCCATCATCACTTCTCAGTCAACCCCTACAGTATGTATCTGTGTGTAATGCCATCACTGATGACAAATTTCATGCTCATCATCACTGCTCTCTGCCGTAACACAGTGTGTAAGGAGGAATTATCATCTAATGATGCAGTGTAAAGATCTGCTGTTACAGCATCCAGACCACCTCGCATCTCATCTCTCATTTAAATCTCAAAGACAATCCAGTTATCCCTTTTATAGGCACACACCCAAACAGAAGTCAGGTACGCTTGACATTTTAAAGGGAATGAAAAGAAACAGCTCTCAAGCTAGATTTATCCTCTTTTCAGATTTTAAAGTTGGACTATTGTTTATGTAACCTTTCTAATGGTTTCTATTGTCTCTATTCTGTTGTATGCCAGCTGTGTGGTTATTTGACTTTAAACGTTTCTTTTTCTCAGGCCGGAAAGAGAAGAGATCTTGGTCTAGGCGGGACAGCCTAATTACATAAAGTTAGTAACTTTACAGAAGGAGTCTAACTTAAATGAAACCTTAGTTATACTGGCACGAACACACAATTCACTGACAACTTTCTAGAAGTCAAAGACCAGCAAAAGGCACACTAACAGGTAACATGCAACAGGAGATCTTCAGTTCCCTCAGTGCTGTACTAGATAGCATCAAGTACTGCTAATCTCCTTCATAAAGATGCAGTATGTTAAACTGAATCCTACAAAAAGAGAAAGGAAACGAATGGGAAGTATAGGAAATGTTGAATACTGCGTGTGCATATGTGGGTGCAGCTACAGGTATATATGTATTATAAGTCATATACATGTGTGGCTCATCCAGAGGGTGCGTACATAGGCCACCAGAACATCATGTACTAGGGCAAGTTAAAGGAAACACATACAAAACTTAAATGGTCTTTATTGTTGTGATATACAAAATATAAAGCCTAGATAAAGTATAAAATGCCTTTGGTTGGATGTGATGTGTATGTCATAATGATCAACCGTGAAAAAGGCGACATCCATTGCCAGCAAAGGATCACTATACTGAACAACAGCAGATTATAAGCTACTCATCAAAAACCCTAATTAATGCTGTTATAAATGATGGTTATTGTGTACTTTTGAATTTTTGAAGTGGTAACACAAACTGTTGAAGGCGTAACACTGTAGGTCATCATGTTCATTCTGCCGCGACTTGGTCATTTCTGCGAGTCTCCACTTTGTATATCGTCTGGTAGCCGTCGTCCCAGGCGTACAGCTGTTTGTCCCCGGGGTGGTAGTGGATGCTGCTGTGGCTGGTGTAGCGCTTTGGGAAGAACAACACTGGACTCTCATCACTGCAGATGGATGTGACATAAAGGAGAAAATGATTAATTAAGTATGTGGATGCAAAGTAAACTTGTGTGAGCCTGGATTTTTATTCTGTCCACCAAACGCTGCACTTTAGTTGATTTCCGACTGTTTTTCTGTGTATGCCCATGCGGGTGGGTACGAATGAGAATGTATCTAGACTGTACTTTATCTTTGGTCTGCGTGTAAACCAACCTGTGGATGGTGTCATGGATGTCGTAGAGACACTGGATGGTGGAGCGTCCTCCATAGCGTGTGTTGTAGACCACATAGAGGGTCCCACATATTAGGAAGGCACCTTCAGCATCTCGGCTTCTGCATTGTGTGTCCCAGGTATATTCTACTGCCAGAGTTGCTGAAGGAGAAACAAAAAATGCCCTCAAACATCGGCTCAGTATAGACCAGGTTATCTTTTAATGCGTAGGGCTTGTATGCGCTACCTTTATCCAGCTTGGTAATGACCAGGTTTCCTCCATACTCAGGGTCAGCGTGGATGACCCAGAGGCCGAGTTCATCCACAGCCAGGTCCAGGTAGGTGTTGGGGTTCAGACTGTAGACTGGTAGACGACCTGCTCCTGGCAGCAGTGTACTGTCCACCACTGTACCATTCAACAGGTCCACCTTTATGGAAAGGAAATAGATGGAACAAAACACATTTAGAAATGCTGCAATTGTAGTTCAGTTTCTCTGACATGTTGTAACTAAATCACACCAAATCAAATGTATGTTGATAGCCCAAAATCACAATGACATCGCTTCAGTGGGCCACATTGGATGAGTACAATGAATTAACTAGAGTCTGCAGCCATGCTAATGGGTCTGTGAGGCTGTATGTACTGTAGGCACAGTGTTGCAATTAGCTATATGTTAATGTCAGCAAGTACAAATGCTCACATTGACACTGCCTATATGATATTTAGCAAGTAATGCACAACATGTCAAAAATTCAATAGTATCGGGCATTGTTTTTCTGTATTTTCTTTGATTTTTTGAAAACCTGTTTTTTTCCCCACTAAACTTTCTTCAGCAATGACATTTGCTCTGAAGTATTTTGAGAAAGTCAAGCTCAGTATATTGGAACAGAATTGTTTCTCCTGGCATTGGTAGCTCACTGACCTCAGCTAACACAGAGCAGCAAAGGAAATTGGACAATCTACTCCCCAATGACTAAGCTCCTCTGAAATGATCTGGAGTCAGCCTCTAGCTAAAAAAGGTCCACTGCAGCGTTATTCAAGTGAAATCAGTGTATTCAGCAGTAACTGCTCTCACCAGCTGTTGCCAAGCAATCTTAAAATTTTTGAAATAATCCACCAACATAGAGCAAATCAATTCAGAAATGCCTTGATGGGAAATACACATATAAAATGTTTCGCCTTGATTACTTTACTGAAGTCACACACCTTCAGTATCTGGTTGGGCGTTTCTGCCTTGTGGCAGTAGAGGAATCCATTGTAGACCACATGACCCGTCCCCTGCCAGTTGAACGGCAGTTGCACCACTGTTGCTGGTGGAGTGGTGGTCCTCTCTGCGAAACTCTGCAGAGAAGCATACTCCAGCAGTGTGTTGTTACGAATTCCACTAAGCAGGTAGACCTGAAAGATTAAAACCATTTGAGAAGTGAGTGAAAATTACATGGTGGGATTCTTGGTTTGACTACGAGAATATTCTTTATCCATGGTACTCATACGTTAATAGCTCTCTCACATCATATTTCAGCCTTGCTGATGAATGGCATTGTTAAAAGTGTTAAAGAAGGCATTAAAATCTTCAGACTGACAGAAAAGCCTGACATTCAAAAAGTGTCATTTTGAAGAAATGGAAAGAATTTTAAAGGTTGTTCCAAAACTATCGCTAAGTGGCCCTATTAGCTGACGTAAGATCAACAGGGAAGTCGCATACTAGGAACCACAGCTGGACACCAGATTGGGACTAAACACAACTTCTGAGACTGACAGACACAGGAAAAAAGTAAGGAGGTGATTTACCAGGCTTAGCAGGACTATGACTCCTCAGTTTGGTGACTTTTATGTCATTTATGTCAAGAAAGAATGAAATGTGCCTAATGATGAGTAAACAAGGCGAATACATACATACTTTCTCTTTAGTAAGGAAAATAGATTGAAGAGTATATACTTTCGTTTCATTTTGTGAGTTTATTTTCTTTACTTATTACACTAAAAGCTAACAGAGCTGATGAATCATAACAGACAAAGTGGTATCACAAGACTGGATGGGCTGGGGCTAGCTGGGTAGAATGCTAACTTCAGTAGACATCTCTGCATCATAGTACATGGATGTGTTGTTTTTTTACATAAGGTCAACACTGTTGTTTCTTCACATCCCGTTGATTTGATTTAATTTAGTTCATTTTATGTGTAAACAAAAAAATCTGGCCAAATCTTACAAATGGCCCCTCCAGCCACTTATTCTTTAATGGATGAAAATCCACTATCTATGTTATTTATGTTTCTAAGATACTCACATGAGTGGGAAACATACAACACTGAACTATATAGGCCCTGGAGTGAGGACTTTTAATCTATAATGTCAACAATAATTCCCATCCGATTCTAGCCGTAGAAGCACGTTGTTGATCCAGGGTGAATCAACCGAACAACTAATTTTGATTGTTTTGAGAAAAGGTCAGAGTTTTCCACCAGCGGCCCCACACTGAGAGGAAGATAAGCACAGTCTGCTGCACAGAGAGAAACACAGCTGCCTCTCCAGCCTCAGCAGCCCATCATAGCTGTAATTACGTCATCTTTAAAAAGAAACAGACCTTCGCTGATCCTTCAGAAGGGTCCTTAAACCAGGAACCGGAGGTGTCTCCTGTCTTCTTCACAATCTTGAGAGATTTGATTTGACTCAGGGCTGTGCTGCAGTCTGGACATGTTGGAGAAAAGACCACCAATGAATGATTTCTTAAGAACTGTCCAGACTGATATGTGTCTGCGCTTTGTCTGACTTAAATGATCTGTACATTTACCATTAATATCTTTTTCTTTTACTCTTTTCCTCTCTTTTAATCTCCTCCTCTAAAACATAATCTCTTTAGATAGGTATAGTAAAGGCTGTCATCATTATCAGTGCCGCCCCCCACACACTGTACCTTGTACAGGCGCCCTTCCTACCTTTCTCCACTTTGATCTTGGCCTTCTTTTTCAGCTGCTCCTGTTCTGCAGCCTTTATCTGCTGTTCCAGCAGCGCCTCCTCCATCTCAATGTCAGACTGGGTGGGAATCTTGTTTTCAAGATACTCCAGCTCTCTCTCCATGCGGTCGACTCGCACAGCCACGCTGTCCACCTGGTTCCTCACCTCTGATCTATGGAGTGATACAGTTTAGTGTCTCACAGTTCTTGTGTACCTTGAATAACCACCGTAGTTGCTTAATTTGGTCACATGCTATTTCATTCATGCATTCTTATTAGTATTGTCAATTTTAGATACATGTTATAGAGTCATTTTTCCGACAGGCCTACCTCAGAACACTGACAGTGGACAGAAAACCTCTGATTTCAGAGGAGAGGTCATAGGTCTTCTGGGTGACGGTCACTGTGTTTTGCTCGCACAGATTCAGACGCTCCTGATGTCATCGAACAGAGAAAAAGTGTTGAATCACAATTAAAGCAAGATTACGTTCCCTTTGACAGAAGTACATGTTCCTCTTCTAAATTCATAAGGAATAAAAAGCTCCCTTTCTCATTTCGTTGGACCGGAATTTTGCTGCTCAAGTCTTACTCGCTTCTGCTGTGCATTAATGGTAGCTTTAACATTAGCTAATGTTGGAAAACTTTAGGTAGTAATTGCAGTATAAAGTACATAGTGGTTCAGTTCTCTGTCTTGATTTCTTCGACACTTGTGCTCATGTTGAATTACATTTTGGCATTATTATCCATGGCTGCTGTTCTACCTTTTACAAGAGAAAAGTCAAACTCACATTGAGCAATAAAACACAATCACACATTCATACACTCTGGGTTCTTTATTGCAACAGCCTTACTTGGACCAGACACCTGTTCTGTTCTGTCCTGTTCTGTTCTTCTGTAAACTTACACGTTTCCTGTAAAACAGGCAGCTACAGGGAATCTTAATATGAATTACTGTTTATGTTACATCCCCAGCCATGGAGTAAGAGGTCGCCAACTCCAAGAAGACAGAGACCAGTTGATGACAGGCAATACAGCTCAGAGATAGTTTCCTTGCAACTTGCTTACAGCAGCCAAATTTGCAGGGCACAATGCAGCTGGTATCTGTCCATCATGAAAGTCAATGAATCACCTCAGTGCTGCAGGCTTACTGGCCTCCGTCAATCTTGGAGGCTGCTAACAACCCCTGTCTGGAGATGTTCATCAGTGTTGTCTTATAATAACAAAACCTTAGGCTGATGCTGGCATATAGGTGAGAAACAGAGCAAGACTTGATAAAAACACTGTCACTGATTCTGACTACATAACAGATATAGGACGTACATGTAAACTATGTAGCTTTAAAATTCAGGAAGACTTTATGAAAAATCAGTCACACAGCTGAGATGATGTCATAACTTAGCATCCATTTTATCTAAGCATGTTAATGTAAATATACAGTAAGGCTTGGGTGGTATAGAGGTATTACAGTATACCAGGGGATTTAGAATTCCCCAAGGTATTAATTACATTACTTTCAAAAACACAGACAATTCTTCCTTCCATCAAACTGAGACGGAGATGCTCGAGGCCATGTATTGTAGTGCACAGCACACGTCACCAGAGGTCAGTCTATCCTGGAGCAACAGAAAGATGCTGCCTGCAACTCGAGGGGGAAATGTGATAGGACTAGTCAAAAAGTAGTATTTTGGGTTTACTCCGAAAGGAGAGCCAGGCAACATGGACAGAGTTTACTGGTCACATGATTCTACTCAACTGCTAGTCACCACCACCACCTGCACATGATCCCTGTTCAGCCCACTGATGGGTCAGTATCCCTGCAGCCACAAGTGTCATTGGGTGCTTGAGTAACAATCTACAGAAGAAGAGTTTCTAGGGGCGCCCAGCAACAATGGGAAGAATATCTTTTTTTATTATAATTCCATCCATAAGAAACACAATGACACACTGTATGACCATTTTGGTATTTAAAAGCATCAAAAACCAAAAGTCTGGTGGGACCCTGGGGCAGAATCTCATGAAACTGTGGTCCGTGGGTGAAGCTGTTGGCCCCCGTGTGTCACACTGAGAGTGAAGACGCTGGACCCAAATGTAGCAGAAGGCAGGCAGGAAGCAGTGGCAGAACATTTATTTAAAAAGTAACTGCAGGAACAGGCGAACAGAACGGGAGACTCAGCAAAGCCAGCACAGAGAAACCCCTGACTTAAATACAAGCTAAACTGATGAGAGGATGAGGTGAGGGGAGAGACAGGTAGAGATGCACAGGTGAGGGGGGAGAGCTGAAGAAAGATGAGAGGCCGGGGGAAAGCACTGGGAACAGGGGCAGGGTTTACAAGGCTGAGGAGGCGCAGGTGTGGACGGAACGTCAGGCTGAGAGAGAGCACACGAACACAGGAGGGGGTGAAACAAAGTGCAAACAGCAAAGACGCCACAGAAAACCCAGAAAACCCAATAACAAGAAAAAGCAGCACCATGACACCGTGGGCTAGGTATGGGGTCCTAAGTTGGAGAACCACTGTTCTATACGTATTTAAACCTGGCAAGACCTGTGTAATCAGGCTGATTGCATATTATACACACAGGATGTCATACATGCTACAATGACTTCTATCACCAGCAGCTCAACTTGTTGCATTTTATACATCATGCCTCATTCAATAGTTGTAGGTATGAGGAAGTAGATACCACCCAAGCCTCGCAACAAGTGATATTTTTCAATCTTTAATTCATGAATCTGCTCATTTTAAGGTCTGACAGCAAGAAAAGTTGAAAATCTGACACAAAGCAGAACAGTAGAATAGTTTATGGCCATGTATGAGTGACACTGCAAGCAATAGTTAAGGAGAGCTGCAAGAATTGAGGTTATACTGTCGTGCTGCTGAGGGATGCAGGTACATGATGTCAAACAGAAGTGCAGTCACCTACCTCCATCTGAGCCAATCTCCTCTCCAGGTACTGGATTATAAAGGCATCCTGGGATGAACCCTGGCTCTGCACTGAACCCGCAGTCAGATGGAGAGCCAGGAGGAGGGCGGGAAGCAATTTGCCTGACATTTCTATGCTCCTGTCAACAACTCGGCTCCGAAAACTAACACGGCTGGCGTAACAACCTCACTACGTCTGAGGCAATGAGACCGTTTCCTGTATTCCTGCAGAGTATAACACACTAAAACAGTTCTCCTCACTGAAAAATAAGCCAAATGGAAGAAAAGATCAGTCCATATGGCTTCAGTCCCAGTTAACAACAGCCTTGAAGTGTTGAAAGTGACCCTCGATTGTCTTTAAATGGCTGGATATTCTTGTATCCTGCTGCTGTTCTCAGTAAGCTGTTTCAGTCTTGTTAGAGTTGTTGCTCTGGAACCTTCTTGCATGTGCCTCTAAGCAGTTGTTGCTCCACTGGATTTTTGGATCCAAAGTGAACCTCACCCACACAGTCCCTCCCAGCCCCTCTGTCTCACACTCACTCACTCTGCCCACCCTTCTCCTCTCCGGAGTTTGTCTGTTTGAGCTCTGAGAGAGAAAACCAGAGGAGAACGTGCAGAGAAAAAGACAGTGAGAGCTAAATACCGAGACAGTTCATATCCTATTGGTTCAATCCGGCCGTTTTTTTGTGTAATACTCTCCAGATGGCGCACTGACACGTCCTCAGTTCTCACAAAGTTGATAACCAGGCTGTATACAGTTACAGGATCATCACTACTCATCCTGCCTGTGAAGTACACACAATTAAAGGTGCAGTATGTACCTCAAACTTCAAGTTAATATATACAATATTAATAAGGTGATAATACAAACTCAGAAATAGGTATTTTATATATTTCCATATAAACAAACATACTTTAGGGGAATAAGTTCCCCAGAAAGTTAGCTACTTAGAAGGCTCCTGCTAACATAAACAAAGTATGGAACTGTGTTGTCCTTTGAGAAAAGTTTGTTTATTTAGGCATGAAAATCGGTAAGCGAAATTCTCTTAACCCATTGATGACCGAGCAATATATGTAGTATATTGAGGAAAAGCCCTGCAGATGTTGTTCTATTTTTTTCTGTTACAGGTTGAAACATAAAACTTGCTACGGAAACTATCAGCACGTGTCCACAAATGTCAAAATCGAAATTGGTCATCCAATTTTTCTTTCAAATATTCATCATGCCTAAACTGTGAGACACTGATTTCAAACACACAGTAAGTTTAGCTTTCATTTGACATGCTCTATATCAGATTTGCACCGGATTAAAGCACATATTTTGGAAATGAAAGTTGATTAGAATGCATTGTTACCAGGAATTTGATATAACTCCTATTACTATTTTGTTACTTATTTAAAAACTGTTCAACATCAACACAAGGAAAAAAGTTTCTATGGTTCTAAGAGAAACTTACAGCATTATACTATGTCAGTGCATTTGCTCAGCTCAGATAGTATTTCCAATGTCAACATAAATGAGTTAAAATGTCAAAACCACAGATCACCGTGTGCAGAATACTAAAATGAAAAATAAGAAAAACTTCATCCCTCACTGTAAAATCTGACAGAGGGATTCTGTTGTCTTGCAAGACACAGAGGGTGTTTCCTCTGGCACGATTGCAGGTGTCATATTAGACACTGTATTATATGGCTACAAAGAAAATATGACAAAGGTGCCTTGTAATTTATTTGCTCCTAATTCTAGCTTATGATGTTAAAGACATGCTATTATCTAATATCACAACCTCCCAAAGCAATGGTTACTCTGACTGAGGAGACTGGCGGCTTAGAAAGACATCATACAAATATGTGCAAAGACGAAATACAATTAACTTTAAAGATCCTCGTTTTAACACGTGCAGCGGCGGCGTGGTTTCCGGCCTCATTCCTGGTGATCCAAGATTCCTGGTGATCCAAGATTCCTGGTGATCCAGATGACACTGTGACTGATTCAGGTCCAAAAGTTATCACTTCCATTGTGGACAGTTCCTGATTTAATGCTGCTGCTGGATGATGACTTTCCTCTCCATCTGGTGCTTTTTAGAGCCACCTGGGTCTATTTCCTGGACTTCTGTTGTGACAGACAACATCTGGTTGTCAGCTTTCGACGCTGTCCTCTATCTGGCGCATATTACACACAGAGCTTTGCTTGAAATGGCAACTGTACGTGAACATGATGAGGATGATGGAGGATTAGACACTAACATGTTAACAACGCAGCATACTTTGAGGCTTCTTGGCATGTTTTGCTGAGCAGTTTGGTATTTTATCCTTGTAAGGCTTCTGCAGCTGCACCAGGATCTACCAGGAGATGGTGCCACATCACAACTGGATTACTAATACATGCTACAACATGCTACAGCCTAATAATGGCAGGCCATACCACGTCACCAACAACACAACCATTCACACATGTTGCCTGTGGTCTGTAATTATAGCCTACTGCTAAATCCTTTATGGGGAGCAGTGGTATTAATAAGGCAGCAGGAAAATATGAAGGAACAGTAAGAAACTAAATTCATTATTCACTCTGTTGCAGTGGTCTCTTACCTTTCTGGCTTGTATCACCCTATACACAAGCAATGTGTGACTCTAATGGTGCCAACTGGCATTAATATGCTTTGCGACATGCGGCTCACTTGTGATTGGATCTCACTTTGCTGCTCTATGCGCAAATAAACCTCACTGGGACAAATGGACACATTTCTTTTTACACAAAGAAAGACCTTTACCATTGGAGGAATTTACAAGAAGGGTCCAATTTGTCAAAAATGTGTCATAGACAGTGTTTCACAAAGTGAATAAAGTTTCTTGTAACCCAAAAACTCACAAAACTGAATTTTGATAAGGAGCCTGGGGACTTTCTCCACAGTCCACGAACAAGTAGCCTGCAGTGGTTGAAATTTGACATAAAATGGTCTTCTCTCACAAATTTAGTGTAAATGGTGAAATCAGTCTAAACAGCGTGTTCAGACAGCTGCTTAATGTTGGCAGGTAAGATGCAGGTGAGACATGGAAGCAGACAGGCTGCCAAAGCCGTGCTGCCACAAACTGACGTTTTTTACAAGGAAAGAAACATCCTAATGTATTGCATTAAATGCCGAATTCACAAGAAGGTATGGATGATGTAAAATGTGCGCTAGTCGTTTCTTAAACCTTGTTTGGTTTCTCCTCACTAAACAACCCTTTAGATCGTGCGATTTGTTTAAGGAAGTCTGGATGTTGCAGTTAATAGTTCAATGGTAGGAAACTGTGCCTTCACATCTGCTGCTCAGATTAACTCTGACCCCAAACATGCAATTTATGTTACAGTGAACCACGTGGAGATCAGACGGTGTATAATCCATTCAGCCTGCTGTTGTGGCTTCTTCTTCTTCACGTCATTTGATGTCGGTTGAGAAGGCGGTCCTTCAGTGAGGCGAGGATATACAGTATGTGTGCACACACTGCTTAAAGAATGTGGTCACATCATGTAGCGCAGACCACCCCTGTCTGAGTGGTCGGGTCTCAAACGTGTCCTCAATGCATCTTGGGAGAATTCACACCTGTACTTACAGCTGTCCACGTGGGACGTCTGATGTGGTCTGATGAGGAGTCTGCCATGTCTCTTGACCAGATCATGGCAGGAATTCATAATGCTATGATTGCCCCAACCTGACAGAATGATCAACTCATAAGACATAGGTATTGTGTAGTCTGTTCCCTGTAGAATATGACATATACTGTACAGCCACCAGAACCTGGTTGTTGTTTTGTTTCGGCACAGCACTGACCCCACTAGAAAACATGTATGTCTCATGGAGTAGGCACCTGGGGAAAGGTAAGGATTTTATCTTGTTTTAGGTGATCGCATTACTTCTTGCCACTTTGAGATCCTCTAGCTGTGGACTACATACACATAGGCACTCATGCTCCAGCTACACACACACACACACACACACACACACACACACTCACAATGAGATGTAACCTTATAAAAGATTTATTACAATTTGTGGGGGAGGTCTATAAAATATCCATAGAGTCTCAGCAAGACATCCAACTGGGTTCAAGTCCAGAGCTGACAGCAGGAATCCCAAGATCTT